>CM039476.1:9693899-9912908 GCA_022433065.1 Begonia loranthoides | reverse complement strand
CACACACACACACACACACACACACACACACACACACACACACACACATATATTAATATAAAATTAGCTTAAATAACCAAAAAATTTTCTATGAATTTTATAAAATATAATATAAAATATTAACATAATATCAATCAATATAAATTTATTCATATATTACAAAATTGTTCTATTACATTTGCTTGTTGGGCACATTACTCCCAACAATCTCCCACTTGCCCTAAAGCAAATGAGACATGTCTCTAATCCCTAAGCCCTTCAGATATTCCTCAAAACGTTTTGCAGGTAACGTCTTGGTGAAGGGTTCAACAATATTCTTAGCTGACGGAATCTTCAGAACAGTCACTTCTCCACACTGTACTTTATCTCTTATCACATGATATTTTCTCTCTTATGCTTTGTTAGTTTGTGACTTCTAGGTTCTTTAGCATTTGCCACTGCTCCACTATTGTCATAGTATAGAGACAATAACTTATTCATATTCAGAACTACTTTCAAATCACTAAAAGAATTTCTAAGCCACACAGCTTCTTTTGCTGCTTTATCTTGTTTTACACTTCTCTAAAGTATGGCTCCACCCCCAAGGGTGAAGACTGATCCAAATATCGACTGTAACATCTTGGTATTTTAAGATGGATAATTATCGAGATATTACCAAAGACATTCGGAGCGCTAAATCAATAAACATTTCAGTAACGTTTTTCCCCTTATAAGTGATGAAATCGAGGATATTTCATTACGTGTATACGTGTCATTTGTGACATGTATTTATGAAAGAAACGTCGTGGGGATCACGTTGAGTGCGAAAAGATAGTGAAAAGTGGAAAAAATTGACTTGAGGACGCATCGGGATGCCAATCTATGTCCTAAACTTACTGTTTTGAGGAGTTGCGGACGCAGGCTATGGATGGGCGGACGGTACTGACGACTCAAGGCAGGGTCCAAATGAATCTGTCTCAAAACTGGTGTGTTGCGAATGATGGCGGACGACTGCGGATGCCTAAATTTAGCGTCCGAATGAATCTGTCCAATTTTTGGGACAATTTGGACGACACGTTGCGGACGACAAAACGGCGTCCGCAACATGGCTGCGGATGGTACGGACACAGTGAGGACGCCAATTCGCCGAGTAAATTTAGGACTTGCTGACGAATGCGGACGACAGCGTGGCGTCCGCACCAGTCCGAATCGCAGCAGATCTGCGAAAAATCAGGGAACAAAAGTCTACAAAATTGACGAAACTCGACATTTAGCGAGTTAATTCTCACACTTTCAGTGAGAAAGTCATCTCCTTCTGGCAATAGCCCACCCTACATGCATGCCTTGTCTTCTATTTGTCTTCGAGGTAAGCTCTCCCTCCATTTAATTTGTAGCACTTCTCCTCTGCATCTCTTGATCTTCTCCTCTGTTTTCTGCTGGGGGAGGTTCTGCTGGAAATGGGAGAGCTATTGTATGTGAGGAGGTTCTACTTCAAGGGGTAAGGTTCTTCTCTGCTATTATGGATAATCTTAAGAATCACTATGGATTAGTTTGTTCGGTTGGTTACTTTCCTCAAGCATGATATATGTTGGATGTAGGGAATATTAAAGTGATGCTATGTTGTTGGATTTAATTTCCTAGTTGTTATAGACTACTCTGCTTGATGGATTTTCTGGTAAAGAATGATGCTTTAGTCACTACCTCTTGGTTTTAATTGGACAATATTTGGGTATTGCTTTTGTTGGAAGAAATAATATGCTAGTTGTGGAAATGGATATTGGTGTTTTGTGAAGCATGTTGTTAATTGGCAATTGGGTAATGAGTTGGAAGGATTAACTGTGAATGGAGTTCTATGTTGTATTGTTTGTGGCGTTGTGTTTCAATTTGAAAAGTGAAGTTATGCACGGGGAAAGAGTTGTTATGTATAGATTGTTTTGTTTTTTGTTGGATGAACGCAATAATTTGGAAATGAATATTGGTTGTTGCGGTTTCACAAGAACGATAATATGGTTAAATTAGTCTTGATTTTATGATATTATTGAATAATATCATGCGTTGTGAGATAGGGAGAAGTCAATGAGACTAATGAATCGTAATGATTAACGAGAATGTTACTAATTTTTGAAGGTATCGAAAAGACAAAGGAGAAGGATAATGGTTAGGCGCTAAACATGAAATATCTTCAAGGTAAGGATTTGGGTTGTCTTGGCCAGAGGAGGCCCTATACCCAAGTAAAGTGTGTGTGAGTTGTTTCGTGGTTTGATTTCTGTAATGCTTGTAGTTACCCTTGGTTTTACTGAATGATATAACTCTCACGTTTTCCTCTTAATACCTTAGTAGTTGCTGTATTTTTAAAGGGTGTTTGTTAAGCTTGAATGACCAAAGGAATGATAGTTGAAATGAATGAGAAATGAGAATGGGTCCTAGACAGATTTCTAGTGGCGTTGAAAAAGTTAAGATGTTAGAGAAAGACTCTATGTTTCTTATTGATTTCTAATGATGTTGAAAATGGGATAAATGTTGAAGAAGTATAGTTTATTCTAAATGTTATTTCCTTTGCTTGCCGTAATTATACCTAGAAGTTCTGTTTTCCTTCAGTAATTGAGAAGCATATGTAAACAGGTTTAGTCTTAGTTTACTGCTGTTCTCTATTAAGATATTAAGAAGCACATAGAAGCATATTTTATGTTAGTTATCATTGTTTTGCTTACTGTCTATAGCATGATAATTGTTTCTTGTATACTTGATTTAGAAGCATGCTATGTGTCATAGATTCGCTGTTAGTCGGTTGTTAAAAAGCATGTGTAGTTTGATTTGATACTTGGTCATAATCTGATATAGTTTATGTGTTGTATATTGTCCATCAAAAAGAGCATGTTAGTGATAGTTTCTGTTGATTAAATTAGGATGAGAGCATGAATGAAATGTGAACTACGATTATGTGAATGGTTAACGGAACAAACAAAGGAAAAAGATTTAGTCAACTAAACAAACGAAGGAAAGATGTTTAGTTAACTAAACAAACGAAGGAAAAATGTTTAAGGAGTTAAGATGCATGAACATTGTAAGTAGTTTCGGATTTCCACTGTTTTCTTTAAATGAGGATTTTGAATTAGTTAATGAATAACAAACTTTACTCGTAAATGTTATTTCTTGGTTTTGGATAAGAATCTTCTAAGTTGTAGTTTATATAGATTCATTTAGCATGTTTATTATTGAATTCAAAGTGTATTTAAGTTTCCGTTAATGTACGTTATGATGTATATGTTTCATGATAATAGAAACCAAGTAGGGGGTAACCTTCAGGATGGTACCCACATGCATGACTGAGGAAGAATGCTATGAAAAAGACCCCAAAGGCGGGTATATGCTGGAAAAAGAAAGAACCCTAAAGGCGGGTATATGCTGGAAAGAGAAAGAACCCTAAAGGTGGGTATATGCCTGAAAAGGAAAGAAACCTGAAGGCGGATATATGCCGAAAAAGGGAGTTGGGGTAGATGGTTAGTCTAGATCTAGCCTACCTGCTAGGATACACCCTCCCCAAGTCGGGAAAGGGACTAGTATGCACACAGGAGGTTAGAATCTGAATAGCTATGTCATCTCAAAGGACAACCTCCAATCTCCAACTCGATGTACGAGTTAAGAACGAACGAAGAAAACGAACGCAATGAAAGAAGTTGGTTTGGATGGCCCCATTCCAATAAGAACTAAAAAGATAAATGCATAAATTGTTTTCCCCCATCTCCTTACTGGGCGTAAGCTCACGTCCTTACTTGTGATGTAGGTACAAAGACGAACAGATAGTAAATGGATAAGAAGTAGATGAGAAACGCATAATGAACCAGAGATGGATGATTTCACATACACAGGATTCGGGCTGACAAGGCAAAGACAAAGGAAAGTAAACGGTTATGAATTAACGAAGTTAATTATCGAGTTTTATTTGATAGACGACATTTTTGAATCACTCAGTATTTCTTTTGAAAGATTTCTTACGCTTCCGCTATGACTTACAAAGGGTTATTTTATAACGCTTCCATAAGACTTTGAAACAGATGATTTTCCTTATAGTATTTACGCTTTCGGATATTTAATAAGTTGGTTTTCACGACAAGTTTTAAGAAAGAGTTAGTAGCGATTCAGATTTACGCACTCTGATTTGTCTTAAAAAGAAAATTCAAATTTTTACCCATTTTAACGATTTACGAAAATTCGGGTCGTTATATTGACTTTCAATCATCTGTATCAGTTTGAAAATCAGAATCTGCGTATCCAATTAGAATCAAATCCCCACCAGAATATATTAGCATATAGTTTCTTGTTCTCCTTAGATACTCGAGAATATGTTTGACTGCTTGTAACGACCCCTAACTTTTTACCTTTGACAACGTGTAAAATTAAATTTTTTTTTTATAAAAACAGCAGAAGACTTTTCTTTATTAAAACCATTTAAAAAATAATAAGTAAAGTCATTTCCTTAAAACCCTTTTTACAAAACCTTTTCCCTTTTTAAATACATTAGTCTAGTCAACCATAAGACCCGCGTGTGCAAATCATTAATTAATTGCTCATTCACCTGTTCTCGTGCATATACCTACATCATGAGACAAACATGAACCTAACGCTCAACAAGAAATATAAATGCAGTATGATGCATGCACATATCTGATTATATTAGAAAGGACTCCAACCAAACTATCTTTTATTCATAGTCTCATATCATGAAACTCATAAATTGAGCTGAGACATTTAAAGGGAGAATAGATACATCCTCGGGGTCTAGCCTAGCAAAACAGGTTACCCAACCCTACATGGGAGGGACACATCATCATCCAGTCTCCAGGCATCACTGTCACTACTCTCCTCAACCTCCAATTCTCATTACATTCATTTAGTCTGTTCTTTCCTGTGAAATGTCTCTTCCATGCAATGTGAATACCAATCCAAATATAGCATCACTCTTATGTTTATTATCATGATGCATGTTCATACAATACTTATAAATGCTATAACAATATGGATCACAATATAATAAAGAACCGTATGTTCGATAACAACAGGAATCACAATATATATATTTGCGATGACAACATGGCGTTATCAACCTAACACATTCCACAAAATCCAAAATACGTACATTAAACACAACAATCCCTATCTCATGTGTAGGCCTCCACTGGCCAATCACATGCACTATTTCTTACCTGGCGTCTATAATGCGTTTTTGCACTTCCTCATTTCTCTTTAATACCTTCAAAAACATAATATTTAACCATTAATAACTATTCACCAAACTCCATAAACCTTGACGCTTAACAATTCCAGTGTTCAACTTGATTACTTAACAGTTTCTAACAACCCAACACAATCCATTAGATCAAATAACTAAACCTCATTCCCAACATTTTTCTTCACTTCGCTATTTATTCTAGTCAAACACAACCGATAACATGACCCAACCATCCATACAACAAATCAACAGCCAATCATAAAATCCAATTAACAGTTAAAAGCCTCAACTCTTTAGCATTTTCTAACAGCCACAACCTAAATAACAACAGTTAAACTTAGCAATTAACAGTCATCGAGACAAGGACAATTCAAACCAACAGGGCCTAACCAATCATAATCAACGGCAGACAACAACCCACCAATAATTATAAAATAAAACCTAGTAGCAGCAACCACAAAGGGGCATTATCCAACAACTAAGCATATATACTATAACTGTAAATCAACAAAGAGCATCATAAACATCCACTTCTCTTTCATATTCTCCTATCATTCCCATAAAACCCATAAAGAAAACACTGAATACCTATAGAGTCCAAGAAAATAGAGAACTCCACCTCCGAAGCCTTCCCTCTCACTATTTTCTCTTCTTAGCTTCTCGGCTTCTCAACTTCATTCACGGCCTATCCCTCAATGACAACAGAAAAATCCATCAAAATCTCCAGAAGCTCAAAGCATAATCCTAACATTTTCCTTCTTCTTCTTTTAGTATAACATAATCCATTTTAACATAACTCAATCCATAACTTAAGCCATAAGGAAAAACAGAGAAGAACTCCTTACCTGAAAAAAAAAAAACACACAAAGAGAGCTGAGTGAAGAAACCCAAAGAGAACCGAGAGCCAGGAGTTTCACCTCCAACTTTCTCTTTTTCTTTATTTCCTCTTAGTCCATCCTTCAACGACAGCAGCTCACTCCTACTCACATTTCTTTTCTCTGCATTTCCACTTCTTCCAGAGGCTTACTATCTTCTTTTCTTCTCTATCATTTTCTTCCTCTTTCTCACTCTCTGTGATCACTCGGCTTCACACAGCTCATAGAAGACTCTCCAGAAGCTCCATTCACAAACTCCCTCTCTCACTCTGTCTATCTTAATCTTCACAAAAGCTTCTCATATATGACTCCCACAAGCTTCACCCATTCCCAATACAATCTCACCTAACACCCGCGTGGAGAATTTACAGAGGATAAACCATCGGGATCAACATTTATCCACAGGCCGACCAAACCCAATGGAACCGAAACCCATGCGGAACCCACGGGTCGATTGACTGTGTTAGCCCCGGTCGTTTTCTGCCACACCATCACCATGGTCAATCCTTCATCACCAATCACCGCTACACCACTGCAGAATTCCGTCCAACACCTTACAACACTTACCTCGTTTTGCCGCAGAAATTTCGCAGCTTCACTAGAGCTCGGTCCAAATTGCCCCGTAGCTCAGGCGTTTCTCCAACATCAACCCTGTAGGTTCCATTCGCACCGCCTGCCATGTTGAACTCCTCCAATGCGTCATGGGAGAAGATCACCTGCGAAGAGCTTCACCTGAGACCTCCATCGCGAAGGAGAAAATGGCCCGCGGAGCTCCCCCTGCTTCTCTCGCAAAGCTCTCGCTCCCGCCTCCCTCTTTCTTTCTTCAACAACAAAATGTGGTTCTTCAATTCATTTCCACCTTTCAATTGTCAAACCCCAAACAGACCGATGATGAAAACCAATTCACTTACATTTCCCTCCTCTCTTCAATTCCTTCCCCCCCCCCTCTTTTTTTATCCATTTCTCCTTTTTAATTTAAATCTTCACATTTATTCATTCCTTTATTTTAATTTAATTTCATTTACTTCCTTTCCTTCTAATCAATTTCCTCCTATATTTTATAAAACCACACTTTTAGTTAATAAATATTAAATATATGTATTTATGCATCAAATATATGTATTGTATATTGATTGACCCAAATTCCAACTCCTGACTTATTCCAATGTCGATTAACGATTATTACAAGTCCAATTTAAAATTCTCAATTCCTTTTCCTAAATTAATTTTCATCAATTAAATCTTCAATAATTCTCCAGATAACTCTATTACACCCAATTAATTTCTCAATTATTCTCCCTTAATTACACTACGGGAAATCAAGGTATTACACTGCTATCCAATGATATAATCTAGGATTTGACTGGAACCAACTAACTATCCCTACTGCATAACATATGTTAGGCCTCGTGCACAACATAACATACATCAAGCTCCTAACAACTGATGCATAGGAATAACATCTCATATCTTCTCCTTTTGAGGTGTGTCAGGACGCTGTTTTTTAGAAAGAATAACTCCATGTCTAGAAGGTAAATAACCTTTCTTGGAGTTTTGTATCGAATATTTGACAACCATCTTGTCAATATACAACGCTTGAAACAAAGCTAACATTCAATTTTTGCGATTTCTTACTAGACGAATCCCAATAATGTAGTTTACATTTCCTAAATCTTTCTTTTGGAATTGCTTAGCTAACCATGCTTTTTATATCTGATAATAATTCTACATTATTCTCAATAAGTAAAATATCATCAAATTACATAACTAAGAAAACAACACGTTTGTCGTTGATGAGTTTGTATACACAGGACTCATCAAGGTACTGTGTGAACCCATAAGATTTGATTGCTTCATCAAATCTCATATACCATGATCTAGATGCTTGCTTGAGTCCATAAATAGACCTATTTAACTCACAAATCTTTTGTTGTGCATTTTTATCTATGAAACCCTCTGGTTGCTCCATATAAATGGTTTCTTCAAGATGACCATTTAGAAAAGTCGTCTTGACATCCATCTTCCAAATTTCACAATCATAATGAGCAGCAATGTATAGAAATATACGAATGGACTTAAGTATAGCTACAAGAGAGAAATTTTCTTCATAATCACCCCCTTTCCTTTGGGTATAACCCTTAGCTACAAGCATAGCTTTGAATGTCTCTACATTCCCATCCACTCCTCTTTTTCTCTTATAGATCCATTTATACCCTATAGGTTTCACCCTTCAAGTAGATCTACAAGATCCTAGACGGAGTTGGAATACATTGATTCCATCTCAAGTTTCATAGCTTCAAGCCTTGCTTCTTTGTCAGCATCTTCCATTGAACATCTAAATGACAATGGATTATCTTTTCCATCATCAGTGACAACAACTTATGCATGACCTACCTGTCTGTTTTGAGCTGGTGGTCGTACTACCTCTCGCTACGTCTAGGTGGCATGATGGTTTGACTAAAAGTAGTCGTCTTCTAAGTACCATGTGGAACAACAACTTTTGTTGTTTCTAATTTGATCTCATTAGCATGAATCTCCTCCAAGACAATCTTGCTTTGAGGTTTGAAGTTTGCCATATAGTCATATTCAAGAAATGTGGCATTTGTCAATACAAATACCTTATTATCTTGAGGACTATAGAACAAGCCTCCTCTTGTGCCTTTTACATAACCAACCAACATGCAAACCTCATATCGAGGTTCTAATTTTCCAATCTTTTCTGCTAGCACATGTGTTGGACACCCATATATGCGAAAGTATCTCAAACTAAGTTTGTGACCACTCCACAACTCTAAAGGTGTCTTAGCAATATACTTAGATGGAACCACATTTAAAATGTAAGTCGCTGTGTGTATGGCTTATCCCCAAAAGGATTTTAGAAGTGTAGAGTAATTCATGATGGATCCAACCATGTAAAGTAAAGTCCTATTTCTTCTCTCAGCATCACCATTTTTTTTAGGAATGCCAAGTTTTGTTAGCTGAGATATAATCTCATGTTCTAATAGGTAATCCTTGAATTCATTATCAAGGTATTCATCTCCTCGATTTGATCAAAGACACTTGATTGACTTATCTAATTATTTTTCAACTTCAGCTTTAAACTTTTGAAATTTTCTAACAGTTTCTGATTTAAACTGAATTAGATAAGTATAACCATATCTTGAGTACTCATCAACCAAAATGATGAAGTACTCATAACCACCTCTGGCCCGAGTAGTCATAGGGCCACAAAGATCTGAATATATGAATTCAAGTGGCTCTTTAGCCTTTTGACCATTTGTAGAAAAATGTCTCTTGGTCAATTTTTCCTCTAGATAGGATTCACAGACTGGTAAAGATCCAACATTTAGATCTTTTAAAGGACTGTCCTTTATAAGTCTATTAATTCTATCTAGATTAATATGACCTAATTGAAGAGGCCAAAGATATGTGTTATCATCATGAAAAATTTTAAGTTTCTTGGACTTCAACAATTCTACTTTAAAAATTTCAGTATTCAACAATGATTTATTGATGGGCTTTATCACATAAAGTCTACTTTCCATAAAACCAGAACAAATATCTAGTCCATTCTAGAATAAAAACAATAATATTATTAAAAGAAATTGAATAACATTGTTCAAAAAAGTGAGAAACAAAAATGAAATTTCTAGTAAACCTTAGTATAAAATAAACATTATCCAACAATAAAAATTTATTTTGAAAATGTAATTTTTTTTCTCTCACTTTTGAAGCTAAAACTAGTGCCCCATTGCCACTCTCATAGTGAACTCCCCATCTGTGTAACGCCCCGCGTTATAAAACCCTTTATGTCTTGATAAAAATTTTCGCTTTCTTTCTTTTAAAAGACTTATTTAATATCAGAGTAAATCAGCGGAATAGTATGAAAACATTATTTAATAAAAGTCTGATTATAAAACATTTCTTTGAAAACATTTTAGTAAATGCAGCGGAAGTATTTAAAGAATTAAAGAATATAAATTATTTTACAAAACATAACTTAAATAAAACTATAGTTTAAACAATTCTTTTTTAATTATCTTTGACCCATAACCTTCCAGGTGGAATCTAGCTGATCCGGCAAATGTCTCCTCCTTCACATCAATAACATTAAGCCTAATACCTGCATCACGGGCAATACCATGAGCCAAAGCTTAGCGAGAAATAGAATATATGCAATGCAATGCTGATGCAGTCGTTTCAGAGAAGAACCTATCTCCTCTTCATGCTATTTTAGTTCCACTTAACAGTCTAGATGTATGAGACTCATCAGTCTAGGGAAGTTGGATCCATTATACAGTTTGGTGGCTTAACCGTCACTCCGACGAGGAGATACAACCATTAGTGGTGTCACCACCTATCTCATACACCTATTTACGTTTATTGATTCATTTATTAACATGCTATGCATATGTCAGCAATTTCATAAGCCCTATCATGATGCATGAATGACTGTTCATATTTATTTCATAACAGTCCTTGAAGTATATAGTCTGTAAAAGAAACAGTCCTACAGTCTAATCATATCATTCCCCGAAATATAGAGTTAACAATGTTTATTTTATATCAATCCTCGAAACATATAGTTCACAAAAATTATTTCATAACAAACATCGAAGTATACAGTACAATAAAATAGTCCCGCGATGCAGGGCCTCCATTGGACACCGCATCCTATTTCTTACCTTTGAAGATCTCTCTCTTGTTCCTTAGTGCGTTTAGCTTTTATCCTTTCCCTCGTTAACGTTAATACCTTCACAATAATATTTACTAATTAAAATCTATTATTTATTATTTTAGTTCTTTTGGTTAATCGTGGATAGTACTGATCATGAATATTCCCAAGAAAGAATGCCCTTAGTGATTCTCCTTAGACAGAATATCCTTTCCAAGTAAGTTCCCAGAAAGACTGGAGGGTCACAACGATCCATATTAAATACCAGTCTCCTAAGACAAAACTTACTTACACAGTACAATTATACCACTAATAATATTTCTTAATTAATAATAGCATAATAATAATAATAATAATAGTACGATAATAATAATAATAATAATAGTGAAACTAATATTTATCCACTAATTATCAACTAATTATTGACTAATTTTAAGAATAGAAATGTTACCAAATAATTCCAAGAGCAACCGCGTAATTTCTCCCACCAAAATTCCTGCTTAATACTGAAGTAACAAATCCACCCTCAAACTACTTATAAATTTCTCACAACTTCACTCCTATTTTTCTTCCCCTTTCTCTTTTCTCCTTTCTCTCCTCTTTCTTCTCCCCTCTCTAATGATTTTTGTTTAGAAAATTTCATGCTTATTTATAGGTGTTTCTCCTCTCTTCCTCGTCCTTTCAGCAGCTGCCAGCAAGGAGAGAAATTAGGCAGATTTAGGCGCAGTGATTTGTACAGGAAAATTCGTCATCAAGCAGTGAGTCTGGTTGCGTCCGTGCGACTGGATGGGAGATGTTGACTGGACCAATGCCAAAAGCACGCGTCCGGACCAACGTAGCTCAGTGTCACTTCTTCATTTCACAGGACTACGCCGTTTCCACTAAAAACAAAATTTTTTTGGGACAGGTCAACCTGTCCAAGCATATCAACCTCACCCACATGAAGAAGTTATCATCCGCTCCCACATGAAACTTTGCTTATCCAAACGTCGCCACATCACTTAATCATTTCATCCATTAATTTATTTTAATTTCTTAATTCATTTAATAAATTCCACTTCTAATTATTTCCATCAAATAATTATCTCATAAATATTCATATCCAATTTACACCAAATTAATTTTCTGATTATTTTCACTTAATTCCGTTCTGGGAAATCAGGGAATTACATCCCGTGAGAAAATCATTTCAAAATCTCCAAAATTCATTAATATATATTTTTTAGCCCGATAAAATTTCAGGGTATTACAATATGCTAGCTTCCAATAGGAACTAAACATCTATAAAGAATAACATACATGATTAGTCGCATCTGAATCAACTATCTAAGGTGATAAATCATTCTCAACTAAACAAGATTCACTAACAAGTAAACCAAATTTACCTGTCTTATTTTGTTTTAGCTCTACGAGATACTTTTTACAGTTTCTTTTCCAATGACCATAAACTCCACAGTGAAAATATTTTCCTTTGGATTTTTTCTGGCTCGAGCTATTCTTGTTTCTCTCTTTAGTCTTGTTCCTTTTATTGGGGTAGTTCTTCTTACCCCTTGCTAGATTTACTCTTGGACCTTTGTTTTTTTTTTTTTTTAAATTTCTTCTTTTTCTTAAGGGAAGAGTGAGAAGAGGAGGGTACAACAACATTTGTTTCTCCCTTCTTCTCTACAGAAGAAATGGACTCATAGGTCATAAGCTCGTTGAGCAGTTGAGTCATATCGTAACTCAATTTGTTCATGAAGTAGTTGCTATTGAATTGTAAAAACTGTGGGCTCAAACTTTCTAAAATCATGCCCACTTGGGTAGTCTCATCAATATGGGCCCCATTAATTTCAGCCTCATGAATCACGCTAATCATCATCAACACATGCTCTCAAACGAAGGATTCGACCAACATTTTTCTATTCATGACTTTCTTGATAGCTTCATGACTGACTTAGGTAAATGGTTTACCAAATATGTTCTGAAGAGACTCCATTATCTCATAAGCAGTCTCTGTGTTCTCAAATTTTGTGTTGAGATCATCCGTCATGGAAGCGAGTAAATAATAACGAACTTTGTCATTTACTCGTTTCCATGTCTCGAACAGTTCTCTCTCCTCCTTCGTGGAATTTTCAATAGAAACCAGAGGATCTTCTTTAGTTAGGACAAACTTCAAGTTGTCGAGCACAAGAATCATATTCATGTTATTTTTCCAATTGACAAAATTATTGACAGTCAACTTTTCAGTCGCGAGTAAATTAATCATGAAAGAAGACATTATGATGCAATAAATAAATAAATAAATATTAATATTATACTTAAAATTCATAAAAATATAGTAAATAAAATGATACATGAGCATGTTAAATCACTAAATAAAATACAAATGCTACTATTGCTTTGCTACATAATATTTTTCCTTAGGGTAAAAATATTATCTATTAATAAATTTATTCAAAATATCTCATATTTTCAAAATTTACTAACTATTGATTAGTTTTGGTCAAAATGTGATTAACACATTATATCACATTTTCAAGAGTATACACCACTGTTTCGGTTTTATAAAACTTAACTTAGAATTGTCGGCTTAAGGACGGTTAACTATAAAATATATTTTATAAAACCTATCTCTAAGAGACCAAGCATGATATTGATGTAAGTGAACACTATCCTTAGGGAGGACGATAACAAAGTTGTCTCAGAGCCCCGCTTAAATCTAATGTTATTATATCAACGATTGAGACTATGAAAAGTTATGCTTGATTCTCTACTCCCACTCATTATTTTTGAATTTTAGTGATTTTATAGATATCACATATTCTATTAATTATATATATAAAAAAATCAAATAAATTTATTTTATATAGATTATTAATTTTAATAATCAAATTATAAAATTAATGATACTAAATAATGTAAAATTTTTAACAATTAAAATTTTGCATTATTTTATTTTCTCACATAATTCATAAATATGAATTAATAGTTTTAATCTAATTAAAACCATTTAATTTTTAACAAAATAATTTATTGAAAATAAATAAATAAAATATATGCTAAGAATGCATGTCAATGTGAGAAAACTAAATGATAAGTAGACTCTATATGCAAGTACTATATGACATGATAAAACAACTTATATAAAGCATAAAAGTAAATGAAATAATGACCGGGTCGATTTATACATTCTAAAATTACATGTAAACCCATAAAATAAATAAATAAATAAAGTCTTGGTAGAGCAACCTTATCCAATTTGTACATTGGCCTTCACATTTTTTGTGTCATACGTTGTGGTGACAACAAATGCACAACATAGTCTCGCTCCAAAATTTGTTTTGTCGTGCTTCTTTCTTTGATCTCCATCACTATTACATAAAGAGTATTTACCCAAGAAAAATTGGGTTTACATCACGATTAAAAATTAGAAGTTTAAAAAAATATTCCTAACCCAAATTGGCCACAGGAAATTACTATTATTATTCCAATCATGCGTATATCCATACATTCAACATTCCAAATATACATATAGATTAAAAACGCATAAGCCTACTCATAATCACATATCATGGTTTTCATAAAATTACATTATTAAATATATCATAACTAAAATGAAACTCTGATACCAATTGTTGGTTTTTATGTTCCCTCGCATGACAGAATTACTGATGTTCACAACAATGGTAACTTGCGTAACCTATGTATCATGAAAAACAATTTATCATGAACATAAATGGATCATTGTTATAATATAATAATAATAATCAAATGTATTAAATAATCTTTAATATTTTAGATCTAATCTAAAAGATTAAGAAATTATACTGTTGTAGCTTACTTCACACAGATACAAAATCGGAAAGCTTTGATAATGATTTTATCAACCTTTGAAACCTTCGATCTTCTTTGTCAATCCTCCTCATCTCAAATAAGCACGTGTGGGCATGATGAACACAATAAGATCACATTCAATTTATGATATATCATATTCTCAACACATGAGACGATCTATTTGAATTTAGAGAATATTTTTCTAAAGCCAACACGGAAGACTCACAAATTTGCTCTCAAAATGGATTCTTCAATCTCAAAGATTTCAACCACTCATGCTAATGAGGTGGAACCTCTATTTATAGTGGAATAAGTCTATAATAGTCATTATGACATTTGGATTAAACCACTACAAATATTAATCTCTCATTTAAGTTGGAATTAATTTCATACATTCATAACCAAAATGTTATGAAAATCAAAACATCTTGTCACCATAGCTCAACACTTAGCACTATGACATCAACTCAAATTTGACATAATCCATTTTAAAAACCATTTTCAAAAGTTACTTTATGTTTGTTAATTACTTGAATAATCAATAATTCAATTATTTCATTTAATGGAATATAACAAACATATTAACTATGACAACTTCTGTCATTGTGTCTTAATCAATTAAATAATCAATAATTCAATTATTCCATTCAATGAAAAATAATAAACTTATTGTTAAGTGTATTAAATAATTAATTATTTAATCTTCTTTTTTTATTTTTCTATTATTTGAATAATGATAGAATGTGATGAAGGGATCGATGGACCTATAGTTTTAAGCTCCAGTAATATTTCGTTAATTAATATAAACTCTTTATATTAATTAACATAATTATTAATTCTAAAGTAATTCCACTAAATACTTAGAGTTGCACTCTAAAAAACTATAGAGTATATTTACTCAAAGTAATGTCCATTGATATAGTCATTAATATATATTAACCCTCCATTTAGATTCGTAATAGAGCTAGGTTTATAATCTGTTAACCTCTTCTTATGCAGGTCATCTTTCTCATGGAGAAGAAACCCATTAGCTCGACCTCAGGGATTTAGAGTAGAATTTTGTTTCCAAAGTTTTGATTTTTTAACATTAATTTCATATTTGTCGTTTGGTTTTGTATGCAAGAGTTTTGTTGGAAAAGTTTTGATTTTTCTAGAAATATTTAAAATTTTTGGGATTTTTTCGATTAAAAATTCAAACTTTGTTCAAATTTTGGTTAAAAATCTAAACTTTAATCGTTTGAGATTTTTTGGGAGATTTTTGAATTTTTGAGTGAAGTTTATTTGGATTTTATTTGGGGTTGATTTACTATCACATAAATATCTTGAATCTTTTAGGATACCTTTTAAAATTTTATGATATCTATGATTTTTTGCTTCAATATTTTGGGTGTGAATATTTTATTGAAGGTAGTGATTTTTTAGTCATATATTTTTTTGAATAATATATTTTTTGGGCGATGAGATTTTTGAAGTAGATTTTCCACTTTTGAATCAAGATTCAATATTTTGTTATGGTAGAATAACGATAATTATTAGAAGTCAAAAAGAAAGAAGAAGTTTTCGTAACCTGTAAAACTTGTTTACACAGTTTCCTGAACTCTTTATATACAGAGCTCATTATTGATCAATACAAGAGAGAAAGTAACTGAAAATAACTACTATTAACATGTGTCAAAACGTCCCTAGTAAAACTTCAGACTTCACAGATTAAGCAGCTGCAATCTTCACTGATTCAGTTCTTCAGTACTGCTTCAGCTCTTCAGCATTGCATCAGTCTTTCATCACTGCTTTGATTAATATTTGTAATAGCCCCCCTCAAGATGGACAATGTAAATCAAGCATTTCCATCTTGTAAAGAAGATCATGGAATAAACCAGGATTAACCGGTTTAGTGATTATATCCGCTAGTTGATGACGAGAAGAGACATGAAGTGTTTTAATAAGGTTTTGCTGAACTTGCTAACGAACTAAATGACAGTCAATTTCGATGTGCTTAGTTCATTCATGGAAGACGGGGTTAGCTGCAATATGTAAGGCAGATTGGCTATCACAAAACAAAAGTGTAGGCAGGGAAGACAAAACCCGAAAATAAGCAAGAAGAGCCTTCAACCAAATAATCTCACACGTGGCTTGAGCCATAGTTCTATTTTCAGGTTCAACAGAGGACTTCGAAACCGTGTGCTGTTTCTTTGACTTCCAAGATATTAAAGAAGTACCGAGAAAAACACAAAAACCCATAATAGAACGTCGGGAATCAGGACAAGTACCCCAATTGGAATCACTAAAAACCTTCAACTGAAGTGAAGAACTAATAGGATAAAATAAACCAAGCCCTAGAGATACCTCAAAATATGATGGGTAGCTTGTAAATGTGATGACCTCGGATGAGCCAAAAATTGACTCAATTTATTGTCAGCAAAACAAATATCTAGCCGAGTAATAGTCAAATACAAAAGTTTACCGATGAGGCAATGAAAAATAGTGGGATCCTCCAAAGTGAGCCACTGTCAAGTGACAATTTGAAGGTAGAGTCCATTGGTGTAAAGGCAGGTTTACATCCAAGATAACAAGAGTCTGCCAACAACTGTAAAGCATAATGACGTTGATTAATGGAAATACCCTTAGCACTCCTTGCAATTTCAAGACCCAAAAAATAATGGAGATTGCCCAAGTCCTTTAAATTGAACCTGTGTGTAAAATATCCCTAAAAGTAGTCATCTCATCAATTGAAGTTCCTGTCATTATAATGTCATCAACATAAACGAGAATGGCAATGAAAGAACCAGATTTGAAGAGAGTGAATAAGGAAGAATCTAACTCAAACTGCTTGACAGGCTTGCTAGCATTATATTTAATCTTGTAGATCCATTTGCATCCAATGACAGGCTTGCTAGACAGAAGAGGAACAACAGACCAAATTGAATAGCTTCGGAAAGAGAGGACTTGGAAACAAATGGAAAGATTGACTCATGAAAAACAACATTTCTAGAAATGACAATATTGTTGGTCTCAATATCAAGAGTTTTAAAACCTTTGTACCCAGTGGGATAGCCTATAAAAATTGAGGCACGATGTAACACCCCGTTTTTATTTTTCTAGCTTTACGATGTAGTCAATTTGGAATAATTAAAAGTATTTCGATTCGTGCCTATACGAGTTATTTCAGGACGAAGTTTAATTTTGGAGAGAGAATCGTAGTACCCCGACATTAGACTAAATGGAAAATTTTATCTTGGATTTAGATTAATTTAATTAAATATAAGATTTAGTTAAATTAAAAGAAATAAATGAAATAAAATAAAAAAATAATAATAATAATAAAGGAAAGAATTCTTTCCTTTTTGATGGAGAAAAATGGGGAGAAGGAAGGGGGGTGAGTTCGGCGAGAGGGAAACCAGTGGAAACGCTGCTGGAACGACGGCGAATCGTCGGATCTCGCGGCCCTGTTCCGCTGCGTTTAGCGACGGTGAGCTGCTCCGCTTCCGGGTGTTCGGTGGACGCTCCGGCGAGTGGTCGACATGGTTTGTCGACATCTAGATCTTGGTCAATGTGTAGCCGATGAGTCGTTCAACTGGTACGGGCTACATGTCGTTGGTTGGTGATGACAGGTCAGTTCAACAGATTTCAATTTCAAACTGCGAATTTAGGAGACTGCGAAATTGAGGGAATTGTGATCCGAGTTGGATAGCCACAAACACAACCGACGGATACGATCCACAATTCATGGAATCACATCCGCCATTCTCGGCCTTGGCTCTGTCCCGATTGGTGTTCGCCCAAACTTCAAATTCTAATCCTTTTAAACGCTGTTGGAGCTGCAATTGAAAGGATTATTTTCTTCCAGAGAAAGAGAGTAAGAGTAAGAGAAAGGAAGACAGAGACGAACTTGGAACTGTAGGAGAGGGAATTGCGAGTTTCGGTTAGTGTTGGTTAGTGTTGCTCGGTTGATCTTCGTCACTGTAGGTAAGGAATTGGGTTGGCCACGTAGGCCCTACACCCAAGTAATGTGTGCTTGAGTAGATGAGATTGTGATATTTACTTGCTGCTCTGTTGTGATTGTTTGTTTTCCTGTGATAATGTTGGATCTTGGTCCATTGATGATTGTGCTTTATTCTTATTCTGTGAGAATGGTAGACAATGATATAAGTGAAGGATTAGAGAGGAAGATGAATAAATTAAACACATTATACGGCAGATAAGTCACTCTTGAATGTAAGCACTTCAAATTGTATGTTATATATATCCTTACTGTCCAATTAATTCCTGATGATTCCTGTTAATTTCGTGGGTTATAATCTACCTAGGAATTTGTTTATGTTTTCCAATATATGTTGTATATCCTTACTGTCATTTTATTCCCTGATGTTCACTGTCAATTGTTGTGGATTATTACTATATGTGCGACATAATATTCTGCTTGGAAAAGAAGTTGATTCATAATTTCAAAAATGGTGCTCTGTTTTAGTTTCTCAATTGTTAAGTCCACTGTTCATGATTATATTTCTCTATTGATTTCCTTTAACTTGCTGTTTATGGTCATATTAATGAGAAAAATTTGCATTCTATGTTACTCCTCAATTATTCTTGCGAAAGGTAAGTCTTGGTTGTCGTAGGTATTGTTTCGTGCTCCATATAAACGCATTGATCAACACTTAGAATTTGTATGAACCCATTATGCATGATCAAATATTGTAGATGAAAGTATGATTTAAAGTTATCTTCATTTCGTATATGGCTATCTAAGAGAGTTCAAAAATATGTTTTCGTAATTCTACTTTATTATTAGGCGCTATTTCAATTTGCTAAATGAGAATATGTCTCACTAATAGGATTGATACCCATTTCTACTACTTTATAGCAATTACAGGTGTGTTTTCCATCATTACGTAGTTTTGATGTTCACTGTCATTAAAACATACTTCCTACTAATTGTTTGAATTTCATCATTTCTGTTAAAGTAATTGAATAAATGTGATAAGCCATTCATATCATTATTGCTGCTCGATTCTTAAATTTTTAGTGTGCTCTCATTGAATTGTTTTCTTTCGTTATTATGGTATTTAATATCATTTAGGATTATATTGACTTTTACTTCAGATCTTATAGGTTAATATAGTTTCAAATTAGAAGCATGGACGTTGTTTGTTTTAGTATAATGTTCACATCTATCATTCCATAAATCTAAAGCATGAATCGTTATTCTATTGTCAATAATACTTATTGTTGTTTATAATTGTCCAAAGCATGATGAGATATGGTAATTAGTCATTCACTTCTAGATTAAAAGCATGTTCAGATGTTCTAAGTATTACTGTGTAGTGGATTTAAAGTATGCTTAAATACTAAGGATTTAATATTTCATCTATTGGTTAAAAACATGTTTGACTTTTCTACTATTTTTAGTCATTAGATCACATGCTTCGCTTCCTCGTTTTAATATTTATTACTATTTGTTCCTCTTTAAGAAACATGTATCATTGTATTATTTTTGTTGTTATCCACTTGTTATTTATAATAATTGTATTCCATGAGATTCCATTCTAAAGAATTAATAGGTTAATAGTATAAATTCATGTGATAGTTTGTATGACAATAGTCATCTTAATTGAGTATGGGTATTAAATAGGCTATTGACCATTGTTGTTTGCATGTTTAGTGACTGTATTTTGTCTCCATGTTGTAGTGCTACTATATTCTTCGATGAATTATTTATTGGTGTCCATATATATGTTAGTAGAAGAGTCTTCATACATTCATATAATAGTAACCAAATAGTGAGTACCCTCGAGGTGGTACTCACATGTATGATAAGGGAAAGTAAAACGATAAAGAAAACACCAAAGGAAAGGAAAGAAAGAAAAGGGAGTTAGGAGGCAGATGGGTAGCGGTTCTAGTCTGATAATTAGGAAATGTCCCTACCAAATCGAGAACGGGACCTAGTTATCCATAGGAGGTTAGGTCTGACCCATTATACCATCCCATACGGGTTTTTCTAATCTCCGGCTCAAAGTACGAGTAAAGAAAGAAAGAAAGAAAACGTAAACCAAAGAATTGGTTTGGGTGGCCCTCATTCCAAAAGAACTAAAAGAGAGGCATTTACATTATTGTTTCCCCATTTTCTTACTGAGCTAAAAGCTCACGTCCTTACTTGTGGTGTAGGTAATGAAGTGATCGCTTCAGGAGTTTCTGAGGAGGCCATTCCGGTGGAGCCTGCGGCGTATTCGGTGGAGACGCAAGTGGAGTAGTAGTAGTAGTATGGTAATCAGATAAGGAAGGAATATTGAATAAAAAGGGTTTAACGTCAAACAGGGTTTAACGTCAAACAGGGTTTAACGTCAAACAGGGTTTGTAAACGTTTTATTATCCTTTTCATGTTTAGTTGACTTCGTATTAAATTTTAGAACTTTAATTAATGTTGGTTTATGATATCTTCAAATTTACGCTTATGCAAATTAAATAAAACATGGTTTATCTATTTACTTATTTGTTTATTCTTTTTAAATAAACAATGTTTTAAAAAGTTAATAACACTCGAATTTTATTGCACTCTGATTTTAAGTGTTAAATATTTTAAATGTTATTTTCTTTGAAGTCGTTAATTGATATAGAAATTTAATGGGTTTTTAAGTTAAGTAGAAATTCGGGTCGTTACACACGAGTTCGTGAAGAAAATTTGTCTCGGCCATTAGTTAGAGTAGAGACAAAGCAAAGGCATCCAAAAGCCCGAAGATGATTGTATGAGGGGAGTTTGTTGTAAAGTCTCTCAAAAGGAGACTTATTAGAAAGAATAGGAGAAGGCAACCTATTAATCAAGTATACAACAATAAGTACACTCACCCCAATATTTGAGAGGGAGATGAGATTGAAAAAGAAGGGCTCTAGCAACATTGAGAATATGTTGATGCTTCCTTTCAACAACCGAGTTTTGTTGAGATGTCTCAACATAGGATTTAAAATGAGCAATGCCTTTGTCCTTGAAGAATTCAACAAAAGAAAATTCTGGAGCATTATCAGAACGAATGCTCTTAATAGAAACATGAAATTGAGTTTCAATGAGTTGAAAAAACTGAGGAATAATAATGCAAACCTCTGATTTGGATTTCATGAGATAAATCCACGTAGCACGTGAGTAGTCATCAACAATGGTGAGAAAAAATTTAAAATCATCATGGGTAGGTGTGGCAAAGGGGCCTCAAACATCACAATGAATAAGAGAAAATATAAAATATGACAAATTGTTATGAGAAATGTAAGGCAATTTCCTTTGCTTTGCCATAGGACAGATTACACATGATTTATGAGAAAGACCTTTAGGAAAAGAGATTGACAATTGATCATTAATAGCATGAACAACAATTTCATATGGATGGCTAAGTCTGTAGTGCCATACGAAAAAATCAGAACTACAAGAATTACATTGAAAAGAATCTGTTTTATTGGAAAAAAATGATTGGAAACAACAAATGTAGAAGAAGTAGGCGAAGAAGCTGGAGGAGAATTTTGATGCATAACATAGAGATTCCCATGTCTTTCACCCATCCCAATCATCTGGTCCGAGAAAAGGTCCTGGATATAACATTTGTTGGATTAAAAAATGATTGAGCAATTGAGAGAGGAGGTCAAAGCACTAACAGACAATAAATTAAATAAAAAATCTGGAACACATAGAGCATTGGAAATACAGGTTGTAAGAGTAATATTGACAGAACCAATTCTTCTAATGAGAACTTTAGAATTGTTTGGAAGGGTAACAAATTTATTGGAAACAAGATGAGAACGAGAAAAGTGTGCAAGATAAGATTGGAGCAAACGTGATGGGTTGTCCCAGTATCAATAACCTAATGATCTAATGAATGGATTGAAGAATTTAAAAAAACAGAATTTGAACAAAAAGGGAAAGTTATACCAGTGAAGTTGGATGCAGAAGGTGATGAATTGAAACAATCCAAGTTGTCACTGAAGGAAGGAGAAGTCCGCTGAAGTTGAGAACTCAAGAGAGCAATTAATTGTTGGCATTGGTCTGCTGAAAATCCATCAGTAGAATTTAGATTCACAGGAGCTGGAACATTCACTTTGTTAGTGCTGGCTTGATTGATAAAGACCTTGCTTCTAGGTTTGACTTTATAACCAGGAGGATAACCATGCAATTTATAACATTTTTCAACTGTGTGTCCCAACAGTTTGCAATGAGTACAAAACGGGCGGTCTTTCGTAGATTTAAAAGATGATCCAGGTTGAATAGAAGAAACGACAGTAGAATGAAAGGTCATACGATTAGACTGATCATAAGAAGATCGAGTTTCAACAACTGATCTCTGTCTTTCATCTTGAATAACCAAAGAAAAAACCTTGCCAATTTTGAGTAAGGGTTCCATCATTAAAATTTGAGCACGAATATTGGAAAAAGAATCATTCAAACCCATCAAAAATTGTATCACATATTCTTGCTGTTGATAAGAAAGTAAAGATTTCATACCACCACAAGTACAATTCGGAATGGGCTTGAAATCTTGTAATTCATCCCAAAAGATTTTGATTTGAGTATAATAAGAACTTACATCCATTGTTCCTTGAGAAAAGGATGATAATGTCTTCCGTAATTGATAAGTTCTTGGTCCATTACTTTGTTTAAACCTATCTGATAAATGATTCCAAACTGCCGCGGCGGAATCAAAGTATATTAAGCTATCAGCAATATCTTTGTTCACAGAATTTAGAATCTAGGAGATTACCATACTGTTGCAATGCTTCCACTTGTTAAATTTAACATCAGAAGGGAGTGGCTGAGTGATTGAGCCATCAACGAAAGCAAACTTGTTCTTTGCATTAAGAGCCATGGTCATGGCGCGTCTCCAGGTGAGAAAATTGGGACCGTGGAGAGGATGAGTAACAAGAATTAAACCTGGATTATCAGAATTGTGTAAAAAGAAAGGACTACTAGGATCCTCCATGACTGACCTAAACGAAGGTTTAGAGGAATTTAACAGATTATCAAATGATGAACTGGAAGGAGAAGACGACACTGTAGGCGATGAAGTAACAATGGGAGGAACACCGGGAGGAACACCAGCTGATGAAGGACCTACAGCTACCGATTTGAAAGAGAGCTTGCTTCGAGTCATCAGAGAAAGATTTTGTGGAAGGAAGAGCAAAATTGCTCTGATACCATATTAGAACTCAGAAAGAAAGAAGAAGTTTTCATAAACTGTAAAACTTTTTTACACAGTTTCTTTAACTCTTTATATACAGAGCTCATTATTGATCAATACAAGAGAGAAAACAACTGAAAATAACTACTATTAACACGTGTCAAAACGTCCCTAGTAAAACTTCAGACTTCCCAGATTAAGCAGCTGCAATCTTCACTGCTTCAGTTCTTCAGTACTGCTTCAGCTCTTCAGCATTGCATCAGTCTTTCATAATTGCTTCGATTAATATTTGTAATAATAATGGAACTATAAAGGGCTTTGAAAAAAACATTTAATATGACAGGTCAAAAAGTGAGATATGCTCGCACAAATTTAGATAACGCTTTGTAAAATTTAAAGATGTCATCATCATGATTTAATTATTTTTAAACCTAGTTAGTATCAGTTGCTGAATTTATCCTTGAAGATTTTTATAGTTTAGTGATTTGTATATTTATTTGGGAGGAGCAAGTGAGCTTGTGTTGCAGATCTTCTTTAAGGGTGTGGAAAGAGGAAGATTTGAAAATTGGATCCTTGCAGCAGAATTCGTTTCGAGGTGGAGATTGTTAGAAATCATGGTTTTGAATTTGTTTTTTAGGTCGGGCTGACAAGCACACGCTGTGAATCTCTTTCATAGAATTCATGTCAAGGTGAAGATTGTTAGAGTTTGGTGTGACTCAAATTCTATCGAGCCAAAGCGGCGGGCTCGCATTGTAGATCTTATTTAGGATTTTGTTCTCAATAAATTCATGTAAGCTAGAGTCACAAAACTCATTGTATCAATTTTGTTTAGGGATTTCTCTTCTCTACCCGTATTTTTTTACCCGTCCTGGGTTTTCCACGTAATTTCAATGTCCATTATTTTTTTTTATTTTTCTTTCCCAATTCTGGTCAAATATCATCAAATATAAATTAAAAAAAAAAAACTTCGGTAAGGGATGAACTTGGGTGTTTTTTTTTTTTTTTTTGCATAGATAACATCAAATTGTAATTATTATTAGCCTATATTGCAGAAGCAAAAAATTTATGAAAAATAACAAATCAACCATCGTACTTTGTGATCAATGACAAGTCAATTACTAAACTTTTTTTGCTAACAAATTAACCACTGAACTATAAAAAAACATCGCTGCAAACATTGCTGTCATGTTTGCCGTTGAGGGACGTCAGTTGTGAGACTAGGGACGTCCATTATGGGCAGAACGATGTAGTCTCAAGTCGAGAGACTTCTGTTTCTGGATGAGGACGTCTGATATAGGGAAAGGGACATCTGTTGTGGACCGAGGGACGTCCGTCCATCGCCTTTGGAAAATGACAAACTCTATCCTAGTCGTCCATTTCGATCGGGGGACGTCTGTTCTCGATCCAACGGCCATGAACCATCGTCCGCCATCACCTTTAGAAAATGACAAACTCCATCCTTGCCGTTCATTCAGATCGAGGGACATTCGTCCCTCATTCCAACGTGTAGAACAGACGCCCCCCAATAATTGATGCCCTTCGTCAATATGTTGGATAAGCGTTGGACGTCCCTTGTCGTTGTTGCTCCCTTGGATGTCTCTGTTCGACGGCCCTTGGAGTTAACGTGATTGTAGAGTTACAGTCGATGTATTTTGACTGACATCACCCGTTGTTGCTGCCTTGGACGTCTCCTTTCGACAGTCTTTGGCGTTAACATGATCGCAGCATTACAGTCGACAGATTTTGACGGTAAACGTGACAGCGATGTTTGTGGCGACGTTTTACCACAGTTCAGTGGTTAATTTGTTAGCAAAAAAAGTACAATTGTAGGTTTGTTGTTGACAATAAAGTACCCATGTTGGTTTGTCATTTTCCCAAAAATTTACAGATTTTCTTTTTCTTTTACTTCTTTCCCTTCCCATCATAATGTATAGACCTTGTTGGTCATGGGATGAATGTTAGATCTTAAAAATGACTTAACAGAGGCTTAGTTTCCACCCCGTGCTACTTTTTTGCTTTTTTTTTTTTACTACGGAACCTAATGCATTTTCTCTTAGGAAAATTAACAAAACAACCACTGTACTTGATATCAATGACAAGTCAATTAATGAACAATTTCGCTAACAACTTAAATACAGAACTATGAGAAATGAATGGACCAAATATCAGCGTTAACTTTCTGAGAACTCAAGAGCTAATACCTATGGAAAAACTACAAGAACTCATGATTTTAGAGATTTCAGTGGAAAAAAGTTAATATCCATGGAGAATGAATTTTAGAAAATACTGTATAAGTTGATTTAAATTTTTTTTAGTTTTGTAATTTAGAAGATTTTATAAAAAAATATATAACGTTTTAAATTTCGGATGATTTAGAATTGTTTTATTCTCCATGGGAGAATAACAACTTGTCTGTGTTGTCTGTGTTTTTCTATGAAGAAGATAATGAATTTGTTCTTTATCTGCAAACTTTCCTCTGCGGAAAGACAATTTTCCTCTGCGAAAGCGCAAAGTCATATTTCCTCTACAGAAAGTTATCTTTCTGCACAAGAAAGTCGTCTTTCTGCAGCGGAAAGTCGTCTTTCTACAGCGAAAATTCGTCTTTTCTCTGTGTGGTAAGACATCTTTCCTCTGTATGGAAAGATGACTTTCTTCTGTGCAGAACGATAATATTTTTTAATAGAAAAAGTGACAACGATATTTTTTGCCTCTATTTCTCATAGTTTAATGGTTAAGTTATTAGCGAAAATACTTTAGTGATTGACTTAGTATTTATCACAAAGTACAATAGTTGATTTGTTAATTTCCCTTTCTATTATTAATTCACAACTTCTTCTCTTTTCTCCTCTGTCAATTTTTGGTGGGATCGGAGTTTGGTCAAGTCAGAGTGCTAAATCGAACTGGCCCTTGCCTCTAACGACTCCATTTTCGGAGAAAGGTTTTAATTCTATAATTTGGTTTATCTAAATAAGAGAGAGAATCATACAATAATACATGTCGTCACATATTTTTTTTAATGGTTTTTTTAAACAGCAAAGATCAATTTGTTAATGGAGCATAGTTTAAGGGTCATTACTACCACAAAATCAGATATCGATATGTATGAAGAATATGATTATGACATGTCGTAGATGTGGTGATGCCAATCACAATTTAAGAAGCTTGAAATGAGATTTCAAAAGGGATTTATCATTAGTACCATGTACTAGCAGTGACCCAACTACTACTACCCTTTTTAGAGGAAGGTCTTCTAGGCAATTTCAAGGAAAAGGAAGGTTGTCTACATTTTTATGAGCTTTACTTCAGCCAGTGCAACTCCAACTCAAGTAACACATTTTATTAATATAATTGTCATGCTGCAATGACCATCCTTAATCTTTTCTATCTTTATGTTTGCAGGATTCATCTATAGAAGGATCTAGTTGAGGAAGAGGAAGTGTATCTTTCACTTTGATGGGTTTTAGTTTAGCTAGTGCAACTAGAACCCAAGTAAGTAACTCATTTTTAGTGCAGCTAGTGCAACTACACTTCCTTTAAAAGTTTGCTATCTTCATGTTTGCAAGACTCGTCAGTGGGAGGAACTAGTCATTGAGTTCTTGTTTGCAGGAATCTAAAATGATAGAATGAATATTTGGAATATTTTGATTGATATGTATGAATATTTGGAACATCGTACAAGTATTGAAGAAATATAATTTGGATATGTAAGTGCAATATGTAATTTTAATAGCAAAAAAAAAAAAAAAAAGGACAAGTGTGTGTGTGTATACATTTAGACCCTGAATGATACTAAACATGTACATTGTTTCTTGAAGCACATAATGCTACTATTACATCAAAAGTTGCATTATTTAGTAGGCATAAATTGCAATTACAAGCATAATTAGGAACCACAATGACATGTTAAAAAGAATATCAATCGTGTACACCTCCAGAAGAAACCTCTCATAACCATTTCTCCAACAACACTTGATCTGGAAGTAACCACTACCAAGCCCTTGCTAACTTTGAAATTAATCACATTGTCCAACCACAGTAAATGTGGTTTATACCCTTGCTTGCAACAATCATAAAAAGACATTCTCTCGCCATTTTAGACAACTTTACCACCTCGCAAGGTAGTCTAAAAAATAATACGAAATGTGCAAGAATACTGGCATAGGTCACATGGATAAAATTAAGTCTACCTCTTAGAATTAGCTCTTTTCCAATCATTTAATATGATTCAATTGAGTATCTGATAACTCTATTTTATACCCTTATTTTGATATAACTTTGCATGAATTTTGGTAATCATTAGGTATTTATTTTATTTGTTTTTATACAAAATAGCAAATTCACTACAACAAGAATCCGAGTTAAATAATATATTGTGTGATATTTTTCTAAGGATTTGAGATAGAATGAAATGATTTAATTTAATTTTGTAGAAAAGAAAATCTCATAGCACGTAAAAGAATCGGATAAGAAAGATTAAAATATGTTTCTAAAATAGATTTGAAGAAGATTCACACAATGACTTGACGTGCAAGGATATTCAAATTCAAAAAGTTATCAAAGCTCTCGAGAAGATTATCAAATTCAAAGCCCAAAGCTATCTTGAATGAAGCTGGCGCTCATCGTTATAAATACAATAGTTTGGATTCAATTTTTGAGTCAATTAGTTAGCATTAGAGTAATAGTAGAATAGAGTTTAATTTTCGTAATTTTAGGAGTGTTCTTTACTGTTTTCTTTCGTAATCTCAGCGATTGAAGCCTGAGGAGGATTCTTTACTGTTTTATTTGTTTTTCTACTCTAGACCATGTTTTCTCATTTTGCTTTGTGTTCTTTATTTTACATCATGAAACTATTTTTTTTTTGTTAAGAGGATAAAGTACCAAATTTTGTATTTTATATATGTGTGTGTGTGTTATTAGTTTTATATAAGTTCTATTAGTTAGTTTATTCAACATTATGATTTATTATTGTTATGATAAAAGGGTGAGGCTAATGGAGGTAAAAGAAATGGTTTGTAAAAGTTTTGTAAATGTATTTAATTTGAAAACGAAAAGAAGTTATTTATCGTATTCTAAAATATTTTTTTTTATTTATTTAGTCTTCTGCTGTGTTTTATAAAAGGTTTTTCAGAAAAGATTTTTATTATTATTTTAAAGGGTTTTAATGATGAAAAGTCTTCAATTGTATTTATAAAAGAAAAAGTTTTAAATTTTATACATTTTCAAATAAAAGAAAAATCGGGTCGCTACACAGTTGACAAGGAAAGGGGTACGATTCGAGGAAAATGACAAGTGCAAGAATGCATTCGAGGAGCTGAAAAACATATTGACAAGCACAATAATTTTGACAGTACCAAAAAGTGAGCAGCCTTATGCCATATACACTGATGCCTAAGGGGTTGGTCTTGGATGTGTATTAATGCAGTAAGGGAAAGTTGTTGCTTACACATCACGGATGTTGAAGCCCTACGAGCAGAATTATCCAACACATGATTTAGAGTTGGCAGCTATAATTTTTGCTCTGAAGATTTGGATGAGCTATTTGTACGGCGTGAACTTCCAAGTGTACTCCGACCATAAGAATATGAAGTATCTCTTTACTCAATGAGACCTAAATTTGAGGCAGCACAGGTGGATGAAATACTTAGAGGATTACACTTCAACCTAGAGTATCACCTCGGCAAGGCAAATGTAGTGGCTGATGACTTGAGCCGATATCCATAGGGGTTCATGGCTTGTCTAGTTCTGGATGAATGGAAGCAGTCAGTGGCTGTTGGAGATTTCAACCTTCAGTATTATGAATTAGGGGATACCACATGTGCGTACAATGTTATAGCCACTCTGACATTACTTCACTCAACCAAACAGTTATAATAGTAGGACAATGAGCTTAGTGGTAGAGTTGAATAGTTGAATAATGGTGAACAACTTGAAGGTTGGGAAGTTAACTGAGGGGACTATTCTCTACTGGGGTAGGGTGGCCATTCTCGATATTCAGGATTTGAGGCAGACCATTCTTACTAAAACTCACAAATCTAGATTTTTTATCCACCCAAGAAGTATGAAGATGTACCAGGACCTGAAACGATAGTATTGGTGGGTGGGTATGAAATGTGAGGTAGCACACTTTGTGGCCAGGTGCCTGACCTGTCAGTAGGTAAAGGCTGAGCATCAGAAGCCAATAGGATTATTGCGGCCTTTGCCGATCCCCAAGTGGAAGTGAGATAGGATCATGATGGATTTTGTCACTGGACTCCCTAGAACTACTGAAAAGTTGGACACAGTGTGGGTCATTGTGGATAGTTTGACCAAGTTTGCCCACTTCATCTTAATCTGGATGGACTTTTCGTTGTCAAATTTGAGCAAGTTGTATATTGAGAACATCGTTCATCTTCATGGTGTTCCCAACACCATTGTTTCAGATCGTGATCCCAGGTTCACATCCAAGTTCTAGAGGCTTTACAGAAAGCCTTAGGTACGTAATTGAATCTTAGCACAATATACCATCCTCAGACTGATGGGCAGTTGAAACAGACTATCCAGATCTTAGAGGATATGTTGTGAACCTGTATGTTGGATTTTGATGACAACTAGATAAATTCTTTGGCATTGGTAAAGTTTATATACAATAACAGCTATCACACCAATATTGGTGTCTGGCCATACAAAGCATTGTATGGAAAACCATGTCGTTCATCGTTGTGTTGGGCCGAGGTAGAAGAAAGAGTTGCCCTTGGGCTGGAGATGATCCAGGAGACCACAGATAAAATTCTAATAGTTCAGGAAAGACTCAAGACTGTGCAAAGTAGGAAAAAAAGCTATGCCGATTTGAAGAGATGTGAAGTTGAGTTCGATGTAGGAGACTTTGTTTTCCTGAATGTTCGACCGAGGCATGGGATCACTCGATTCAGGGTGAAACGAACGTTAGCTCTGAGGTATATTGGCTTGTTTCAAATTGTTGAGAGGATCGGCAATGTGACCTACAAGCTTGACCTACCTCCCCAGCTTGGATACATCCATAATGTTTTCCACATATCCGAGCTGAGGAAATACACGCCAGATCTATACCACGTTATCTCTTGGACCAACGTTCCTATCCAGGAAGATACCTCGTATGAAAAGTGGCCGGAGTGAATCCTTAGCAAAAAGGTTCAGGTCTTTCGTCACAAAGAGATCCTCTTGGTTCGTGTGTTATGGAGGAATCACACTGAGAGGGAAGCGACATGGAAAGTCAAATCAACATGATGCAAAATTACCCTTATCTTTTCTGATGTATGATGGGTTTTATTTAAATTTCAGGATGAAATTTCTTTTAAAGAGGTTAAGATGTAAAACCCATGAAATTTTTAATTATAGATTCCACTTGTAAATTTTTCGCATAATAATCGATCATGATATGGAAAAGTTGATTCGATTTTTTGCGTAGCGAACACATGTGAAATTTTGGTCAAACGTTCAAAACTAGTAAACTTGGGTAATTATCGAGTGGTAAATAAAATGAGAAAGTGAAATTGAAAAATTAAATCGATCAAAGGATTGTTGTTGATTTGAATTCGGAGCAAATAAGAATTGAGATCGGAAAACGAAATGAATTTAATTAATATACAATACATAATATATATTTTATATATTATTATTACTAAATAAAATAAAGAAATATTAAAGAAAGAAAGGAGAAGGAAGAAGACATATTCTTCTTCCTTCGGTCGACAGCAAGCTTGATGCGAAGAGGGAGAACGTCGGAGCTTAAACAGACAAATCACAACATTTCGATGGAAGGGAAATGTTCGCGGCGACGAGGTGAACAACTTTCACGAAGACAGTTCATGTAACAGTAAGGTTTTCTCCTCCGATTCTAGGGTTTAAATTCTAAAAATTTTGACCTCTGATTCGAGCTTAAAAACTCAAATCCAAGGGACCCATTTGGTTTATTTTGGTGTATTGAAGTCTAGGTAGGTTTATTGATCATTTGGAGGTGAAATTGAGCAAGACGGTGTGTCTTTGGTAGAGAAATCGTGTCGGAGACTAATCTGGTCGACCAATTAACTAACTGATTGATTAGTTGGCCGAAAAACTAGTTGACCGAGAGCATGTGCTTGATGGATCCAATTTTTTGCGGTCGAACGACCAAGGACAGTGGCTGATCGACTCGTAATGATCGGTCAACTGCAAATTGACCTAAGTCAAAAATTGGTTTGATCGATCGGTTGATTAGAAATGGGCTAATCGACCGAAAGTCGAGCAGATTTCCTTGGAAATATTCCGAGTCGACCCAGTTGTATAGATACGCGTGTAATTGGGTCAATTACACGTCGCTTATGTTCCTAGTCCTGGTATATGACCCTTCCACCTATTTCTTGATAAACATTGACGAGAATTCCTATCCTTTAATATGTTTTAGGCTCGGATGAGTTCAAGGACTTCAAGCTGATACCTGTGGTTGTTGCTACTTCGGATAACAAGATAGACAATCGTTGAGGTAGGGGTTACATACTTAGTTGTCTTGCATCACATTACATTGTTTTTCAAAAATTGTATTTTGTGGGCTACTACATACAAAAATCTGAAGAGGACTGCACGAGAGCACGTCAATTTTTATACTATGTATGTATAAGAATTTTACATGTTTACTTTCATGCACTTTGTTTTCGTGTGATGACATATTTGGATTCTTATTTGGAGGCAATGAATCTTCTTGATACTTGGGACAATTTCGGTGTCAAAGTATCGCGAGACTATCCCCAGTACATCTCCTACTGCGTGGAGATGATTGTTTGTGCGTTGTGTGAAAGATGGGATAAGGAAGATGATAACACTTCCTTGGGTTTCGAATCCATATACTTGATCAGGGTGTGTGGTACGAGCTATGTCATCTTAGAGCTTGCTCATTGACAACCCGAGTGGTGTGCCAGGTCTTCGAACTATTGTCATTTGTCTTCCTCTAGGCTCATAAGGTTCAGCCTAGAAATGGTCACCACCTTTCTATGTGATTGATAGGAGGAGTCCCTGACTGTTCTTCCATTTTCACTAAAAGCGGTTTTCAAGATAAAATACGACAAGAGTATTTTTGACTTATAGTTGTCTATGTATACAGCCATGTTTTCCTGATGTCTCGTCCGGGGCATTTGAGTTCAAATTTGCTTAAAAGATAAAAATGATTTTAAATATTTTGAGAAACGTGCATGATTACCCAAAAAACCCATAGTTTTTATGAAAAAGTAAAACAAATTTTACATGTGCGTATCATTTAGTATAAGTTTCCTACTGAGTTAGTCACTCGTCCCAATGACACCTCCCCTCCAGGTAAAGAGAAGAGTAACTAGACTTACGCGGGATTTGGTTAAAGATTTTTCTTCCATTTCACTTTTGTTTTTTGGTTGTGTTTTTATTTCCTGGTAAGTAAAGTGTCAGATAAATTGTATGGTATTTTGGAGTTCGAGTTTCTTGACTTTTGTTTGTATGCACAGTTTTATTTGGATCATGTACCTTTATATTTTTGCTCTATTAACTCTTGCGATCACTATATGGTCCGTGACCCATCACAAGTGAGTTATGACTGAAAATTTTATACAAATCTTCTGCAAATTTTAACAAGTCTTGGGTTAGGCGATCAGGTCCTCTCCAAGGGCCACGTCATTTTGCCTGACGTTCCTGTCCAGCCCACCTTCAGGTCCTGACACAACTGACAACCCATTGTAATTGCTTAACTAGATCATATTTGCTAATATATGATTTGTTACCATTTTCATTCACATTTTATTACCCAAATGTGATTAACTTAGTTAACTTTAATACAAGCCGTTATAGTGTGCATGTGTGTTTTGTTTAGATGTGTGGTCATGTTCATATGCTTTTTATAGAGTATGTACCGTCTACAAATTTGGATTTCATACTCTATACAATAAACTAGAAATTAACAAAACAACCATTCTACTATGGGACAATGAAAAGTCAACCAATGAACAATTTTTACTAGCAACTTAAACACATAACTATGAGAAATGAACGGAGCAAACATCGCTGTTACATTTTCCATTAAAAACATTGTCGTTGCTTTGTGGAACGTTGACTTTCCGCTATGAAATGTTGTCTTTCTGCCACGAAAAATGGGTCCTTGAACTAAATCCCAGGAAAGGCGACTTTTCGCTTAGGAAAGTCATCTTTACGTTGCAGAAAGACAAATTTCCGTAGAGAAAATATGACTTTCCTCTGCAGAAAGATTACTTTCCGTAGAGGAAAGATGTCTTTACATCTTTCCTCTGCAGATAATGAACAAATCCATCATCTTCTTCGTAGAAAAACATAGACAAGTTATGATTCTTCTGTAGACAATAAAACAATTTTAAATCATCCGATATCTAAAACATTATATATTCTTTTACAAAATCTTCTAAATTATAATTAAAATCAACTTATAGAGTTGGACAATTTTTTCCATATATGCAGTAAGAAATCATGAGTTCTTACAGTTTTTTCTGTGGATATTAGCTCTTTTCCAATTCGAGTTCTCTAAAATGATATGGTCAAGTTGTTTCTTTTAAGTTAACAATGATATTTGCTCCATTCATTTATCATAGTTTAGTATTTAAGTTATTAACGAAAAACGTTTAGTGATTGACTTGTCTGAGATCCCATAGTACAATGGTTATTTTTTTAAATTTCCCACTAATGGTATATTATTATGTATAAAATGACATGTACACACTTTATTTAGGCGTGTATGTTGATGTCTTCGTAGTTTGCTCATTTATACAATATTTAATTTAAAATATGAAAAATTTACATTAATCTTTGTATAATATATACGATGTTTAAGTTTGTTGTCTTACTTTGAGATACTATGATCAAAGGGAGTTGATGACATTATACAAAGATTTACCTCTAATCAATAAAGTTGATCTTCTAATTTTGAGATTCCACAAGCCATAATTCAGGCTTGAATAGAGGCATTTTCATCGCTTAAAGTTTTGCTTTGTACTATTTAAGCAAGGAGTGGATAATCATTTGCCACTACAATTTTGTCGTTGTTTGATCACATTGTTTATTGTCATTATGAAAGTGAATCATATGGATTAAACAAATGAGTGGTTGAGATGAAAAGTAGAAAGCGAGAACGAGATGCCAAAAAAACAAAAGGAAAGAAAGAAATTATCAGTCCAACGTTTATGTCGTAAATGAAAAGAGCAAAAGCCATTCGAAGAAATGATAATGGAGGACACAATCTTCTACTCTATTTGTCTCGCCTGCCTCGTCGCTGCTCTCAAGCTTTTGCTTAAAACCGGTAACAATGGAAGAAAGCTACCTCCTAGCCCATCTTCTATTCCTGTGATCGGTCACCTCCATCTCATGAAACATCCTGCACATAAGACATTTCTTAAGCTCTCAGCCAAGTATGGTTCAATTTTCTCTCTCAAGTTTGGATCGAAACTTGCAGTTGTTGTTTCCTCTCCGGACGCAATACAGGAATGTTTTACTAAAAACGACGTGGTCCTTGCAAACCGCCCTCCATCACTCGCCGGAAAGCATATTCACTACAACAATACAACCATGGGAACGTCACCGTACGGGAAACTATGGCGGAATCTCCGGCGAATCGGGGCCATTGAAATCTTCTCGAAGAATCGTCTTGATAACTTTTCATATATCCGGAGAGACGAAGTCAAGATTTTGCTGGTGAATTTATGTGAAAATTCCCGCAATAAATTCTCAGAAGTGGAATTACAGTCTCTGTTTTTCCAGCTGACGAGTAACATCATCATGAGAATAGCTGCCGGGAAGAGGTTCTATGGGGATGAGGTCTCAAAAGAAGACGGAGAAAAAGGTAGAGAATTCAGAGATACGATGAAGCAGATCACCTCGCTAGTAGAAACGGTAGATCCAGGGAGTTTTTTTCCCATTCTGAACTGGATCGACCCTACTGGTTACAGACAGAGGTTAGTGAAGCTTGCTGAGAGAGAAGATAAGATTTTGCAGGGCCTCATTGATGAGCATCGAAATATAAAGGAGAAGAGGGAAACCATAATTGGTCATCTTCTTTGCCTCCAACAGTCAGAACCTCAATCCTACGGTGACCAAACTATCAAAGGGTTTGTCCAGGTGATAGGGTTTTTGCCGAACCATATTTATCTTCTTGCTTTTTAGAGTATATTATTGCAGCTCCTCAGTCTATCTAAAACCATCAATAGCTTTCCAAAGGCATGAAAAATTTGTTGTCAAAAAATAGGATTGCACACCCCAAAGGCAAATCTAACATAAATGTCTGATTGAAAGACATACTTCTGATAGAGAACCAAATTGAGTAGCCAGTTAAGTTGTTAGTGAAAGTCTTAATAAATATTTAACCCCAAAACACAAACAAATAGATCAAAATCTACAAAAGTAATCAACAAAAACAAAAGATAAAGTAAAATTAACAGAGACAAAAATACTATGCAGTAAATAAAACCATTCAACACTATAAGACAAGCTAAATAAATAAATAAATCATCACCAGGAACCACAAAGAAACACCAAGAGGAAACTTAAACTGAAGTAACCACACCTTATACACTAGACCAAACCACCACGATCAGGACCTAGAATGGAGGGGTCTTTGGGGTGAATGACTAAATCAATAAGAAGCTTATATCTTTCTCATCAAAACCAAGTTCAAATCAATGTTATACTTGTGCATGGATTTAAAATCATTTTCAAAAATTCATTTTGCCATCAAAACAGGCTCTATGAGTCATTAATGAGAAAATTATCAAAACATCACTGGTTCCTTAGCAAACTCTAGTTGAATAAGCAAATATCATTTTTTCACAAGTTTAAATGAGAATCCATGAAAAAAGGAGAGTCACTCAAAGACTCCTCCAATACAAACATATGGAAAGACAACAATTTGAAGATGACAACACCTCATGAGCTAAGAGGAAGAACTGTGAATGCGATTCAAAAATTTATCCCCTCATAGGGGTTGCCGGTGAACCAATCAACAACAACAAAACCCAAAACATATACACCCCAATTAGGTTTAGGGATTCAAAACCCAATGAGCATATCAACACTACTCTATTACCATTTTCACACAGTGCACCAACAAAACATCTTCACACAATAGAAGATGTGTCAGGATATCCTCATGATACTTTGACACTAAGACCATTCAAAGTATGAAGATGATTCACCCTCTTGCATAGCATACCACGAAATACTATGCATGTAAAGTGGAAGTGTAAAAGTTTTATATATATATAAATAATTCATATATCAAGAAGTCTAGCTTATCAACCCCCTGTGCCGTCAAAAACAAGCATCAATGCTAGGGACACCGTTAGAAACTAAAACCAAACTAATGTCAAACCACAAATCAAAACTAGGGACAAAATACGAGTCACAAACCAGAATTCAAAAATAGACAAAAAGAACTACACAAGACTTCTAGGCTAAAGTTGATGAACAACAAGAACCAACACATTGAACTGAGAAGCCACACTGACCAGAAACAAGTAAGGGTTGAGGAAGTCGAGTGAACATCACAACACTCAACTCTACGCAACACAAAGTGATGTTGACTAAGAGCCAACAACGGTCGGCAAGACACATCAACAACCAACTTGAAAGATCCACCTGTCAATAAGACATGACTATGGCCTATGAGATACGACTACGCCTAACCCATGTTACTCAATAGTTGAGGAGACATGGCTGGAGTCAATCGGGACAACCCAGTGTCAACAAGACACGACTACTGTTAATGAAAACCACACAATGTTGACAAAGAATGACTGCAGTCACTTGGGAAAATGCAACAGTTTACGAAAATTACTAGAGTCAAGCAAAAAACAAGCAATAGTGAAAGACACAACTGCAATCAACAAAGCGTGACTACGATCAACAAGAACCACCTAGTGTTAACCAGACACAGTGACGATCAACCAGGACCTCACAGTGGACTATAAGACATGCCAACGACTATCTAAGAGTCAAAATCGTCAATGGGACACAACTGCGGTCATCTGAAATCCATTAGCAGTCGACAACTAACCTTGCGGTCTACTAGGAACATGTAGGAACACAATTTGGAAGGGAAGAAACCATGGTCATGAAGATCAATGCAAAATCAGACAAAAAAAATCAGCGGCACTCAACAAGACCCCCACCGTGGACAACCGGCACGGACTCCCAGACCAGAAGTGGAAAACAGCAAATGTTTGGACCTAACACAGATACCTAGCGTGGATACCCCACTTTTTCGCAGATGCCCACCGTTTTCGTTGACGTCTTGACTTCCACAGACGTCCAAAAGCATTTCGCAATCAATCGTAACCCATAGTCGAGTGGATACAGGAAACCAATAATGGAATCCCTTGGATATTTTCATGGTTGACCGAACCAAAAAATGGTTGACTTGACAAAAACAATCTCAAATTGAAAGGTTGTTGGCCAATTTTTTGGTCGATTAAACTCAAAAAGTAGTCGACCAACACAAGCCATCTCGAACAGAGAGGCTTTAGGCAAAAATTATGGTCGACTGGATAAACTAGCGGTCGACTGGGAACACTAGCATTCCCTCATCGATTCTTGCCCCGAATCGGCTTAAATCCCTACACAAATGCTAAATCTACAACAACAATATAAAAACATCCAAAGTATTCAAGATTCCAAGCTAGAATCTGTGATAGACACAACCTCAAAAATCAAAAAGAAAAGTCAGAGTGAGAATCGACTTACTCGAGAAGCTTTTTCACAAAAGACAGAGATCGGAACACCACGAACACGATTTTAGTGTCGAAAACCCTCTGCATGTCACCAAGATCATTGTTCCTCTATTCTTCTTCTCCCTTTTCACATGACGATTCTAGGAAGGAAAGGAAGAAAAACTTTCTTTTAAGAAAAGAATATGAATAAGAATTTAATTACTTTATTTACTGTATATATATAAATTAATATATTCTAAATATTAAATAAAATCTTGAAATCATAAAATGACCAAACCCAACAAAACTTAGAGTTCAATCTACGGTAATATGAACTACGGAAAATAATCTCATAGCTTTGGGTTGCAGAGAAACATGGAACACACCAGTTAACCATTAACTAGACCCCTTACACGTGACCAAAGACCCATGACATGTGACCGAAAACCCACAACACGTGGCAAGGACCTGGTTAATACAAAATAATTGGCTAAGATAAAAGCAAAAAATTTACTCAGAAAAATATAAAATCCAAAAATTGTGGATTTTACATCCTTCTCCTTTTAAGGAACTTTGTCCTAAAAATTCAACACAACCCAAGGGACCATCTAACGGATGTGAGTATCTTAGACACGAACACCTAAGAAACTCCTTATTTAGTGTGATACCCATGACACACAAATCAAGGGAATCTCCAAAGGAAGAAATTAAATACCTATGTTTTGACCTTCTAACACTCCTAGAAGAAGATGAAAACTGAAGAATGCGATCAAAATCAACACTAAAGCAAATCCCGTGAAATGAACCAAGTTCACAATGCGAAGACGATTCAATAAGAACAAGGGAAGGTCATCCATACATAAATGAATAGATGGCTTGATCAATCGGTCAACAAACAAATTGATTTCGAAATAGGAAGACCTACACGAATTGATAGAAGAAAAATAAGGATATTTAATTAGTTACAATGATCTGCACAACATTGAACAGATGTGGATTACATGTAACACCCAATATGCGACATAACGAATTTTCTCGATCAAAAACACGTTCACAACTGGAAAGGAGGAGATAATAGTAGGACCTAGGTTTAGAGTATTAATTAAACACCCTCCACTTCTGAGCAATACTCTAAACCAAAATCACAAACATACAACACTCTCTACCTTGATGTTATCCAAGCACCAAGCACAACAAGAGATGATTTGAGATTTGTGCTATGCAGAAAACTCTTATCGAAGGTATGAAATAAGACTTCACGGCAAAACCAGCGAATTCGGGTAACAAAACATCTAACAAAAACCAAATTACATGAACTCATGGGTAACCACTATACCTTGATGCACCAGAAAACAACCGAAAATCAAATGCTTGTACACCAGCATAGGTTGCCTAATGCTATTCCAGTCAAGAACTGTCAAATTTGGTACACTCAACAACCAACACTTTAAACCTAGAGCACCCGGACCAAAAGATCCAACATGGACCTTACTTGTCCTCTCCCACACAATCAATAGGGAATCTACAAAAGAAAGAACACTAATAATGACCTGATAGCTGACAAGGCTAAAAAATTCACGAATTTTAGCATAGCTCAAGACAACTGTTGCTACCTAGCACACGTAACTCTAGAGGATTTAACCAATATATCGGAAAAGACATACAACTCCAGGACTTAACACTGAAATTCACCAAGGCATTTTAGCTTTGATCAAACTGAGAGGTAAGACCACAAATACAAGATACCTAACTCTACAATAGGAAACTGCCACTAAAAAAATACTCTAGTGAATCAACAACTAGACGCATTAGAACAACAGTTCAAATTTTAGAAGGACGAGTGATAGGCTCTGATAGTGAAAAAGAGCTCGAAGAGACAACACCACTTGTTAGAGCACAGGAGTGTCAACGAAAAATCATTAAACGAATGCAACCTACGAGGATGCAAACATGTGAACTTTCTAAACAACTCCTATAACTAGGATTCCATATTACCAAATCCCCCATATACCTCTCGTACAACACACATAAGGTCAAGGTAGAGGTAAGAAGTAAGCTACAACAGAACCAGACCTCCTATTCGAGGGACATGGTAACTAGTCCATTAGGAAGTGTAACCCACATTCTCAGTCAACTGACAACATGGATCTAGCCCAGCGGTGATGCCCACTCAGTCGACCAACAAAAATCTCCATCTAGCTTCAACCCCTACGACCATCTATACAACTCCTTAGAAGAGGAATTATATGACATGATGTGGAACCCAAAGAAAAGAAGATGACATTCCACTTTTTCAACGATACATGAGACTCTTACTAGATGAGGGTTGATAACAGTTCTCACCTCATGAGAAGTCTTGGAAGGATTCAAAACACACCCTCCTAACAAAGGAATAGTCTAAAGTGTAGAAAACTAACATCGACTAGGATGAATTCTGACCTACAAACGATAGAAGGATCTCAATACAAAAAATATTAGTGTCGAGTATCAACGGGTTTCCCATATCCCATCGATAGACTCGACATGAGTAAAGAAACAATGAAGACAAAGAAAATACAACAAACTCAAAGGCAACAATCTTCCAATAGAGCAACAAGGTGCAAGGATAAAACCACTATGATCTTCTAATATACCAAGATGTAAGAACACTTAAGGAAAAACAAAAACTAAGTAGAATGACTTCATGACAAACATTCAGATTCTAACAAGCCAGAAACATTGATGTACCATTAGTCAGATTCCACTTACAGAAAGAGCACAAGGGTTACAAAAGATGAGCACGTGACCATCATAACAACATCACCTATTCCTAAGCGGATTCAAAATAAGCCTTATTCATGGAAGCCTTCATTGTAGTTGTCCTTCTCAAAAAACCCATCAAACAACTTTAGTTCCTAGACTAAATATTCGTAAAAACCTATGCAGAGGTCTATATTAATGTTGGAATGCATATAAACAAGACTCATTCAGAGACTTTAACCAACACTCTCCGAACCAAGGGAACCGACACTACACTTAACTGATCCAAGGTCTACAAATGAAAAGTCCTAACCCGAACTAACTAGTTCCAAATAAGATGAGACAAGTTTGAGATTTCAAAAAAAGGACTTGGACCATGTCCTAAGATGAAAGATTTGGATTCCAAGCTACATAGGCTCACTCAAGAAAGAGAAAACCCACACGAGTTCATAGACTCATAATTCAAAAGAATTATCTTAACGATCCTCGAAGCACACCCACAACTCGTACAAATTGATAAAGACACGGTTATTCTCCAGCTGATGACCTCAAGTTATCTTCTAGCAAAATTTTGACTCCTTAAAATATTTGACTAGGTGTTGCAACAATTCCATGCATAGTGGATGAACATCCAAAATATTACACTATCTATTTCTCAAGTGATCACTCATAGGAACAATGAAACTATGCTCTAATACCAATAAATTTCTGTCATGACACGTAAGTGAGCCTAACAGAAACTCTGGGTCAGGTGACCTAATCCTCAAAAAAGGCCCGACGGAAAGCCCAAGGCCGAGTTGTTACTGGAAGTCTTATGTAACAACCCAAATTTCAGGTTCATTTGTCTTTGTAAATTACACATTTTTTTCTTTTTCTTTTTAAACATTTATCGTAGTGGAAGACTTTTCTCTTCAAATTTTATAACAATAGTTTAATCATAAATCATAGCTTTAGCAAAACATTAATACATTATTACGATATCACTTCCAGTTTCATTTTACAAAACATGTCTCATCCCACAAGTCAAATTTACCATAACAACTCTAAGCACCCTTTAAAAGTATGCACCATCAACTACTTGGTTATCTATTATCACTCTCTTTGTACAATTTTACCTACATCACAAGATTCATTTATGAGGCTAAGGCTCAGTGAGTAATAAATGATATAAACATGATATGCACTTTTCATAAAACGTTTGCGTTTCAATTTTCTTTCTATTCTTTCTTTTCTTCTTCTTGACATTGGGACATGATACCAAGGCTAAAAATCATTGGGGGACAAGCTTGTAAAAGCTCCAATGGGGGCATTAACCACCCAATGCTCTAGTGGTACTGGATCATCAAAGCTCCTTACGTACTTTCATTTTCTTTCACATCATTCTTAATGAAAACATATTCAAGTAAAACATTATCAGTCTTTTTTTGAAAACATGATGCATGAACATGAATATGAATGCATTATCGTAACATAACCTCGAGCGATAATAACACTTTACATCCTTGAACAACATAATATCTTAATCATAACTTCACTATCAATAGAAAACACAACCTTATCACAAATTAATAATATCCTAACATTTTGTGATGTGGGTCGTTAAGCCAAACACATGCAACCATTACTTACCTTAGAGTCTTAGTAATTATCATATTTATCTCCTTGAGTGGAAAGACCTTAGAGAGGAGCTGATATTCGTGACTCACTTGTTTTCCATTTTGAAGAGTGGAACTTCACTATATATAGTGGTACAAGGGGGTGATTTACTCTTGTGAGTCATCCTCTTTACCAATCACAATCGGTCACAACAATCTATCTACTATAGCTATAAATTGTAAGTGCAATCATCATTGTAGTCGATGACTTATAATCCTCTATTTATGTCTTAATTAATTATGAAGAAAGATTTCTTAACAAACCTTAGTCACAGATTTTTATTCATTTGCGGATGCTTAAATGTATGTGTGATGACCCAGATTTTTCTTCACTTTAAAAATACGTTAAATTTAAAACTATTATAAAATGACTGAATCCCTATTAAAACACTTCAATTGAAATCAAAGTTCTTTTCTTAAAAACTCGATCATTAAAACATCTTGCTTAAAAATTATTACTTGAATCTTGACTAACAGCGAATGACTTCATTTATAAAATTCATTTTTCTTAATTAACAACGAAAGCACAAAACATTTTATAGCGGAAGCATAAATCGTACATTTTAAAAAGATAATAAATAAATTATTACTTTAGATTTATAGAACTCTTTTCTCTTTTACTTTCCTTAGCCATGTTCAAATGAATGTTATACCCGTGCATAGATTTAAAATCATTTCTAAAGCATTCTCTTACCATCAAAAAGACTCCACGAGTTATTGATAAGGCAATCATCAAAACATCACTAGATAGTTAGCAAGCTATAATAAAATAAGCCTACATCATTTTCTCAAAAGTTTGAATGAGGATCTGTGAAAAAGAATGATCACTCAAGGACCCCTGCAATACAAACACACAAAAAGATGGCAGTCCAATAATAGAAATGCTCCATGAGCCTAGAGGAAGAACAGTGAGTGCAATCCAAAGATTTAGTTCCTCAAATGGGTTGTTGGCGAACTAGTCAGCGACAATACAACCCAAAACACATATACCCTAATCAAGTTTAGGGATTCAAATCCCAACGAGCTTGTCAACACTGCCCTATTACCCATTTTCACATAGTGCACAAACAAAACATCTTCACACAACAAAAGATGTATTGAGATATCTTCGTGACACTTTGACATGGAGACTGTTCAAAGTATGAAGAGTATTTATCTTCTTGTATTAGCATCTTAACATATTATGAAATACCATACACAAAAAGTAAATATGTAAAATCCCACAAAAATGCAGTTTGAAAACCATGATGCAATGCAATGCGATGAAGTATAAAACTCTACCTCGATGACGACAGAAGCCTAGCTGACCAACCGTGTGCATCGTCAGAAATGGGCACAAAAGTCGTCGACAACGTCAGAACCTAAAACAAACTGACATCAAAACCCAAAATCAAAACTATGGACAAAACTCGAGTCTCAAACCATAATTTGAAAACAGAGCAGAAGAACTAACATAAGATTTCTCACCTCGAGTCAAGGAAAAAAAAGAATGCACACATTGAACTGAGAAGCCACATTGACTAGAAACAAGATATGGCTAAGGAAGCTGAGTGAATATCACAAAACTCAACTCTACAAAACCCTGAGTGTGGTCGACCAAGACCCAACAATGGTCGACCAAGAACATAAACTATGCCCACCATGAACAACTCAGCAGTTAGGGAGACATAGCTAGAGTCAACAAAAGACTTGACAAGACACGGTGATGGTCGACTGGGACCACACAATGTCGACAAAGAATAGTTGCAATCAGCTAGGAAAAAGCAGCAGAAAATGAAACTTAAGTGGAGTAAACCGGAAAGCAAGCAACAACAAAAGATATAGCTGCAATTGACAAAGCACAACTACGGTCAACCGCAACCACCCAGAGTAGTCAAGATATGGTGACAATCAACCAGGACCTTATAGTGATCAAAAAAAGATGCCACTGGCCATCCAAGACTCAACAACGGTCGAAGGGACAACTATGGCAAACCGAGACCAAGCAATAGTCGATGACTAACCTTGCAGTCAACCAGGACCATGTAGAAACCTTAATTGGAAGAGAATAAACCATGGTCACAAAGTTCATCGAGGCATGTTGCACCAAGCATCAAAATCTAACAAAAAAACATAAGAATGACTCATCTCCATGTAGTTGAATGGCAAAACTTTCCTTTACATGTAAAGGCCTAACAACTTGAACTTTTTTCTTTCCAAAAACCAAATTATCATCAATGCATTTAATATCAATTTTCCCAAAAATATATAGAATCATATAATTCATCAATATCATAAAATTATTAAATGCATTGAATACTTCATTTAACAAGAATAACCATGCACATAGCATAATCGACCAATTATATAGTCCATTCTTACTTTTAACCACAATTTTCCAAAAACTATTATTCAAATCAATATTGAAATTCATGCATGCTTCATATTCATAAAAATACTCAATAATGCATATCCAATTTTGAATTTGAAGTTCATCTAAGATCTTAAAAATACCATTTTTCTTATAAGTCATATAATTGCTAAATGCTCCAAACATTTCAACTAGCAATTTATAATACTTAGGAACAATCAATGTAATGTTCTTGGATAGAAATCTAATATGCATATAAACATCGAACCATGCAAACTTTTCACAATCAACAATTCAAAAATTTCCATCATATTCTATATATGCGATTTTGCCACAAGAATTCCAATATTTTCATTAAAAATTGTCACATGCATCAACTTCACAATCCATCCAAAATCTTCCAAAACCTAAGTCATTCACATGGAAACTCTTAACAAATTCAGATTTAAATAACTTAGTTTGAAGAGAAATTACAAACTTTTTTTACATTGGGTTGATAACCACAATGTCCTTACCTTTATTGGATTAGATATCTTTCGGAAACTTCTTGCTGCAGTGCATCCAATGTGCTTGTCTCTCATTTAATTTGCCTTTAAAATCGTGCGAAAAAGGTGAGACAAACACTAGAAAAGAAGTTAGTTCCATGGAGGTAAAAGAAAATTTTTTGCACAAAGGAAAAATAATCTCACTATTTTTCTCACTCCTTTCAATCACTCCGATTTCTTTCCTTTCCTTTTCTCCCTTGGATTTTACTCCTCTCCCACTATTTTTTTTCTTTTTCACTCTCAGTTTTTATTCTCTCTTCCACCAATTTCTTTTCTTCCTCATTGCCTTTTTCACTCACTTGAATTTTGACTTTTTTCTCTATGGCTCTTTTGGCTCCTTTTTCATCTTCGGCTTTTTCCTTTTCATTTCTTTTTTGTTTCTTCATCTTCCAAAGTGTGTTCAACTCCTTCAAAATCTGATTTTTCTTCTTTTGCATTTGTGTTTGAGCAATTTTGAAATCCTTGACAACTTTTCAATTTGTTGCTCCACTTTTCCTTTAGCATCATGAACATCCTGCTTTTCCACAAGTTCACTCCTTTCTATCAACTTATCTTCTTTTTTGAAGTTGCTCCTTTGCTTAACTTCTTTTGGATTAGAACTTGATGTAGTAGTAGTGCTCGGCTTCTTCTTTAGACAAGACTCCTATAGCTTCACAAAGTCGAATGATAATGCCTTAGGCTCCCTTTTGTAAAAATCAAATTTTTGTTGATGAAGAATTTAAAGGCTCCTCCTTTCTCAAGTTTGCTCCTTTTTTACTTGAGATGTCTTTCAACTTTGATGTTGTTTGATTTTCCAACTTCCTTATCCATTCGGAAGTTGTTTCTCCTTTGATTACTTACCTTTTCTTCGCAAATTCATACCTTTTAAAACGTCTCCTTTCTCGAACATTTGTTGGATTTGATCTTTCAAGACGATCTAACCTTGAATTTAGGGTATGGAGTTGATCTAGCATAGTCCTCATACATGTCTTCATATCCATGTTGGCTTCTTTGCCGCTTCCACTCATGATCTAGGATTAATGAACCTAACAAAAAAAAATGGGTTGAAGAAAAAAAAATAAATTAAGGACTTTTTCTCTCCCTCACGTGTTTCACTCGAATCAACGATCACTCCTCTTGTGTTTGCACTCAAATATGGCTTTTACAAGATAGTCTCACAACTATTGTCTTTTATCACTCGTTCTTCCCTTTTGGATCTTTATGTAACAACTTAATCAAATAAAGTTTGAAAATTCAACAAGCATAAACTTAAAAATCAAAACTTTTTCAAACTTTAAATCCAACTTTCCAAATTTTGATTAAAACTAAGCTACTCAAAACTACTTATTGTAATTAAGTAGCCTAAGAAGCAAATACCTTTAATTTGGAGAAGGTATTTTTGAACTTTCCTAAAAAGGAAACTTTTTCCCGAAAATTTTTGAAAATTGATAGAAATAGATCAATGATTTGAGACTTGAATTGAGCTCTTGGAGAAGTGAATAACAGGCAATTTCAAAATTTACTTTGATTGTTTTTTGAAAATAAAGCTCACTCTTTTCTCTCTTTTTTTTTTTTTTTTTTTTTGTTTTGGAAATAAAAAAATCACTTTTTTTTATTTGTGATCAAAAGATCAAAACTTGTTTTTGGCTTTGATAGTAAGGACCAAACTTTTTGATAAACAAAACGAAAGATTTTTTTTTATATAGATGATCGAAGGATCAAAAATCTTTTTTTCAATTGATGTGAAAAATAAAGATAGCACATTGAATCGATTGAGCCAATGCTCTAATATCAATTGATGCGAACCTAGGGTATACGAACCCTAGACCCTACAAGGTACACAAAAAAACAACAGATCGTCTTACGAAACAAGGTCAAAGGGGTGGAACTACGACCCTAGCCAAACCTGTCGACTAGAACTGGAGCATTCCGATGAGGATCTTGACCTTAACCAAACTTGATGGTTGAATCAAAGCTATCAAAGTTTGATTTTTCAAGAATCCACTTAAAGAAGATCAATTTCTTTACAAATAACTCAAGAGAAGAAACTATCTCACAAACCTCTAAAAAAAACATTAGCACTAAAGAGCTTTTATAATCTAAGACTAATCCTAACAAAATTATATCTAACTTAAGATAAAGTAATTTAAATAAATTTTAAAATAACTTAAATTAAAAAGGTGGCGCGCGGATAATGCTTCATGGATGATGGCCGCGCGTGGTGGGCTTCATGGGTTGCGGAAGTGGGCTGCTGGATGCGCATGGCTGCCGATGGTGGTGTTGTTGGGCACGCTTGGCTGTAGATAGTGGGCTACTGGCCCGCATGGGCAGGATGGCGGATGGTGAGCTCAGATGGGCTGCAGGACTGGGCGAGCATGGGATGTAGGTGCACTGACAGGCCGCTGGGTGGAATGGGCCGCTGGACTAGCTTGCTGGGCGCTGAATGGTGCTGGGCTGTCAGGCACACTTAGCAGAAAGCTAATGGATTGGCATTGTATGGATGGTTAGCAGTGGACTTTGGACAGGACGGGCGCGAATGGGCTGTGCTAGAGATAATGGGGTGGTGCTGTCAGAATAAGGTGCGTGGATGGGTGCATTTGAGTGCGTAGGCGGGTTGACCCGCATAGTTTGCATGGTGCGTGTGGGGAAGGCTGGGCTCTGGGCCGTGCGATAGGATGGGCGTTGAGTGATTGGGGTGCGGGAAATGTGCCCTGTCGGGATGCTGGAGTTAGGCTGCGGATGAATGAGGCACACTGGCAAAGGGCTGCAGGCTGATGGGCTGGGATGAGGCACGCTTGGTGTTCTAACATGGGCGCGAGATTCAAGACATGCGCACGTTGACGGGATGGATGTTGGATCTGGCGCGCGGGAGCGCAGATGCTCAGGTGGGTTGGCCTGCGAGGAACGCACGGCGCTATAGGAATGAATGCCCTGATGAGCTGGGCACTGGGTGCACTGGCGGGCTGGGCTGCTAAGTGAGCGCGTGGTTGCGCACACTGCAGGTGGGCCTTCGTGCTTTTTGTAAAAGGTAGCCATTTTGCTTTCTTTGACTTGGACCTCCTTTTTTAACTTCTCTTCAATGCTTAACAAGTTGAATGCCTTTTGGATCATGGTTTTTAGGCTCCTTTTCTTGGATATTCTCCACAAAAGTTGTGGTATTTCCTTCACCTTCTTTATCTATACTTTATTCTTTGAGCCTCTATTGCCTCTTAATGGACTTTTGTCTTTGTGCGTTTTTCAAATCACACACACACACACATATATATATATCATTCATCGAATTAAATTTCTTACTTTATCATCACGCAATAACATCTAAGTTCACCAATTTAACTAATTAATAAAATATTCATAAGTGGTCAAATATAAATGGGCCACGTCTAGTTGGAGTCAATATAGAAAACGTTGATCACAAATGATGCCAAAGATTCATGTGAAAATTTTATTTACATAAAATTAACAATTTTGGGAAAATGACAAACCAACCATCATCCTTTACTGTTTGTGACAAACCAACCATCATCCTTTTGTTGTTAACAAATTAACCATTGAACTATAGATAATTGACACCGCAAGCATCGCTGTATCATTTGCTGTTAAAAGCGATAATGTCGAACCGCGGTGGTTTGTCAATAAATCGCCGCGGCTCCATAGTTTTAAAAAAACAACACGACAATTTTCATGAACCGTGGCTATTCACGTAGTAAACCACAGTAGTGTGACAATAAACCATTGCGGTGTCATATGAAGCCGTCATAGTTTGACTATAAACTATGGTGGCTTCTTATGAAGTCGCTGCAATTTGACTATAAACTGCGGCGGCTTCATATGACGCCGTAGTGGTTCAACGTACCTCATTCTGTGTTCCCATAGCCTTCGTATATAAGAATTGCATGTAAGGTCAGGCGAGTTTATAGCGAAGCATGGAATCCTTGACAACGCTGGAAGTGAACGCAATGTTGGAGTAGAGCTCAACAGCGATGTTATGAGGGTTTAGTACTATGGTTGCGAGCAAGACGAAAGTGTTCATCTTCAATGTTTTGGGAGGCTAGGTTTCGGCCATTGTCAAATAGTTACAGGACTACGAGTGCTCTGAGCCGGTCGTATACAACGGAGTGCATCAGAGCACTAAGAGTCCTGTAATTGTACCGACAATGGCCGAAACCTAGCATCCCCAAAAATTGAAGATGAAAACTTTCGTCTTGCTTGCCAAGAAAACCCTAGTTCTTAACCCTAAGAACATCATCGTTGAACTCTACTCCAAAATTGCTTCCACTTCCACTCTTGGTGATGACTTCGTGGTTCACGGTCAACTTACCGAAGCATTAGTTGAGGAATGCCTACTAGGTGAAATGACGTTTCAAATTAAATGCCACAACGACATTCACACTTGCTCGAGAAAAATGGAAAGCTGTCATGCCTCTGCCAAACAGGTAGCAAGCAGAGCATCGATTTTGTATCACGGCAAGTCCATCGAATATGGAATATCAGATAATGGGTTTGAGTGAGCAAAACATGCAAGGATCATTTACAACAGTTTCTGGATGTTCCTCAAGAAACAATACAAATGCTTGATGTGGTTACAACACACCAATTCTTAGAGCACATGTACATTATATGGTTGTAACGGAATTTGGTTTGTGTTTGTCATGAACATATACACGATATGATTGTAATAGAATTGGTAAATTAGTTTGCAGTTGTGATACACATGTACATGATATGTTTGTAATGGAATTGATAATTTGGCTGTTGATGATGAAACGAAAATTGATTATTATGAAACTGTAAAATTAACTACATTTCCTCGAGCCAACATTTCACTTTTTGATCAACCGCGTTTCAATTTGCTTGAATCTGTGAAGCTTATTTATGCACAAATTTCTTAAATTGTTAAACGAAGCACATATTAATTCGCTGCAGTTTATAGTTGAACCGTAGCAGTTTCATATGAAGCCATGAAACTGCCGCAGTTTATTGTCACACTGCTGTGGTTTAATCTACAGATTGTGAAATTGTAGTGTTATTTTATTTAAATATAGAGCTGCGGCAAATATGACAACAATGTTAACCGCATCATTTTTTTTATAATTTAGTGATTAATTTATTAAAAAAAAATGATAGTTCAACTTGTCATTGTAAGGATGAAAGTTGGTTTATCATTTTCCCCTTTTCTTTTTTTGAATTGGACATAAATACTTTTGTAGACGGTTACTTATGGTGATTACCTTTCAGGATATTTTCTTCGGAGGGACAGACACGACCGCAGTGACTTTAGAATGGGCAATGACCCATCTACTAAACAACCCTGACGTTCTGAGAAAAGCAAGGGATGAGTTGTACTCTCATGTCGGAGAAGAACGCCTTGTGGAAGAAGCTGATATTTCCAATTTGCGCTTCCTTAGAGCAATCATATCAGAGACCCTTCGCCTAACTCCGTCAGTGCCAATGCTAGTACCACACTTCTCCTCGGAAGATTGCACATTGGGAGACTATAATATTCCGCGTGGCACCATCTTATTCGCCAACGTGTGGGCCATGCATAGGGATCCAAACTTATGTGTTTTAAGCCAGAAAGATTTGAGAATGCAAAGGAAGAAGAGGTGGCGCAGAAGTTAATGCCGTTTGGATCAGGTAGGAGAGCGTGTCCAGGATCTGGAATAGCAGAACGCGTAGTGGGGTTGGCTTTGGGTTCATTGATTCAGTGCTTTGAGTGGAAGCGTATTGGTGAGGAAGAAATTAATATGATTGAAGGGAAAGGCTTTTCATTGCGCAAGGCTACGCCATTGAAGGCCATGTGCAGAGCTCTTCCTATCATGAATAAGCTTCTTGCGTGAGTGATAATTTTTATTCGTCTTAAAAGTTTGAACCCTCTTGTAATAATTTGCATTTTATGTGCTACAAAAGTAACTCTGTTGTAACATACCACATAATGTGCTATGGACATTCCCGTGCAGGTAGAAAGGAAAAGCGTAGCGGGATTAATAATTATATTCAATGCTAAACTGTAAGCTGCAAATGAGATTGTAACTATTAATAACTATCAATTACTTGGAGCCCGTATAAATATTAGAAGAGCAAGCTTGAAAATAGAACGATTTGCCTTACCCTTTTTGCTCTTTAAATTTATTTAGACAACAAAATACTTAAATGGAATACAATTTGTCAATGTCTAATCAACAGGCAACAACAAAGATCTAAATCAATAATATATGTTTGAAATAAAATGTTTAAAGGAAATTAACACTATCAAATCCCGGTCCAAAGTGAGTTCAGTCTTCAAATCATCTTCATCTCCTCCGGTGGGAGGACATTTCAAATAAAGGAGGATTTGTGCATTCATTCGTCCTTCATTTTTCATCGTTGTGGTAAGTCACGACCTCCTCTGTGTTCTAATCTATCTTTCTTAGAACAAACCCTAAGGGAGAAATCCGATTTCATTTAGGATTGAAGCTTGGACGTCGATTTTGGTGATCGATTTCGGCGAAATTTCTTGGCAGTTAGGTAGTTTCCTAAGGTATGGAAAGTTTTGATTTTTCTTCGGGAGTTTTGTTTCTTGAAATTGATGGTAGATTATGAATCATACTAGAGATTTGGATTGTTGTTGAGTTCTATAACTTGTTGTGAGGCTCACGATTTGGAGAAAATTCCGACTGGAATTATAGGCCTCTGCCAACCAACGATGTTGTAAATCATCGTGCTTTGCCGTGACTCAGATTAACAAATGCCACCACAACCAAATGTTTCAATCTGTGGGAAGAGCATTATGCCCTTAGACCTATTTGTTGGGCTGGGCCCAAACCCTTGCATTGGGCCAGCCCAACCCATATAGGCCCAGTTTCATACTGGGCTTAGACCCAATTTTTTTGAGCTTATGCCCAAATTTTAGATGGGCTTTGACCCCTATTTTAAATGGGTTTCGAGCCATTGTTATTAGGCTTCCGACTCTTGGGTTATTATTATTTAGCCTAAAGATTTGAAAAATAAATCTTAAAATTTTGAATCCTGATTTTAGTAAAATTTTTACAATTAGTTTCTAATACTTAAAAATTTTTGGACTTGTTGCATTTTGGCTTCATTAGTCCATTCTCTATTGGGCATTGATATTGGTTTGCTCAAATGTGAGGTAGGGGTTATTTTATGTTTAATGTGCATTAATTCATAAAATGTTTGACACTATTTAAAGTTAAATAAGTTTAATTTACCGATCATTTCAGTTACATTTATTTACTTTTAAATATTAAAATGGATAATAGAACAACTGTATGTGTCGTATCATTAGGTTTCGTATCCCTAAACTTGATCAGAGTTTAATTGTTAAAATGGGTAATAAGATAGTTGTATGTGTCGTATCCATGAGTTTCGAATCTCTAAACCTTATCAGAGTTTATTTGGTTGTTTGCGATTGCCTGAGTATCGCCGTTGTTTAAATTTTTGTATTTAAATTTCAGTATTTAATTTAATAGTCAACATTATTTAATTTATTAAATTAATCAAATGAGAAAGCATGTTAAACTTATATGATATAGCTATTAAATATAAAATAAAATCTTTACTGAGTTGTTTTACTCACCCCTTATTTATTTTTACTTTTCAGAAAATAATCAAATTAGACCCTAATTACCACTTCACGAGCGGAAATTTGGAAATTTTCCTATCTAAATTATTTCATTTCTTTTTCATAGATACTTAGAACATTTTAGGGAGAGTTGTACCATAAATTCTATTTTTAAGTTATTTCCGCCTGATTTTAGAATTTATTAATTTGTATTATATTATTGTCGTTTGTGGACCTTTATTTTTTTTGTCTAATCTATGACGTGAATGTTTAAGTCTTCCGCTGCTAACTATAAATTCAAGTGAGGGTTAGACAATTCGGTCCGTTTCGGACCGGATTGTTCCTTGTTCTGTCTCGGGTCCCTTTTGAGGCGTGATAGAAATTTTGTATTAAAGTGTCGTTAACATCCTAAAGAAGTGACATTAATAAAATAGATATTGTAGTGTTATACAATAAATAAAATTGCAGTACTTTAGGATAAAGTACAAAAATCAATTTGCGTTATAATATTGCTAGAAAAATATCTTGAGGTTATCCGTTGGTGGATGAAAATATTTCTTTAATCGGACATGAGTAATTTGGAGTTGACAAGATTTAGTTAGAAATGATGAGGAGTACACTTTATCAATGATTAGAAACAACATTTCGGAAGACATGAGTCTGTGAACTCTTCTGGGTTATAAGCATGACTTTGTGAAGTTGGCATTTAACAAACCTATTTTAGATGGAAATCCAAAGTCTCAATTTCCTTAAAAAAATTTTTTTGTACCTTGTGATTGTAGATTTTTGTCCGAAAACTATTAAATGAAGTTTCTAAATAGATTTTATTTAGAGTGTTTCAATACTAGTGTCAAATTCAACATAAGTTGTTGGAAATATTTGGTCTGAGATCTGTAGTCGTTCAAGTGGGTATTTCTTGAGGAACAACGGCAGCGAAAATTTATTTGGTTGAAGTTTATATTGAAATGCTTAATTTATAGTGAAGAATTTAAAAACTATTATTATATTTGTAGAACACCTGATTTGTTTTGTTATGATTCATATTGAGATAATGATAGACAATTTTTTAGAATTAATTACGGATAATGGTGTAAGGTTGATAGAAATGAGATAATATTAAATACTATATGATATAAAGATGGATCATAATTTGGATTGAAATAAACTTTCAATTTTGGGATATAACATTAGGTTGTGGAGTTGTCGTGTTATATAACATCAGGTTGTTGAGTTGTTGCAAAACGTTTAATTTTTCTGCTCAGTTCTTACATTTTCAATGAAGATGGACTATAGGTTTTAGTTGAGTAAAATAAATATTGAAGTTTTCGTTCGATCTTTTGCATTCTTTCAGTATTACATGTCACTAAGATCTAAGTGTTTTGGTTAAGTTTAGCTCTCTAGAGATTTTGAGCACTGAGTTGAACTTGAGTGATATGTATTTTCCAATAAAGAGATAGTTGGAATTTTGGACTTATGGAGTGGTAGGGTGAACTATCTAACCTTGATTATGATAAAATTTTCAATTGTTGTTGAAATTTTAACCTATGAGACTCCTTATGGGAGACCATAGAGTTACCACTATGTTGAGTTGAGTCCGAGGTGAAGGTAAATCGTTGTCCTATTTTGGTTCAAGTAACATTGGGAACGTTGAAGTGAGTATGAGGTGACTATTAAACAGTTCTAAGTCGTCTGAAGAGTTTCAAAATGACTTTGTAATTTTGGAAGTTCAATCGTGTTTCGATATTAGTTGTTTTAGTGTGTTAGGCAAGCTAGTTTCTAGAGGTATATCGGTCTCTTTGGTTTATTAAGCGTGTTGATGCAGTGGCTTATCAATAAGACTTACCACCACAGTTAGAATATGTTCATGATGTTTTTCATGACTCATTTGATCTATCGCATGCAATCTCTTAAACTGAGAAGCCTATTCAGGAGGATGATTCATATGAAGAGAAACCTGATAAAATAATCGATTGTAAAATGAGAGTTTTCATCACCATTAGATTTTGTTGGTTTGGGTAAAGTGGAAAAATTATATTGAAAGAGAAGTGACTTGGAAGGTCGAATCAGAAATGATGGCCAAATATCTTCAATTATTCAATGGTACGATGAAGATTGTTTTAAATTTCGGGGACGAAATTCTTTAAGTGGGGAAGAATTTTAAATTCAGCCCATCACCCTTTAAAAAAGGCAAAAAAGAAATTGAAAACAAATTTTTTATATAGGGAAACCAACCCCTTTTCGAATATGGCCGAAACAGGGGGAGACTTTCCCATTTCTGGTGAAGTGGGGGGAAACTCCTCATTTTTCATAGAATCTCCATTTTGTTTCTCTCCCTTTCGACACAGCAAAAGCTTCCTCTGGTGAATGACAGAACTTGTAGAGCAATTTTCTTCCGCGAGTCTCGACATTTCATTCCTTGTCTGAAGTGAGTTCGGTCTTCAAATAATCTTCATCTCCTTTAATGGGACAACTATGCAAATAAAATATGATTGTTGACTGTGTTCGTCCTTCATTTTTCTTCGTTGTGGTAAGTCTTGACCTCCTCTGTGTTATAGTCTATCTTTCTTAGAACAGACCCTAAGGGAGAAATCCGGTTTTATTTAGGATTGAAGCTTGGACGTCGATGTTGGTGACCAATTTCGGCAAAATTTCTTGGCAGTTAGGTAGTTTTCTAAGGTATGGAAATTTTTTATTTTTCTTTGGCAGTTCTCTTTCTTGAAATTGATGGTAGATTATGGATTATACTCGAGATTTGGATTGTTGTTGAGTTCTATAACTTGTTGTGTGGCTGAGGATTTGAAGAAAATTCTGGCTGGAATTAGCCAGAATTATCGACCTTTGCCAACCAACGATGTTGTAAATCGTCGTGCTTGGCCGCAACTTGGATTAGCAAATGCCATAGCAAAGATATTTCTGCCTGTGGGCAGAGCATTCTGCCCATAGACCTATTTGTTGGGCTGGGCCCAAACCCTTGCTTTGGGCTAGCCCAATCCATGTAGGCCCAGTTTTTGACTGGGATTTTTTATGGGCTTATTGATAGGCCCCAAATATCAAATTGGCCAAATTGTAACTTAGGGCACTCAGCAATATCAATCTGAGCACGAAATTTCAATAGAAGAGAACTTCACTTGTATACATGGTTTGGGGCTCAAATTTACAGAATCACCAAATCACAATCCAAATAATAACACTGTCAAAAAATCAGCTTCAAAATCATTACACAAACGAAGTTGTGTAAGAGAGAACTCAGAAATCGGAATTCGTGATAAAACAGCTTTACGCCTCTCTTAGCAAAACAGCCATAACTTTAAAAATACCAATCCAAATTAAGAAATTACAATCACCAAATCACCATAACAGATAGGGCAAGCTTTTCGTATCATAAAACAGCAAGATGCTTAAGGAAAATTGGACAGAAACAGATTACCAAGTTGTCCATGCAACCTCAATCCGCCGAGATTGGCAAGTTGAATAGGGTCTTCTTCAAAAGAGCCCTTCCACCTTGGTTGTGATGCGTTCTTCTATCTCCTCACATCAAAGGCCACACTCAACTGAAAATGGTGGAGAAGATAGGGCGAACTCCCCCTCAAGAACGATCAAGAATGGATGAAGGAGTTGGTTGTGTTGTAGGATTTGCTTGGAGCTAGTCGAACACCAAAGGAAGAGAGAGCATAGCTCTTTCACGAAATTTGCATAGGAAAAATGGGGTTTCAAAACTGAAATTAGGGTTCCATTAAGGAAGGCTAAATACTCCCCGAATGTCCATAAGAGAATATTTGGCGTTCGAGCGTTCGAATCTGTTCATAAATTGGACAGATTCAAATCATCTACGTCCACTGCCATCCGGAGTCATCTGAAAAATTCAGTTTGAAGGACATATTCAAATTGTCCACATTTGCTGTTGTCCGCTACCGTCTGGAATCGTCCCAATTTGCCCAGCGACTGACGCATTAAGACGCAAACCTCATCCTGGTGCATCCCAAAACACGGGAACAACTTGCTAAGCATTTGCGGACTCCATGTCTCGTCCTGGCGATATCTGCATGCATCTGAAATCACCCCGTCCAGTATTTCTTTCACGTTTTTCTACTTAATTTTTTGTGTTATAATATTTTTCCCATAAATACACGTTATAATTTAACATGTCTAAATACACAATGTAATATATAACTATCTCCAAAAATCGATTACATCACGTATACAAGAAAAATAATATCGGGGTATTACATGTGGAGTATGCTTTGTTAATAATTAGAAACAACCTTTCAAAAGACATGAGTCTGTGAACTCTTCTGAGTTGTAAGTGTGGGCCTGAGAAGTTCACATTTAATAACCCATTTTAGATGAAAATCCAAAGTCTCAATTTCCTTCAAAAAAAAAGTTGGTAACTTGCGGTTGTAGATTTTGGTCCGAAAACTATTAAAAGAAGTTTCTAATTAGATTTTATTTGGAGCGTTTTAATACTAGTGTCAAATTCAGCATAAGTTGTTGGAAATACTTGGTTTAAGGTTTGTAGTCGTTCAAGTGGGTATTTCTTGAGGAACGACTGCAACGGAAGTTTATCTTGTTGAAGTTTATATTGAAACGCTTAATTTATAGTGAAGAATTTAAAAACTATTATTATGTCCGTAGAACACTTTATTTGTTTTGTTGTGATTCATATTGAGATAATGATAGACAATTTTTGAAAATTAATTACTGGATAACGGTGTAAGGTTGATAGAAATGAGATAATATCCAGTACGATATAATATAAAGATGGATCATAATTTGGATTGAAATGAACTTTCAATTTTAGGATATAACATCATGTTATAGAGTCGATGTTTTATATAAGAGTCCTAGATTAATACTATGAGGACTGAAAAGTACTTCAGAAACAAGTTTACCCTTAGATTTACCAACTTAGTTCTATTATTGTAGATTTGGGTATTATTTAAAATGTTGAATCAATTTTTGTTAAGTGTTTGAGAGTTTATGATAAATAATTGGAATGAAGTATTGACATTGAAGAGGGAAGCAATGAATGAGTTTAATGGATGTCTTTGAAGCAAATTTATGTAGTTTGATGATTTAATGTTTGTGATTGGACTAGCAAAGCAATCCTTTTGATGATTAATGGTAAGGAAATTTCAACCTCCACTTTTGTTGAAGTGCATTAAGAGTTGATGATGAAGTGTTTCATATTTTGTACAATACAATGCCAAAAGATTTTGGTCACAAGTAAATAGTGAGCATTTGGTTTTTCTTATATTTAGATTAGATGTAATCTCAAATTTTGATTGGTTAAGTGAGTTTAAGTTAAAACTTAATTGTTGTGTAAATAGTATGAATCTTCAATTGTGAGCGAACAAATTTTTGTTTCGCAGGATGTTTTTTCACATTTAATATTTGACTGTGCGGTCATAGAAACTAGAGCATTATGAGAACATGTTTTTGTTAAAGGTGATTATGAATTAGACGGTAGAGTCTACTTTGTTAGTTGAAATTGTGTGTCCAAACATTATTATTGAGGATCTGTCAAGGTTACTACCTTACCGAAAGTTTGAGCTATGCATTTATTATGTCCTAAGAATGCGCTAGTTTCTGTTTTTTCATACATAATGGTTGAGGCGAGGTGAATAAACTTTTATCGTGATAGATTAATTTGTTGTGTAATGAGTTTTACATGTTTAGTATGTCATGAGGAGAGATGTCAGTTTAACGTTTGTTTGGAAACGCAATGGTTTATTTCCAACTTTATTCATTTTCTACTTGAAATCTAATCAGGTGGCGATAGATATTAATGATCCATTTATATGAAAGAATGTTCTAATTGATCAGTTAAAGGGATTACTAAGATTTACCACAAATAATATCAAGTTGCACTATCATCAGTAGGTTTGCTTACAAGATAAAGGTGCAATCAACTTTTGAGTTCATTGTGGACAATTAGAGTTACAATTTTGGCGTTGGTTTAATATGTTAATGTTTTAAATATAGGGAAGTGAATCTTCGGGTCTTTGTAGATTATTTTGATTAAGTATTTCTTAAGTGATTGGTTATTATGATACTCGTCATGATGAGCAATTAGAATGTCTATGAATTCATTCGTAAATTTTTAATGATCATCAGTTGTAAGCTAGGTGTGATTGGATTTACCTTTTGGATAATGAGTTAAAATTTTTCAATCATAGGTATTCTAAATCAGTATCTCATTGGTCTTTATTTAAATTGCTATTATGTTAGAATTGAACCACTAAAGTGTATTTGTGAGATCTAAATTTCCTTGAAATCGAACTGTTGTGTTGATATCTAATTGTAAGAAATTCTTCTATTATAGATATTATTAAGTAACCTAATGAATAGAAATGTTAAGCTTGGTTGTAAAGTAAAACTGTTGATTGATTTCTGAGGAGTTGAGATTTGAGTTGATTATTGCAATGTTATTGACACCAACATGTGCATGTTCATTATATGTTGACTATGTTGATGCATTAGGACTTAGGTTTGGATATTTAATGTTATGGTAAGATGAAATTTATACCTGTAAGCTTTGTTAGTCAAGACTAAGAATAGTAACTCATGAGTTTATATTGGCAAAAATTTAAGTTATTTTATTGGCGTGAAATTCGATATTTTCTTGGATTCTATAGTTGGAAATATTTAAAGTAAATACCATAATGTGCTAATAGGTGAGGAATGTGAAGAATTATGAACCTATTCTAGAGTACAATCACGCTAGGTCACATTTGTGATTGAAATTTTTTATCGTTAACCTCAAACCTGTAATTCTGTATTTGATGTTAATGGATTGTAAGAAATATTTGACTACTGGGGTTGATCCCATAATTGAGGTATGTAACTTAGTAACAACTTTTAAACTTCTGCAACGTATTTAAGAAATGTAGAATTTTAATGATGAGCTTAAAGAGAGATTTGACAAACTAAAGTAGGAGGGACAACATGATTGTTGGAAGTTAGTGCTAACGAAATGATGACTTGTCATTGATTTATTCATAGTATCTGATAATTCATATTTTTGGGAAAGAGATTTAGTTGATAGTTTTAAATCAAGATTTGTTATTCGTTCGAAAAATATCAAATGTTTGAAGCATTCAAACATTAGTGTAAGTGTGCTAATTTGGAGTCAAATGTGAATGATGCGTGGTAGATTTCAATTTTATTAGCAATTTCAGAATTGATTAAACACCTGAAACTTGCTAGGTTGTTACACCCTTATTCCTTAAAGTGTGGAAAACAAGATATGATAACTATTAATTTGATAATCCAATTATAGAGGATATTTTAGACGTATGGTAATGTTCAGTTGTCGCAAAACGATTGATCTTTCTGCTCAGTTCTTACATTTTCATTGAAGATGGACTAATATAGGTTTTAGTTGAGTAAAAAAAATATAGAAGTTATCATTCAATCTTATGTATTCTTTCACTATTACGTGTCACTAATGTCTAAGTGTTTTTATTAAGTTTATCTCTTTAAAAATTTGGGGCACTGAGTTAAACTTGAGTGATATGTATTTCCATTAGAGAGTAGTTGGAATTTTAGACTTATGGAGTGGTAGGATAAACTATGTAACCTTGATTATGATAAATCTTTCAATTGTTGTTGAAATTTTAACCTATGAGACTCCTTATGGGAGACCATAGAGCTACCACTATATTGAGTTGAGGCCGACGTGTAACGATCCAGTTTTTCTTACATTTGAAAGCATGTTAAATTTTAAAACTTTTTTCTTTTGTAAATACAGTGGAAGACTTTTTGTTGTTAAAACTCCTTTGAAACGATAAATAGAAATCTTTTCCGAAAACATTTTATAAGGCACAATGGAAAGCTAATAAAACAAAACATTTTACAATACAATAAATAAGTCCTTTCCTTTTTCAATTAAAATACATTTACAAAATCTTTCCAAACCATTTCTTTTACATCATTAGCCTAGCCTCGCCCGCCATAAGAACCGCCCGTGAAAATCTTTCATCAACTATCATTCACCTGTTCTCCTATTTCTTGTACATACCTACATCACAGGGTAAAACAATTATCTTAACGCTCAGCAATAAATAGGATGAAATGTCATGCTCATGCAATCTGTCTCATAAAAGAACCTATCTTTTCTGTTATTACCGAGAGAAATGATACATCCTATGGTTATGTGGCTTAATCGTTACTCCGATGAGGAGATACATCCATCAGGGGCATCACCACATACCATCACCAATCTCTTTTGTTTCAAGCATTGGGGATTTCTGGTACAAGAGAAGAGGATACATCCTGTGGTCCATGTGGCTTAATCATCACTCTGCTCCCTACGTGGGAGGAGATACATCCATTTGGGGTGTCACCACCAATGGACCGTCACCAAATCTCCTGAATCCCCACACGCCTATTTACATTTATTATGCATGTCGTGCAAATGTAAACATTTTCATAAGCCCTATTTATGATGCATGTATGTCATGTCATATACAGTTCACAACAATGTATAGAATAAACCAAAGGAAACATAATATTGAAGTTGTGATGTAACAGTGCATGCTTAAGCTAAAATAGAGCAGTTCATACACAAATTAATAGAGGCAATTTATATGCTAATTAAAAAGAGAAATTTATATATTATTTGACAGAGATCACTTTAATTAGTAGAGGTAGTTCACAAAACTAGGAAACAGCCAACATTAGTAGGATAATAGCAGCACAATAATAGCTTCCTTATATCATTTTTAAGCTTGGGCAGATTACCATGGCATAACCAATCATAGAGCACTTTTTATATTCCCCAAAGTCTCATTACAATCAATATAATAGAGAGCCTTATTCAATCAAAGCATCCGAGGCAGCAACCCAAAAACAACAGATTTATACACATACTTCAAAGTAACTCCTCATAGTCTAACACTTCATGGTTACCAACAATTTCACATGGCGTTTTCCAAGTTATAATATACACTATAATTTACAGAAACTAACTTGACCAAGAATATCACGATACTTCACAACAAATAAACAATTCATTTCATAATCTCACAGGCAACAATCTTTCCCATTTATTTCATCCAATTGTCATGACAATATTTGTTGTCTTTCATTCACAGCATACTAATAATTTGTAGGGAGTAACCATGGCAATAATCAATCATCAAACAAGGTAGTTATCGACATAGCAGCACATTAACAACTAGCAGTAAGGAACCAAGACAACAATCAATTCCAAACAAAGTCTCGTGATGTAGGGCCTCTACTGGCCAACTACATCTCATTTCTTACCTTCTACTAAAAAGATACACCACAGCAAGTTCCTCCCCTCGAACCACGGAACCCACATGGATCAGCAGTACACCCAAGAAAATCCAAGACAAAAGCTTCCCTTCTCTCACCTTTCCTCACTCAACTCACTGAAGAAATAGAACTCTCTACACTCTCCTTCACTCTATAAATAAAAATGACAAAACACTTTTACCTGCTACCCACAATTTATAGACAAGAAGGAGCTTTATGGGGAGCAGAAGGTGATGGACAATCACCAAGTTTGAAGGAGGTGATCCAATATGCCCTCACCACGTGGAAAGTTCCTTATCATCTCTGGATATTCACGTGAAAATCTCCGAGATGAGCAGTAAAATGGATGCGGGAGAAAACCCAATATTTGCAAAAAAAAATGTGTGGCTCTGATTGCTAGTCCGATCGACATGCACAATCGACCGGGAGGCCGACCGGTCCCAAGGGATTTCACCCCAACATTAAAACGTCGTCATTTCCTCACCCTTTCATTTATTCTATTCTTTTTATTTTAATTCCATTTAGTTCATTCTTTTTTAATTTATTCCCCATTATTCCAATAATATTTCTTCATTATTCCAATAATTTATTCCCCTTTTTAATTTACACTACATGTGGCATCTTTAAGATCCTTATACTCCAAAATACTGATCTTACTTACCAAACTCTATCTTCATTCATATCTTCCACAATAGAAAACACCTTTGATGCAATAATTTCTTGCCTCATAAGTCAAATCAAACTAATCTTTGGCGGAATGGCCACCCTTATTGCCTTCAAAATATCTCTTTTACACTTTGATATGTCTCCTTGAACACACTTTCCACCTCCTTGTGACTTACCATCAAAGAGAGGTCCATTCGTTCCTCTTATCGCTGGTTGACCTTTCATTTGCTGTTGGGATTTTGTTTCCTTCACTACTTTGCTATTTCTCTCCCAGAACTTCATGACTTGAAACTCGGCACACATAACTTTATTTTAACTTTCTCTTGTTCTTTGACCTTAGCATGTTCAAACATACTCTTTACTATTCAGATCCATCCCTCCGAGCTTGTTGAATCATAAACTTCTTCTTTAAAACATGGCAGCTTTGGTTGTCGATACCTTTTGCATATAAAATCTTTGGGAATCGTCAGTTGATGGTTTCTTCGTTCCTTTAGTTCTCGACTCTGTTCCATAGGTTGAATTTGATGTTCCAATACCTCTGTTAGTTTACTTACCATTTCATCTATTAGATACTTGTTCTATCTTGCTTCCTTACCATATTGTTTCTATTTGACCAACAGAGTCTATTACAACTCTAATCATTAGCAAAACAGAACCTAGACAATATTAACTACAAACTCAAGCTCCACCATATCAAGTGCAGGGAACCTCCTCAATGTTGTCAGAACAAATGGCATTGACAACATTTTAGACGGATCTTACCCTACCCCTCCTCAATACATCGACTCTGCCACCCTTCAACTAAATCCTGAATATGGAAAATGGAAACAATACAACTGGCTCTTCATGAGTTGGATTTTTTTCATCCCTCTCGGACAACATCCTTCCATAAATTGTATGCTACGCTACCATTGTCGACATTTGGAGTGCCCTCAGTAGGATGGTCGCATCTTCTTCCATGGCTCGAATTACAGATCTGAGGTCTTAGCTCCACAGTCTTTCCAAAAATAGTCTCTCTGCCTCCACCTACATTCAGAAAATCACAACATTATGCAATACACTTTCCGCTATCGGTGAACCTGTCAACTACAAAGATCAAGTCATCTATTTTCTCGGCAGACTAGGCAGCGAATACAATCCATTCGTCACCTCCATCATTGGTCGCACCGATAAACCATCTCTAGAAGAGATTCATAGCCTTCTCCTCAGCTATGACTTCCGATCGGAGAAACAACACTATGTCGCACAGCTTCCCCTCTAGACCTCCCTTCAAGCCAATGTCGCTTTTGGCAATATTCATCCTCCGTGACAGCCATCTTCACGCCCTAACTTCAGTAACTACAATGGCATTCTCGAGCTGCCAAACCCGACCCAACCTCATTTGTGCCAGACTCGGCCCAAGTTCGCTTTTAAACCTAGATGCCAGATCTGCAATAAATTAGGCCATACTACCTTTGTCTGCTACCACAGGCAGACCACTTCCTTTGTCCCCGACCCATCCTTAGCACCAGGCCCACACTTTGCCCCTAGCCCATCCAACTCATCTCCTTCCCCAAACTCTCCCCAGGCTTATTCCTCTGCACTGCTTCCTAACTTTAGCAACTTGAATCTACTCCCGGTGCACCTCTCTCATCCTCCTGGCTTCTGGACAATGGCGCAACCCACCATCTCACTCTGTCCGCCTCTGACTTGACGAACTCCACCCCTTACCACGGCTCTGCACATGTTGTCACTGCAAGTGGTAAGCCTTTGTCCATAGCTAACATTGGTTATGCTGTAATTTCCACTGTATCTTCCCCTTTACAACTTAATTCCATTCTTCACACTCCCTCTATCACTCAAAATCTTCTTAGTATTCACAAACTTTGTCTTGATAATCCAGTTTTTGTTGAATTTCATTCTCACTCTTTTTTTGGTAAGGATCAGACCACCCAACAAATTCTCCTTCGAGCTCCCTCAGTGATGGGCTCTACAAAATTGTCTCGCATCCTCAAGCCTTTTCCGTGTCTACTAGCACTCGTCAATCCAACAAATCCAAAGTTTCCTCCTCCAACTTATGGCACCTCCATTTAGGGCATGCAAGCTTTTCTAACATGTCTTCTTTTTTAAAGTAATGTAATATTTCAGTTTTAGACTTTGAATCATCTGCACTTTGTAGTTCTTGTCAATTGGCTAAGAACCATCGATTACCTTTTTTAAATTCAATTTCTCATTCACATACTCCTTTTGAATTAGTGCATTCTGATGTTTGGGGACCCTCACCGGTTCAATCTATAACTAGAGCACGTTACTTTGTCTTGTTCATCGATGACTGTACTCATTTTACTTGGCCTTACTGTCTAAAAACAAAAGACCAGGTCTATTCAACTTTTTCATAATTCATTTCACTAGTCCAAAATCAATTTCGCTCTTTTATCAAATGCCTCCAATCTGATTGGGGTGGGGAATTCCAATCCCTCTCCAAACTTTTGAAATCAAAAGGTATTCATCACCGCATTTCTTATCCAAACACCCTCAACCAAAATGGTCGCGTTGAACGCAAAAATCGTCATGTCGTCGAAACTGGCTTAGCCTTGATGTTCCATTCATCCATACCACAAAATTTTTGGTCATATACCTTCCTTACCGCTATCAACCTAATAAATTATATGCCTATGTGGATTCTCAATTTTAAATCTCCTTTCGAATGCTTATATGGCACTTTACTGCCCTATAATTCTCTTCGTGTGTTCGGCTGCCTATGTTTTCCATTTCTTCGTGCATTCAATACAAATAAGCTTCAACCTCAATCTTCCCCTTGTGTTTTTCTCTGTTATAGTGCTCATCACAAAGGTTACATATGCTTTAATCCTACATCCAATCGTGTCAACATCACTAGACGCGTCGTTTTCGATGAAAACACTTTCCCATTTTCCACTCTCTCCCCTTCCCCTTCCCCTCCTACTGCCATCTCCATCCCTGTTTGCCCTATGCCTTTCCCTTCATCACCTATATAGACATCCACCACTCCTTCATCCTCAACCCTCTCGATTTCTTCCCCACCATCCTCCCTTCCTTCCCCTCCATTTCTCCCATCTTCTCCCTCATCTCCACCACTTTCCCCCATTCCTAAATCTGATCTGATTCCTAGCCCATCCAATCCTAACACTGGACAGCAACAACTTAAATTCCATCCCATGCAAACCCGATCAAAAGATGCCATTTTCAAATCAAAAGCTTTCACAGCCTCTAGCCTTACACCATCTACTCCATCCACATTCCTCCAAGCTTCTAAGAGCAAGTTATGGCTTGCTGCCATGCAAGATGAAATTGATGCTTTGCATAAAAATAAAACTAGGACGCTTGTTCCACTTCCTAGTGGTGCTACTCTCATCAACTGTAAGTGGGTTTTCTGGTTTAAACTAACCAGTACTGACTCTATAGATCGTTACATAGCATGTTTGGTTGCCAAAGGATATGATCAAACTAAGGGTGTTGATTACAATGAAACCTTTTGTCCTGCTGTCAAGCCGACTACTATTTGGATTGCTCTTTCATTGGCTTTTTCTCTCGGGTGGACTACTAGACAGCTCGACATCAACAATGCTTTTCTCAATGGCGATTTATCAGAAACGGTTTATATGCAACAATCTCCTAGTTTTGTAAGTCCTTCTCATCCATCTTATGTGTGCCTTTTACAGAAATCTATATACGGCTTGAAGGAATCACCATGCGTGTGGTACACCAAACTATACACTGCCCAAGGCTTGTTAAATTATTGCGGAAGACTTTTATAAATACCAAGCTGTGACCCACTTGTGATGGGTCACGGTCCATTTAGTGATTGCAAGATTAAAAATAATGCAAAAAATAATAACTTAAGAATCCAAGTAAGTACTGTGCATACAATCCAGGGAATCCAACAACCAACTTAAGTGTTTTTACAGTCATCCAAATTTAAAAGTTAAAGTCATCCAATGTTACGCTTACCAATAAATAAAGGTTCAACTAAAGAAAACGGGAAGAAATGGAACAAGGTCTACAACTAATCCGTGCAAGCTCTGCTACTCTTTTCTTTACCTGGAGTGGTGGGAGTCGTGGGGTGAGTGACTAGCTCAGTATGGAATTTATACTAAATAATAGGCATGTGTAAAACTTATTTTACCTTGTCTTGGAAACCATGAGTTTCGGGGAATCATGCACATTTTAATAAAACATTTAAATCCTTTTCGTCTCAAGGAAATCAGGCCCAAGGCCTCCGATGAGGTTTAAGAAAACATGGTTGTATATATAGACAACTATAGGTTTAAATACTCTCATCGTGTTTTATAACGGAAATTGTAGTCCGTGAAAAAGGAGGGTCACTCAAGTACTCCTTCGAACAAAGGCATAGAAAGGTGGCCTTTAACGCAAGCAACACCTCATGAGGCAGGAGGAAGAAAAATGACGGCGGTTCGTAGATCGGGTCCGTCATTCGGGTGGCCTGCGAGCACGCTCTGCGAGATTATACCCATAAAAAACACCCTAATCAGGTTTAAGGATTTGCAACCCACGGAAGCAGTCAACACCTTCCCAAAGTCTTCCGCAATGCGATGCAAGCAACTAAGTATAAAGGCCCTACCTTGATGGCGGTCCTTCCTCGTACGCAAAGGAACAGTTATCTCAGGTGTCGGCTCGATGTCCTCAAACTCGTCCGAGCCTACAAGTTAAATACAAGATTTCATAAATAAATCTTGAGGATCAAGTAAACATCCTATATTGGGTTGAGCCCCTAATGTTCACTCTATGTTGCTTTATACACTATAATTCGACATGCCCAAAGACCCATAGTTGCCCACATAGGTATCATCACTTCTCTATTTCATAGAAGAAATTTATCATACTAAGATCCAACTTAAGAGCTTACTAACAATTCCAAACAACAACTTAATGTGGCCTAAGTCATTTAGAACCAAGCAATAACAAGGACAAGTGTCATCTATTATCCCTTAACAAATAAGCAATGAGCATAACACAACTACAACCCGCGGCACATAAATCCACCCTTCTATCAAGTCAGTGACAAAAACATACAGGAGTCTACCATTCAACCAAACTAATCCAAATGGGTTAACAGTTTTCCTTAATGCCCATCCACAAGACTATTTTAAACCAAAACTATTCGTCCAAATCCAATAGAAACATAACATTGGACTTATCAGTGCAGAACAGTAGGAAAAATCTAAATAGATATCCCATTCAGTAGAACACCCATTCTAAAATAACAGAATCTGAGCAAAATGAAGACAACCGAAAACCACAGCAAAGCATTAGACATTTCCTTACCAAAATCGAAGAATGGGGAACTGATTATTTCTTCCCTTTTTCTGCTCAGTCTCCTACGTCCAAAGCTGTTCCAAACCCACTTAGAACCTAAAAATTTGAAACAGACAATGAAGTTGAAAACCCATCACCAATAGAACATAGTCAGGGTTCTGTTCTTGCTCACCGTCGTTTGGAGCTCGGCTTCACTCGCGAATGGCAAAACCCTTCAGCCGCAAGCCCTCTACCTTTCACGTGAAGAGCAGAAGCTAAAAAGCGGTAACCCTATTTTTTCTTCTCCCATTTTCCTGCTGTGATTCTTCCCTCTTCTTTAATCTTTCTCTCTCCCTTTTAAGTCATTTCTTTTCTCTTTTTTTAATTATTTCATTTTGCCGTCACTTGTCTCCAACTTCCCTCTTTTCATTTCATTTCCCTTCTCATTTTAAAACCTTAATTTTCTCCACTTTAATCATTATATTTTTCTTTTCCCCTCATTTCCAACTCTACCCTTTCCTTATACGAGGCTTCTTTTCCTTTCTCCCTACATTAAATCATTTTCTCTATTTTATTTATTTCACTAATCCATTAATTTTATCCATACATCATATAATTCAACTTCAAACTCCAACTTCAATTCCAAAGTATGTATTCCGAGCATCACCCAATGATATTTTCAACTTTAACTTAATTCTCTAATTTTATCTCTTAGAAAAAATTTCCATTTGGAAAATCTTGATTTCGTTGATTTGACTAATTGACCAAAATTCCACACGTTGTCACTAGGCGACAATTTGGGTAAACTTTTCAACATCAAAATCTAATTTTAACAAGAAAAATTAACACGTGGAATTTATTCTCTTGGAAATTCTCGGGTTTCACAACACTGCTCTACTTCTTTGGGGTTTCAAGGCTTCAAAGTCGGATACATCGCTCTTCATCTTTCGAAAGGCCTCCTCCATTATTGTTATGCTCGTTTATGTTGATGATATTATACTCACATGAAACTTTACTTCCCTCATTGACGACCTGATTAGGTACCTCAACACGAATTTTGTGGTCCATGACATGGGTTCACTTCACTACTTCCTTGGTATTTTAGTGACTACTACAACCAACCGTTTGATGTTACATCAGTCCACCTAAACCAACAACTTACTTCTCAAGGCCAATATGAGTTCAAGCAAACCGATATCGACTCCTATGGTTTCTGGTCCTATTCTGTCCAAGCACTGGGGCACTCCTCTACCTGATGGCTCCCATTATTGCAATATTGTGGGAGCTTTACAATACTGCTACATTACACGTCCAGACATTGCTTTTGTCGTTAACAAAGTTTGTTAGTTTATGCATACTCCTACTGACGTACATTGGATTGATGTTAAAAGTATTCTTCGATACCTTCAGGGGACTACAAATATCAGTATATTTTTCTCTGTTGCTTCTAACTTTGATCTACGTTGCTTTACAGATGCAGATTGGGCCTCTTGCCCCGACGATCGTAGGAGCACCAGTGCCTTTTGCACCTTTTTAGGGCCAAATCTTATTTCGTGGTCCTCTACCAAACAAAAAGTTGTCTCTCGTTCCAGTACTGAGTCAGAATATCGCAACATTGCATATGGTGCTTTGGAACTTCTTTGGGTCCAATCTCTTTTACATGAGATCAGTATACCCTCTTCCGCTAACCCCATCATTTTTTGTGACAATTTAACTGCTACATATTTGGTTTCAAATCCTGTATTTCATTCAAAGTCCAAGCATATTGAGATTGACTATCACTTCATCAGATAAAAAGTTCAAAATAAATCTTCATCTATTCTTTTCACTCCTTCTGACAATCAATTAGTGGATGCTCTCACCAAACCACTAGCGTTGAGCAAATTTCATGTTTTTCAATCCAAGCTTCTCGTCCCACATCCTTGAGCTTGCGGGGGGATGTTAAAGCATTATTTGTCAATACCATTTTTAATATAATTAATTGTACATTCCTTGTATGGTATATTCCTTGTACGGTAGAAGTTTCTATCCTTCTAGGTATACATATACCCTTGGAATGCATTGTAAAAGTTTGAGTTTTCATAATACAAAAATAAAAAACTACAGACAAAAACTTTTTCTCTCTTTCTCTCTCTCCCTGTAGAAATTCTGCGTTTCTCAACTTACACTTTTAACTCCACATTGTTTTTAACATACTTACATACACATCCTAATCATAATACATCACAACCATTTTTCTAAATTACAACATTCATTTATATCTTACATCTCTATAAATCTCTATCTTAAGTCCTTGCATAACTGGTGTATCTTATGCTCATTACCAAACACCAGATGCGAGGTAAACTGCGACAAGACTTCTAATTTGCACATATACTCTGTAACTATTCCTTCCTGCAAAGCTGAGTAAACCCTATCAATCTTCTCATCCTTGTAGTTCAATTGAAATACTTGTCATAAAAGTTTTTTTTTCACATCATCTTAGTCACATCTTTGGTTATCTTAATTGAGTTCTATCCGAGATGGAGAACTTAAACCAAATCCAACATAGGTTCTATCATCTATTCTAAACTCCTCCTATCTTAACCAAACACTAGTATCTTACTCTCAACACAACATAGGCTACAATCCACAATGATAAATAGTAAATATATTAACCATGTCGAAATTTATCGTCAATACTAATCCAAGTCAGTCATACAAACAAACTAGATTTTCCAAACTTCCAGTTCGTGACAAAAATCTAACCTATGCAAGAAGCAACAATAAATCAGTTTCTCGCTTTAATCAAAACAGTCTTCCTATCCTCATTTAAGGAAAATTCTTAGTTTAACAATGCAGGCAGTGATCAAGTACCAAATACCCAACTATCCACCACTGAAGGTGTGACGACCTGATTTTTATAACTTTTTAAAATATGCGAAATTTAAAAATTTTGTAAGACAACTAAAATTGTCATTAAAATCTTCATAAATTAAATCAGAGTGCTAAAAATTTGAACCGTCAAAACCCTTTTGTTACATTCATCACGAAAACCGTTTATTAAAACATAATGGAAGCATAAATGATTTAATTGAAACATTAGCAGAAGCAAAAACAGTCTATTTAAAACATACTAAGTAAATATTTACATTTTAATTGTTACAAAACTCTTTTCTCTTCTTTAGCCTGACCAGCCACAAGTTCTGCCCATGTAAATCCTTCATCAACTACTTCATGTATTGTTCATCATTTTTCTCATGCATGGACATATACCTACACCACAAGAAACTGTAAGCCCAAAGGATTAGTAAGGAATGGGATTATGCAATATAATCATGCCTCTTTTTAGTTTACTCAGAATGGGTCCGCCCCAAACCAATCTTTTCATTACGTTTCATTCGTTCATTCATTACTCGTATAATGAGCTGGAAGTTGGAGGAACCCATGTGTGATGATATAGTTTGATCGGCTTCTAGCCTCCTGTGTGCAAACTATTCCCTTTTCCGACAAGGTAGGGGTGTAGCCTACCTGCCAGACTAGATCCAAACTACCCATCCGCCCCCCACTTCCCATCATTCATTCGTTCATTTATTCGTTCATTTTCCTCACATCATGCATGTGAGTACCACCCCAAAGTGGCACTCCCTACTTGTTTCTATTATCATGATGCATGTTGACACAATATAAAGAGAATGATAATTAAACAATGAATATCAAGAATAACACTAATTGAAAGCCAATATAGAAACAAATTGAAAGCAACATATGACATGCTTGATTCTACCTAACATGACAATAAAGATATGGCAAGATTAATGATAAACATGTTCAACAAAAATGCTTAGAAATTATCTACAGAAACATGCTTAATAAACACTTAATGGAAACATACGTAATGTATAATCACAGGATAATCACTAAGCTAATTATGCATGTTTATCTAAACTAACAATTATATGGGAATATGCTCAGACAATAGAAAATGGAAACATGTTTAATAATCGAATACAACTGAGAACATGCTAATAATTTGAATTGAGCTATTAACGGAATTATTCTCTTAGCTATCAACTTAGTTAGTTAAACATAAAGAACTTAAATGAGAAATTATGTTCTAGTTGATTAACAATACTTTTATTCAAATTAATTAAACATGCTACAATTAATAGTCTAGTTAATTAAACATGTAGAGAATTCTATTTAATTAAACGTGCTCGGGTTAGTTAAACCTGCTAAACATGATCGTACAATTGTTATCCTAGATAATCTGCACATGTTTGATTAACTGAATGAAGTAAGCAAAACAACTAGGGAAACTATAGCAAGTAATACAATAATTGTACAGAATAGAAAGGAAACTCTTAGCTCATTCATGATCATTCAGGCGTACCATGTCATTCTCTAGTTCATCATTCTATTCTACAAGCTTAACGTCATCGATTATCATTCATTCATCACATTTCTATCAAAATAAGCATTTGCAATAAAAAGAATTTCAATAAAGAGAATTGTAGGAAATTAACAATAACGAAGTCTACGCAACTCACGCACACTACTTGTGGGTAGGGCTTTGATGGCCAAAACTCTACTCAATCGTTACCTCAATTCTTTATTGCACGTTAGCACTTACTCGCTATCCTTATTCGTCTTTTCGATACCTTCACAAATTAGTGACATTTATCATTCATAATTACGACTCATAAATTTTCCTACCCTTAATTATGTGGAATTTCTAAGAACTCATTGCCATCCAAAACGGAACCCAACATATCCCAATATATAATCAAATCCTCACAATATCCGGAAACATAGTCAGTACGTACAACAACCAATATTGACAACAGAAATTGTTTTTAATCCATCTTATAACATTTTTATCTTCAACAAAATCCATCATAAACAACTTTCCAATTGTCTAGAGCCTATGTTTTATAACCCCACAACCAACATTACAATTTTTACTTTGTAATAGCAGGTAGAAACCAATAAATCCTCAACCAACAAAGAGCTAAATCCAACATGTTTGCGCTTTCGGATGTAACAAAGTGAGCATAACTCCAATATTTATTTTATTTCTTTATCATTTATAAACTAGGAAAATAATCTGTTATATGTAGAGAGATTCCCAAAATACAATTCCAGGTGACAAAGCCAACAGTCAAACAAATGTGCACAATTCAATACTAACCAACAAATTATGAATCATGGACCACAAGCCACATATTCAACTCATCAATTCTTAATATATGACTGCAGTGATAATCACTAACACTGGCATAACACACTTCACAACGGCAGTTGATATTATCTCCAAATCAATAGCAATGCATTACAACTACCACTCATCCAAATAATCTCCTCAACTAACCAGATTATTAACCCATAACAGAATAGAGAACAAACATCCAAATCCAAAAGACAGAGGAGGAAGTGTGCATTACCTAAGGAATCCCAAGGACCCGAGAAGAAAACTGTCATCCTCATCTTCATCCTTTGATAATCTCCTCTCGGCCATAGCTCACCTCTTTATCATAGCTCTTGGCCATCTCCCCACTTCTCACTCATCTCTGCCTCCATTTCTCCCTCGACCCAACTCCATCTTCAGCTCACCCAAGCTCTCCATTCGCCAGCCACATTCCACTTTTCATCCTTTCCTTTAAAAAAGTCAAAGAGCCATACCTCCACTGCCTCTGCCCATACCTTCACTTAGAGATTCTCTAGGAGTGTGATGTGAGGCTAGAACGAACATGGGGGTTGTCTACTTGGTAGAAAATAGTTCAACCCGAATCGAGTCAAACCGGAGTCGACCACATTCGGGTCGGAGCACCCGAACCCTAGCAAACTGATCTGAGGCTAGAAGCCGCAGCCTCACCGTCGCCAGCCATTTTCGTCGACGACCGAAATCGATAGAGCGTCGACAGTGGACTCAAAATTTGGCAACCCGAGCCTCGTACTAGACCAAAACAGCGATGCCCGATGCTTCTATCATCGCCAGCTGCCACTCGCCGTTCGCGGTGAAAGAATCGTCCTCGCCATCACCCGACCTCGCCGTCACCCGACCTCGTCGTCACCCTTTTCCTCTTCGCCATCATTTTTCCTCCTCTTTCCTGATCACCTCTCTCCCTCGCCCTCAAGCTCTCTCCCTCTCTCTCTCATTCTTTTCTTCCAGAATGGCCCACGCCATTCTTTTGATTCCACTCGAACCGGTTGAAGAGTGAACCGGTTCACTCCTCCTCCTCTAAATTTCTCATTTTCTTTTATCCCATTTTAATTCTAAATAATCCCCTTATAATCTTCATTCTAATTAGCCCAATTAATTTTATTGTTTCTCCTTCTAAATTAAAAGAAAATCGAGTCATTCCATATTTCGGACCGAGCCGAACCAACCAATTTGATCCATTAATTTCCCTTCAAAGCATTTGCAGACGAAGGAAAACGTCCTCACCTTCATCCGCATTCGTCCAAATTTTCCATTCGGACAAAGGATGGCGTCTGTATGCTGGGTTCGCACTCGTCCAAAAGTGTCCAAAAATTGGACAGATTCAAATTGTCCGCGTCCGCTACAGTCTGGGAGCATTCAAAAAGTCTAGTTAGGTCACAAAACCCGTCTTGCATCGTCCCAAAACAAAGGGACTACATGCCATGCATTTTCGGATGACATGTCTCGTCCGCATAGTCGTCTGCATGCATCCGAATAGGCAGATTCATGCCTTAATTCTATAATTTTTCATACTTCAATCACTTTACAATATTTACTCCTTTCCAAATAAATCTTAATTATCCTCCAATAAATACCTTAAGTTATAATCTACGAATATGTCTTTGGTAATAACCCGATAATTATCCAATTAACCATATAAAATTTTCGATATAAAAAGTTAGGGGTATTACAAAAGGTCCACAACACTCTCTCTAAAATTTTTTAATAATCCTGACAGAGTGGATAAACACTCGACTAACTAATTATCGTCCTCATAATTCAGCTTAGTCTATATCCTTCAAATGCTCTTTCTTTCAATTTATAAAAATTTAGGTTGAATCTTCCCTGTTTCTTTACTCCCCCAAAGCTCATTCCATTCAGCCTGCAGTCAAAGCCAAGCAATTCCAGAAAAGTCAATTAACTATTAAATAAAATTCCTAGAGAAACCATTCGTCTATCCTTTTTAAACTAGTTCTATGACATATGTCAAATCGTACCATGAGACACCCTCAGGTCTACCATCTCAAAATACAAGATTTAATTTCAAAATACAAAATACAACATACTTAGTCACTCTTAGGTCCAATAGTCCCCTCTTCATTTCCTATAGGAGGAAAAGCTTTCTCTAATCATTCTTTCCTCTCATCGAACAAGGTGAGGCAATGCCGGACCATATGTCCAGACCTTTTACATATGAAACATCTCCTCGACCTCGCCAAGCATGCTTCAACATGATTTTTGGTACACCGTGGACAGCTCCATTTTCCCTACTGATTTTCGTCCTCCAAGGACCTCTTCGTCCCTTTAGTAGTCGGCTCTCCTTCTTTCCTTGGTAGTGACTGCATCTCTCCAACAAACTTCTTATTGAATTCCCTAAATCTTTCCACCAACTTTTCAATGAAATGGAATTGACACTCAGTATGGTCCATCAACTGGCTAATGACCTCATCCCCCATCTTCGCTCCTCTTTCCATGTTATCCCCTAACAAATCATTTACAAAAATAGACAAAGTAATTGTATGTCAGTTAAAATAGCACAAAGTATACTTACAGTTAATGAAACATTTCCACGTCAAAGCTTGTTCTGGTAGGCAGTATACAAAATCAGTTTTAAAACCTGAGTGCTTTGGTACCAACTATAATAACCCAGTTTTTCTTCCATTTGAAAACGTGTAAAATTTTAAAACTTTTTCTTTTGTAAATACAGCGAAAGACTTTTTGTTGTTAAAACTCCTTTGAAATGATAGATAGAATTTTCTAAAAACATTTTATAAGGCATAGCGGAAAGCTAATAAAACAAAACATTTTAGAATACAATAAATAACTTCTTTCATTTTTCAATTAAAATACATTTACAAAATCTTTCCAAACCATTTCTTTTACATTCATTAGCCTAGTCAGTCACAAGATTTGCCCGAGTAAATCCTTTATCAATTGTCTTTGACATGTTCTCTTGTTTTCTTACATACCTACATCACAACATTAAAACGTTGTTGTTTCCTCACCCTTTCATTTATTCTATTCTTTTTATTTTAATTCCATTTAATTCATTCCTTTTTAACTTATTCCCCATTATTCCAATAATATTTTTTCATTAATTTTTTAGTGTATTATATCGAGTATAACATACACATTACGAAACGTATTTTTCTTTTATCAAAATATTCATTTGTAAAATTATTTACATTATATTCATAGAGGGATTTTTCCGGGTATTACACGGGTTGCATGTAAATCGTGGTCCTATTTTGGTTTAAATAACAATTGAGAACGTTGAAGTTAGTATGAGGAGACTCTTAAATGGTTCTCAGTCGTCAGAAGAGTTTCAAAACAACGACTTTGTAATTTTGAAACTTCGACTATGTTTCGATATTAGTTATTATAGTGTGTTAGGCAACCTAGTTTCTAGAGGTATATTGGGTCTCTTTGGTTTATTAAGCATGTTGATGCGGTGGCTTTTCAATAGGACTTACCAACACGGTTATGATATGTTCATAATGTTTTTCATGGCTTATTTGATCCATTGCATGTAATCTCTTTAATGGAGAAGCCTATTTAGGAGGATGATTCATATGAAGAGAACCCTGATAAAATAATTAGTCGTGAAATTAGACTTTTCGTCACCGTTAGATTCCGCTGGTTTGGGTACTGTGGAAAAATTGTACTGAAAGAGAAGTGACTTGGTGAAGTGGGGGAAAACTCGCCATTTTTCATAGATTTCTCATCTCCATTCTGTTTCTCTCGCTTTCAACGCAGCAAAAGCTTCCTCTGGTGAATGACAGAATGTGTAGAGTGATTTTCTTCCACGAGTCTCGATGTTTCATTCCTTGTCCAAAAGTGAGTTCGGTCTTCAAATCATCTTCATCTCCTCTAGTGGGCCGATAGTGCAAATAAAGTAGGATTCATGCTTGCATTTGTCCTTCATTTTTCTTCGTTGTGGTAAGTCTCAGCCTCCTCTTTGTTCTAGTCTATCTTTCTTTAAATAGACCCTAAGGGAGAAATCCGATTTCAATTAGGATTGAAGCTTGAATGTCAATGTTGGTGACCAATTTAGGCAAAATTTCTTGGGTGTTAGGTAGTTTCCTAAGGTATGGAAAGTTTTGCTTTTTCTTTGGGAGTTCTATTTCTTGAAATTGATGGTAGATTATGGATTATACTGGAGATTTGGATTGTTGTTGAGTTCTGTAACTTATTGTGAGGCTGGGGATTTGGAGAAAATTCCAGCTGGAATTATCAGCCTTTGTCGACCGACGATGTTGTAAATCGCCATCCTTGGTAGCTGCTCGGATTAGCAAATGTCGTGGTCTAGATGTTTCTGTCTATAGGCAAAGCATTCTGCTCGTAGACCAATTCGTTGGGCTGGGCCCAAACCCTTCCTTTGGCCCAGCCTAACCCATGTAGGCCCAATTTCTAACTGGGCTTAGACCTAATTTTTATGGGCTTAGGCCCAAATTTTAGATAGGCTTTCACCCATTTATTTAATTGGGCTTCATGCCATTGTATTGGGCCTCCAACTCTTGGGTCATTCCTATTTAGTCTGAAGATTTAAACAAATAAATATTAAAATTTTGGATCCTATTTTTAGTAAATTTTTTATAATTGGGCTCCAATACTTAAAAATTGTCAAACTTGTTTTTGGGCTTCATTAGACCATTCTTCATTGGGTATTGGTACTAGTTGTCCCAAATTCGAGGTAGAGGTTATTTTATGTTTAATGTACATTAATTCATAAAATATTTGACAATATTTAAAGTTAAATAAGTTTAATTTACTGTTCAGTTCAACTATATGCATTGTTACATTTATTTTCTTTTAAATGTTAAAATGGGTAATAGATCAGCTGTACATGCTGTAACGGCCCGATTTTTCTTACATTTAAAATCACATAAAATTTTAAAACTTTTTCATTTGTAAATACTGCAGAAGACTTTTGAACAAAACAATTAAAGTTACAATAAATAAATCTTTGCAATTTAAGACATTTACTAAAACATTTACAAAACCTTTTAATCGCTTCCTTACAAAATCATTTTTCCTTAATTATCCTTAGCCTAGCCAGCCACAAGATCAATCCGTGCAAATCTTTCATCAGCTATTGTTGACCTGTTCTTCTGTTTTGCGCATACCTACATCACGAGAAAAACAATGACTCTAAAGCTTAGTAACAAATAGGATGAAATGCAATACTCATGCTCATGTGTGCTCATGTAATGTGTTACAGAAAAGAACCTATTTTTTTTGTATACCAAGAAAAAGGATACATCCTATGGTCATGTGATTTAACAGTCACTCCGATGAGGAGATACATCCATTAGGGGTGTCACTACAGACTGTCACCGATCTCTTTTGTTTTCAAGTGTTTGGGATTTCTAGTACAAGAGAAGAGGATACATCTGATGGTCCATGTGGCTCAACTGTCACCCGCTCCCTACTGGGAGGGGATACATCCATTAGAGGTGTCAGCCCTGATGGACCGTCACCAAATCTCCTGAACCCCCACACACGCCTATTTACATTTACTATGATTGTCATGCAATATGTCAACACTTTCATAAGCACTAATCGTGATGCAATGATGTCATGTATAGTTCACAACAATATATATATATATATAATGCACAAAGAAAGGAAACATAGCATTTTGACAGAGATATAATAGCATGGCTCAAGTTAAAGCAATCCCTTCTATGATCTAGCAATGTATCAGTGATTTATAAAGAACAATTCAAGAAACAAATGCATTAGAAGGATAGTTAAATAAATCACCTATACAACAATTTATTAATAGTTTGTACAACCAATGCTGAGATCAATTATATTTAAAAGTGGCTATTAAAGAATCTATGTAAGCAATTATATTAGAAAGTAATTAAATAAACACCAGAGAACAACCCATCACCAAACGGTCAAGCAAGCCAGAAATAACAGATTAGTAATAATCCCCTCTTTATCCTTTTTAATCTTTCCCATAGAGTATAATTTCATAATTAATTAACAAGACCTTTCTCATATCTTCCTCAGTTACTCCCTCATAGCCCACAAAATTACAAAGTCACAATCAACAATAAATCACAGTGGCCAGAACTGTATATCAGTAGACCTCAACAATTAAACCAAGCAGTTCACAGTCAACAACATCCTCTAAAATTCTCTACAGAGAGTAACACTTTCATTCAACAACCAATAATTTTCAGAAGTGATAAATCACAGAGCAACATCACACTGTGCATGACAAAACTTCCCAACTTCTCTACCCACAGAAAAATAATAGTAACAAATGGCACAATATTTCTTCTCAATGCAAGATATAGGCAATATGTAAGTAACAATCTAGCCTTAACTATTCCATGCTACCTAAAGCCATTTTTTGTTCAACCAAAATCATCATTAATAATAGCATTTCACAATAAACAATCCAATCCAATATTTAACAGCAAACAAACCCCGTGATATAGGGCCTCCATTGGCCAACTACACCACATTTCTTACCTTCAATAGAAATGTCACTTTACAAGATCTCTCCCTTTTTCCACTCAACTCACGGAACACTCTTCACCCACAGGATGGAAATGTAGCACCCTCACCTTTCCTTTACCTCTTCTCGGTCGCAGCTCGGTAGTACAAACTCCAGAAGCCATCATCCAACGCCATCATCTTATAGACGAAGCAAGACCCATGTGAAGGCCACAGATTGATGGACAGTTGCTGTAACGACCCGCATTTTCGTAATTCTTAAAAATACGTAAAAATTTGAATTTCTTTTTGAAAGTAAATTAGAGTGCGTCTAACCGGATCGCTACTAACTCTTTCATAAAAATCAATATAAAATCACATTTATTAAAACTTATGCGGAAACGTGAAATCAAAACCATTAATGTAAAACGTTGCGGAAGCATGAATACAATTCAACTAAAGAAACCCAAAACATTTAAATACGATTTATTACAACTTAACTTAATTAAAACAATTTCTCTTTTACCCTTTTTATGTCTGGCCAACCGTGAGCATCCCTCGAGCGTGTAAACCCATCATCCCTGCTTGCTATTGTTTGTTCTGTATCTTTCGCTACTCCTAGTCCATACATTCCTCATAGCGTGCTAGTACCTACATCTACACCACAAGCAACTGTAAGTCTAAAAAGACTTAGTAAGGAAAAAGGAAAAATGCATTATGCTTATGACTCTCTTTAGTTCATTTTGAATGGGGGCCACCCAAACCAATTCTTCCATTTACGTTTCCTTTCTTTCTTTCTTTTTTTCTTTCTTTTCTTTCTTTCTTTCTTTCCTTTCTTTCTTTCTTTACTCGGACTTCGAGTTGGAGAGTAGAAGACCCGTATGGGATGGTATAGTGGGTCGGACCTAACCTCCTGTGGATAACTAGGTCCCGTTCCCGATATGGTAGAGGCATTTCCTAATTATCAGACTAAGACCGCTACCCATCCTCCTCCTAACTCCCTTTTCTTTTCATTCATTTCCTTTGTCTTTTCATTAACATTTTACTTTCCTCACCATGCATGTGAGCACCACCCCCGTGGGAGTACTTCCTACTTTGTTTCTATTACATGATGCATGAACATACATTCTCAACCTAACATGATGCATGATGCATATAACATAACTTTTAACCATTAAAGGGCACACATAAGTAATTGAAAACAAACTATAATAGAAGCACATAGAGTTGAAAGTACAGGTAAAAGGAAGTAACTGAATAATAGGAATTTAAAACGCAATACAATGAAGACTACTGATACTAGAACAATGCACAACAAGAAGCATTCATAATATTAAATTATAGAAATTGTCATACTAATTATCCTAGTTAGCTTCCTAATTCATTTACATGCTTCTTACGTTTATATCACTAAGTCATTATTCTAATACATTATCCTATTAAATTAAAACGCTCCCACATTGATTTTTATACTTGTATTCCACTTAACTATTCATGTCTTGGTTTAATAGAAATTAACACGCTAAAGACCTAGAACCGTAAGCAATACAAGAAAACAATTAACAAAACATCCATTCACTTAGTCAATGAAACTCTTAACTCTTCCACATTTCATTCATTCCCTTTTTCTCTTCTTTATTGTTCTACTCTCTAGTAAAGTAAGACATCGATTATGTAATTGAAGTGCGCATTAAGAAAGTAACTGTAAAGTAAGACATCGTTAATGAAATTGAAGTGCGCATATAAAAGAAAGTAACTAAATTAAGAAAGCATATAAAAGAAGCAACAATAACAGGACAAGCACACAGAGACAAGCAATAACGTTGGAACACCCAATAGCGTTCAACATAACAAGGGAAACAATTATAGAACTAACTGAGAACATGTCTGGATATACATATAAATCACAATAATAAAGGAGATATGACCGATCACAAGTGGCGTACACATAGAAGTAAGCATAATTAAATTAACATACTCAAGAGGAATTATAATTATCATCTAGTTAATTATCCTAATTAATTTACATGCTCAAGGTTATAATTGGTCATTCTAGTCAATTTACATGCTCGAATAGAGATTACGATATTCTAACAATTTACCATAGTTGATTAACATGTTCATTCTAGTTAATTGCATGCCAATTAAACATATTCATGTAACTTAACTTACGCATATTACTTTCAATTCGCAATTTAGTTAACCAGGTTATTAATTAAGTATGACATGACTATGTTAAATTAATATACTATTATTTCTCTAACTATTTGCATGCTCAAGATTAGTTAGCTACAATTGATAAATAAACATGACATAACTTAGATCTATGGATTAAACATTCTGCTCAAGTTAGTTAATTAAACATGCTTACAAATTTAGAGATGCTATCAAAAGTCTAGACCCTAGTTCATTTTCATGCATCAAGAATTTATTACAATTATGCTTGATTGGTCAACAAACATGCTCAATTAATCAATAAACATGTTCAACTGTATATAGCAGAATATGCACAAGCTGAATGAAGGAATCATGCTAGAACGAAGTAAGAATCTATCATGCTCTTAAATAGAATTGACGGCAATTTAATACGACAAATATATATACTACCACAAGTAAAGAACAAAAGGCAGTGGAGAACTCTTCTCAATTCATTCATGCTCATCACCATTCATACACTCACCGTTCTATGCTCTTCACCTTCATCCTTAAGCATTCGTCACCGAAACTAAACATTTGTATTAAAGAGAATAATTGATAACAAGGAAGCTACACTATCAAACAATCAAGGAGGCAATGAGAAGATATTATCTAAGGAATCGCGACAGTAAAACAATCAAGAAACTAATAGTAGTAGAGCAACCAAGGAACTATCAATACCATCAACTAACAGTTACTAACATTAGGAATAAGATAATCACAGAGCACTTGACATAAACTCACGCACCCATACTTGTGGTGTAGGGCCTCAATGGCCAAAACAATCCTTAATCCTTACCTCAAATCTTTAATGCGGTTTAGCGCGAAAGCTTTATTCTTCTTCTCTTTCGATACCTTCACAAATTAACAACATTTATTACTAATCTAATCGAATGATCAACTTATAATTACAACGTCTCTTCCTTGTACCTAATCCCCACATATTCCTTAGTTTCGTAACCTAAACTCAACATACATTACCCAATTGATGACTCGAATCCAAGCGAATAAAACTTATAATTTCTTTATCCTTTATCCAAATAATAGCACAACTGATAATTCGTCCTATCATGCGTGTCAACAACATATATGTTTTACAATTTCAACTAACAGATAAGCTTTCAATTACTAAGAAACCCATAAACTTTGAGTAACCAATTATCCCCTTTCAAAAATTAACATATTATTGTTTCCAAGAAGAGGTTATCCATCAATTTACAAAACAACTCATACATAGCAACCTTTTCTAGTGCCTGCCTACACTTTACAAATGGGACACAACATTCCAACAATATATTCCAACTGTTATACCACAATCAATCTCCATAATCAACATAATCCATACGTTAGCAGCTCCAACCAAGTCTAATCCATTCTTATTTAACAATTGAAATACCACCAAACAACTCAGAACAATTTTTGCATAATCACAATAACTAGCAGGGTGAATGTCCAGCAAACTAATCCAAAACAGTGATCAAATCTAACAACAACTGGGCATTGGTAAAAAGGCAGATTGTAATCATCCAAAATCCATCCCAAAACATCCATCTCAGTGTAATAACAAATTAATAACAATAAGAGTCGGATTTCGTTACCTGAAGAAATCCGAGAAGTCAAATTGGGTTGGAGAAATTGAATCTGAAAACCAATGCCCCAGATCTGCCTCTCCGATGCCATTGCTCTCTGAGGAACATAGGAGGTCCGAGAGCTGGAAACAGGGAGATCCTGTAAATCAAACCCCGCGTCGCAGTAACTGCTCGCCGTTCGTCTGTCTTTGACGAACCGAGCTCCAGATCGTCACTCACCTGACCGAGACGAACCTGAGCTCGAGTGTCGTTCGTCCCTTCGCAGTCGCCGGTCGTCACGCATCGTCGGATCGCAGCTCCACCGTCGACTCGTCGCCCCCTCTCTCGGTCGCCTCTCCTTCTCCTTCACCTATCTCCTCTCTCAGATTTCTCTCAATCGCAGCCTCCCGCTCTCTTCGTCATTTCTATTTTTCAGATCCAAAATAGTCGCCTTCTCTCTCTCTCTCTAATTTCTTCCCTTTTAAAACCAATTAACGCTTAACCTAATTTTCCAATTTCCTTTTTAAAACCATAAACCGAACGAGCCTCTCACCTCTATCTCATTTGATTCCATCTAATTTCATATTCTTTTCTTTAATTTAAACCTAATTTCTTTATTATTATTATTAAATGTTTCATTAATTTTTTTACTTAAAATGAATCTAATTAATCCCAATAATTAACTTATAAAATTTCCTTTCACATGGTAATTTAATTTACTCTATAAATCTTATTTATTTTAAATTATTTATCCTAACACAATAATTTAATTTATTAAATTAATATATATTTTGATTCTAATTTATCTTACTTAATCATTAATTTATAGTCTTATGAATATGCCTTTGGTAACACCCGATGATTATTCAATAAATCCAAAATTCTCAATTTATATTCTAATTATATTTATTTAATTCTAATAGAAAGTCGGGGTGTTATAGTTGCCCAAACCAATGGAGAAGGTGCAACGCAATAAGGCCACATGGAAAGTCAATATCTTCTCGGGGAGGAGGAAAGAATTTTCGTTGAAGCATAAAGAATCGTCTGACAGAAAACTAATTTCTCGCTTTAAATAGGTTTTTCGGTCGAAGAAGTCATCCAAAACATCGACTGAACGATTACTGAGTTTCCAAATTTTGCTTCAGTTTTGCGTTTTCTGTTGCACCTTGCAACAACGTCCCGACCGAAGATTTGACCAGAAAATCGATGAATTTGACAGATTTGAAATCTGATATTTTTTGTCATGAATCACGTCTGCAACCTCGACCGTGTTGTGTCCAAAAACCCCAAAATGTACTTTAGAATGCATTTCGGTCGAACTCTCGACCTCAACCTCAACCGCGAGACAACCAAAAGTGCTAGGGAGTAACCTCTAATGCATTTTCGGCCAAGCTATCCGACCGCAATCTCAACCGCAACCTCGACCTCAACGCAACCGAAAATGTTAAATACACAATCTGTAACAAATCTCCACTTTAAAGTTTCCAAAAATATTTCTTACCTCATTTACATTGCATCAATTCCCAAATTAACGATTACGAAACACATTTTCTTTTATTACCCCATAAAATTGTTTACACCATAATTATGGAGAAATTATCTAGTTAATTGATATAATTATACTCTCAACTTATTATTTTTCTAAAATTATTTTCAAGGTAATACATTTCATAATTAAAATTTCCCAAATAATCCTATTATACCCCAATTAAATATTTAATTATCCTTACTTAATTTCGTTTCAGAAAATCGAGGTATTACATTCTTCCATCCTTATATAAATTTTTTCCTCGAAATTTGCTCAGCGTAATTACTTCCTTGATCTAACACCCAAAATAACTGTTAATTGTCATGACATAACTGTTTAAAACAACTTCATGTATCATGCCCTTACACAAAACTTCCAAAGAGCTTCCTTATTTCTGTCTCCACAAAATACAATGACTTAGTAAAACACTAAATCACATCTAGATCTTCCCATCGTAATCTACATTTGTTTCAACAGAAGAGTTTTTGTTCAAATTCCTCTCTTTTCATTCACTATTGAGTGGCAAATCCTTGCAACATGAGCTACCTTATTGCGCCTAACACACCTCTTAGGTCCAGTCGTGCATCTTCCTTACTTATATATCACCATCTCAAAGGAGAAAATTTCACATAACCAGTACTAGTTTCTCACTCTTAATGCCTCTATACACCAAAATATCGATTTCATATACTATACCACAAGGTGCATATATACATTTCACATACTCCATGCTAGAAAACACCTTCAGTGTAACCATTTTCAAGTCCTTAAACCAAAACCGAACAATCTTTGTCCAAATGGTGACTCTCATTACCCTTAAACATTGCTTCGAATCTGTAAAACATCTTTTGAATTAATTTCTTTTACACTTTGGATACTGCTTAACTTCTTATGACACAACGTTTCTTCTTAGAAGTGATATGTCTTCCTGAACACGGTTTCCACCTCCTTATGACTTACCATCAATAGGAAGTTCATTCGATCCTTGTATCTCTGGTTGACCCTTCATTCGCTGTTGGGATTTCATTTTCTTCACTACTTTCTATTTCTCTCCCTAAACTTCACGACTTGAAACTCGACACACATAACTTTCTTTTAGCTTCCTCTTGTTCTGCGACCCTAGCGTGCTCAAACATGCTCTTTATTCTTCGAATCCATCCCTCTGATACCTCTACTACTTTACTAACCATTTCATCTATTATATCCTTGCTTCATCTTGTTTCCATTTCCGTATATGTTTCCCTATTTGTATCCGTATCCATAGTAAACAATAAAACCTTAATCAACAACTTATTAACCTCAACAATTCTCCCGATAGTCCAATCAACAATATATTTGGAGTATTAACCTAGCAAACCTTCAAACATATGCTTTGTTATATTACAGATAACCCCTATATATGACAGACTTCCAACTCCAACTTAAAACAGAAACTGAATCATTCCAAATCTAACCTCCCATCAAAGTCAATTATTAATGCTCTACCTATACATAAACATGTATTAAGTTGCCTAAATTCTTAGATAGATTCTCATCCTTTGATTTAACTCAGCACATATCATATTCTCCCTCTATTTAAGAGAACCCCCCCTTGGACCCATAAATAAAAATGGGCTTTACAACTAACAGTTTCCAAAATCCATCAATTTACCGGAGGCAAATTGAAATCCAACTTAGAGGCAGAATTTAACTCGTTACACATCAACTTCCTTGTTGGCTTCCTTCTTCAAGGAATTACTTTACTTCCTTGGACGATCCCTCAACTTCCCGTAAACGTGGCTGGAACCATATAACATAATTGCCTTGTTTTGAGAATCGATCTTCTGCTTCTCTGATATGAAGAGTCTTTGATACACTCTCCACATAGGCCACATCTTGAACATCGGATATCTTAAAACCTCTTTGAACTTATGTCTTAAGTCCTTGTACAACTTGTGTACCTTATGTTTGTCATTGTTCGCAAGATACGATGCAAATTGTGACAATGATTCTAACTTATGTACATACTCTATAACCATTCCTTCATGTCGAAGCTGAGCAATTTCTACCAGCTTATTTGTCCATACTGTTCAATTGAAATACTTGTCAGGAAAAATTCTCTTGAATTATGCTCGTGTTATCGTTGTCACATCCTTGGTTATCTTGATTAAGTCTCATCCGAGATGAAGAACTTCAACCAAATCCAACATAGGTCCTATCATCCATTCTAAACTCCTTCTATCTTAATCAAATACCAGGATCTTATTCTCAATACAACTTGGGCTACAACCCACAATGATAAACAATGAGTATCTTAACCACGTCGAAATTCATCGTCAATATTAATCCAAGTTAGTCGTACAAACAGACAAAATTTTTCCAAATTTCTAATTCGTGACAGAAATCTACCCTATGCAGGAGCAGGAAAAAATAAGCTTCACATTGCAATTAAAACATGTTTCTTATCCTCATTTAAGGCAGATTCTTAGCTTAACAATGCGTGCAGTGATCACAGTACCAATTACCCAACTATCTACCACTGAAGGTCCACAATACTCTCTCTAAAATTTCTTAATAATCCTGACACAGTGGATAAACACTCGACAAACTAATTATCGTCCTCATAATTCAGCTTAGTCTATATCCTTGAAATGTTCTTTCTTTCCACAATAATTCTACCCTCTCTAACCCTACAACATAGGCAACCTCGCCTAATTGTCTACTTGATTTAATTCATGTAGGATTTTTTTTTCACTTATCCCCTTTTCCAATTCACAAAAAGTTGGGCAGAGTCTCCCCTGTTTCTTTACTTCCCCAAAGCTATATTTCATTCATCCTGCATTCAAAACCCAAACAATTTCAGTAGTATCTATGTTTTATCATATCAACCATTCAACTTGATCAAGGAAACAAAGTATCTACTTCCAGTCATAATCATAGTTACATGCCACAACAGAGGTGACGCTTACATTCCTAATCAGATTCTTCATCACTCACATATTTCAGCACATATACTTATGTTAAATCCAATTTCTAAGAAAATCCTTAAAAGAATGACAATTTTCATACACATATATTATATCCATCAGAAAAAACAGAAAAATAGCATACCTTCCTATTCTAATAAAAGTTTTAATGAAATTTCTTACAAAATAATTTAACAATTTATATTCTACGATCGTAAATATACTTACAATCCATGAAGCATTTCCATGTTGAAACTTGTGCTGGTAGGTAGTATACAGAATCGGTTTTAAAACCTGAGTGCTTTGATACCAACTGTAACCCCCTAGTTTTTCTTACGTTTAAAATCTTGTAAAATTTCAAAACTTTTTCTTTTGTAAATACAGCAGAAGACTTTTGAACAAAACATTTAAAATTACAATAATTAAACATTTGCAATTTAAGACATTTACTAACATTTACAAAACATTTTAATCATTTACTCACAAAATTATTTTTCCTTAAATCTCCTTAGCCTAGCCAGCCACAAGATCCACCCGTGCAAATCTTTCATCAGCTATCCTTGACCTGTTCTTCTATTTCTTGTATATACCTATAACATGGGGAAAACAATGAGCCAACGCTTAGCAAGAAATAGGATGAAATGCAATGTTCATGCTCATGTGTGCTCATGCAATGCGTTACAGAAAAGAACCTAACTTTTCTGGTATACCGAGAGAAATGATACATCTTATGGCCATATTGCTTAACCGTCACTCTGATAAAGAGATACATCCATTAGGGGTGCCACGACATACCATCATTGATCTCTTTTGTTTTCAAGCGTTGGAGATTTCTGGTACAAGAGAAGATGATACATCTTATGGTTCATGTGGCTTAACTGTCACCTGCTCCCTACGTGCGAGAGGATACATCTGTTAGTGGTGTCACCACCGATAGACCGTCACCAAATCTCCCAAACCCCCACTGCCTATTTACATGTATTATAAATGTCATGCAATATAATATGTCAACAATTTCATAAGCCCTAATCGTGATGCATAGATGTCATGTACAGTTCATATATATATATAATACACAAAGAAAGGAAACATAGCATTTTGACAGAGATTTAATAGCATGGCTCAAGTTAAAGCAATCCCTTCTATCATCTTGCAATGTATCAATAATTTATAAAGAACAATTCAAGAAACAAATGCATTAGAAGGACTGTTAAATAAATCACCTATACAACATTTTATTAATATTTTGTAGAACCAAGGCTGAGATAAATTATACTGAAAAGTGGTTATTAAAGAATCTATGTAAGCAATTATATTAGAAAGTAATTCAATAAACACCAGAGAACAACCCATCACCTAACGGTCAAGCAAGCCAGAAATAACAGATTACTAATAATCCCCTCTTTATCCTTTTTAATTTTTCCCACAGAGTATAATTTCATAATTAATTAACAGGATTTTTACCATCTCTTCCTCGGTTACTCCCTCATAGCCCACAAAATTACAGAGTCAGAATCAACAATAAATCACAGAGGGCAGAACTGTATATCAGTTGACCTCAACAATTAAACCAAGCAGTTCACAATCAACAACATCCTCTAAAATTTTCTATAGAGAGTAACACTTTCCTTCAACAACCAAGAATTCTCAGAAGTGATAAAGCACAGAGCAACATCACACCGTGCATGACAAAACTTCCCAACTTCTTAACCCACAGAAAAATAACAGTAACAAATGGCAGAATATTTCTTCTTAGTGAAAGGCATGGGCAATATATAAGTAACAATCAGCCTTAACTATTACTTGCTACATAAACTCATTTTTCGTTCAACCAAGATCATCATTAACAATAGCATTTCACAACAAATAATCTAATCCAATATTTAACAGCAAACAAACCTCGTGATGTAGGGCTTCCACTGGCCAACTACACCTCATTTCTTACCTTCAACTGAAATATCACTCCACAGTAGCTCACTTTACAGCCACGACAACCACCAATGCGGCAACACACCCAGGGAAATTCCAAGATAGGAGCTCTCCCTTTTTCCACTTAACTCATGGAACACTCTTCACTCACATGATGGAAATGCAGCACCCTCACCTTTCCTTTACCTCTTCTCGGTTGCAGCTTGGTAGTACAGAGTCCAAAAGCCATCATCCAACGCCATCATCTTATAGACGAAAGATGACCCACGTGAAGGCCAGGGATTGATGGACAGTTGCCCAAACAAAGGGAGAAGGTCCAACGTGAGAAGGGCATGGGAAAAGTCACTATCTTCTTGGGGAGGAGGAAAGAATTTTTGTTGGAGGAGAAAGAATCATCTGACAGAAAATAGATTTCTTGCTTTAAATAGGTTTTTCAGTCGAAGGAGTCATCCGAAACATCGACCGCACTACGACCGAATTTCCAAATTTTGCTTCAATTTTGCATTTTCTGTCGCACCTTGCAATCGCATCCTGATCAAAGATTTGATCGCAAAAATCGATGAATTTGACATATTCAAAATTTGATATTTTTCGGTCACGAATCATGTCCACAACGTCGATTGCGTTGTGTCCGAAAACCCCAAAATGTACTCTGGAATGTATTTCGGTAAAACTCTCAACCACAACCTCAACCGCGGGACGACCGAAAGTTCCAGGAGTAACTTGTAATGCATTTTCAGTCGAGATATCCGACTGCAACCCCAACCTTAGCGCGACCGAAATGTAAAATACACAATCTGTAACAAATCTCCACTTTAAAGTTTCCAAAAATATTTCTTCCCTCATTTACATTGCATCAAGCCCCAAATTAACGATTACAAAACACATTTTCTTTTATTACCCCGCAGAATCCTTTACATCACAATTATGGAGAAATTATCTGGCTAATCAATATAATTGTACTCCTAACTTATTATTTTTCTAAAAATTCCCCAAATAATCCTATTATATCCCCAATTAATTTTTCAATTATCTTTACTTAATTCCATTATGGAAAATTGGGGTATTACATGTGTCATATCCTTGGGTTTTGAATCCCTAAACTTGATCAAGGTTTGTTTATTAAAATGGGTAATATGAAAACTATACATGCCTTGTTCTTAAGTTTTGAATCCCTAAATTTAATCAGGGTCTGTTTGTGGATGTTTCCGATCGCCTAAGTATCGTCGTTGTTTAAATTTTTTTATTTAAATTCCAATATTTAGTTTAATAGTCGTCATTATTTGACTTGTTAAACTAATCAATTGAGAAAGCAAGTTTAACTTATATGAATTAGAAATTAAAAATAAAAATAAATCTATGCTGAGTTGTTTGACTCACCTCTTATTTATTTTTACTTTTTCGGAAATAATCAAATTAGTCCCAAATTGCCACTTCAGGAGTAGAAATTTGAAAATTTTCCTTTGTAAATTATTTCATTTCATTTTTAAAGATACTTAAAACATTTTAGGGAGGGTTGTACCATAAATTCTATTTTGAAGTTATTTCTGCATGATTTTAGAATTTGTTAATTTGTATTATATTATTGTCACTTGTGGACCTTTATTTCTTAGCCTGATCTATAATGTGATTATTTAAGTCTTTTGCTGCTAACTATGGATTCAAGTGAGGTTGGACGATTCGATCTATTTCGGACCACATTGTTCCTTGTTTTGTCTCGGGTCCCCTTTGGTGCGTGATATATTTTTTGGTATCAAAGTCATCCTAAAGAAATGACATTAATAAAATAGATATTGTAGTGTTATACAATAAATGAAGTTATAGTAGTTTAGGACAAAGTACAAAAATCAATTTGCGTTAAGATACTTCTAGAAAAATATCTCAAGGTTATCTGTTGATGGATGAAAGTGTTTCTCTAATAAGACACGAGCAATTTGGTGTTGGCGAGATTTTGTTAGAAATGAAGAGAAGTACGTTTTGTCAATGATTAGAAACAACCTTTCGGAACACATGAGTCTGTGAACTCTTCTCGGTTATAAGTATAAGCCTATGAAATTGGCATCTAACAACCCATTTTCGATGGAAATCCAAAGTCTCAATTTCTTTCAAAAAAAATTTTGGTACCTTGCATTGTAGATTTTGTCCCAAAATTATTAAAGGAAGTTTCTGAATATATTTTATTTGGAGCGTTTCAATACTATTGTCAAATTCAAAATAATTTGTTAGAAACATTGGTCTAAGGTCTGGAGTTGTTCAAATGGTATTTCTTGAGGAACGAGTGCAGCAGAAATTTATCTGGTTGAAGTTTATATTGAAATGTTTAATTTATAGTGATGAATTTAAAAACTATTATTATGTTCGTAGAACACCTAATTTTTTTTGTTATGATTCATATTGAGATTTTGAGAATTAATTACTAGATAACGGCGTAAGGTTGATAAAAATAAGATAATATTCAGTACAATATGATATAAAGATGGATCATAATTTGGATTTAAATAAACTTTCAATTTTGGGATATAACGTTAGGTTGTGGAGTTGGCGTGTTATATAAGAGTATTAGATTAATACTAATGAGGACTGAAAAGTACTTTAGAACCAAGTTGACCCTTAGACTTATCAGCTTAGTTCTATTATTGTAGATTTTGGTATTATTTAAAATGCTTAAGCAATTTTGTTAAGTGTTTGAGTGAGTATGATAAATAATTGGAATGAAGTAATGACATTGAAGAGGGAAGCAAAGAATGAGTTTATGGGATGTCTTTGAAGCAAATTTATGTAGTTGGATGATTTAATGTCTATGATTGGACTAGCAAAACAATCATTTTGAAGATTACTCCACTTTTGTTAAAGTGCATTAAGAGTTGATGATGAAGTGTTTCATATTTTGTACAATATGATGCCAAAAGATTTTGGACACAAGTAAATAATGAGCGTTTGGTTTTTCTTATATTTAGATTAGATGTAATCTCAAATTTTGATTGGTTAAGAGAATTTAAGTTAAAACTTAATCGTTGTGTAAATAGTATGAATCTTCAATTGTGTGCGAACAAATTTTTGTTTCGTAGGATGTTTTTCACATTTATTATTTGACTGTGCGGTTGATGCACCATAGGGCCCGGTTACCCGCATTCGATCCAAGAAGATTATGAATCTCTTAATAAGCTATTCTTTTTCAAGAGGCATGACCTTAGAGGGACTTGAAGATGAGCCAAAGCATGAAGATAAGGAGATGCCAAACACATCTCCTTACATGGAGTACCCTTGTGCACACTCAGATAGCATAACTGCGGAAGACTTTATGAGGATCGGGTCGCCTGACCCGGCGGTTCTGTTAGGCCCGTCTTCGGGTCGTGACAATAACCACCCGATAACAACATTGAGGTCCACAATACCGAGACTTAAGGAGAAGCTCAAGCTGAAGTTATGATCATCCAATAATTGAACATACTTATTTACTCTTTATCTTACTGGAATTTTGTTGATTGGGTGTATTTTGGAATATTTTGTTGGTTATTTGCTTTGGACATTTTGGTGCTCGGCTAGTGTGTTAGCCGAGCACTCATGTCAATTTTGTCTCTTAGGGGTATTTTTGTAATCTTGGTTTTAGGGCTTCTCTTAGGTAGGTATTTAACATTCTTTAGGGCTATCCTAAAACCTGATTTTGAATCACATTAACTGAAGCTTATTTCGTTTGAAGGATTTTCCTCTCAAACACTCGGTCACTCGCCTAGGTTTTCAACCAAGCTTGCAACCAAAAATTGTCTCTCTCATTGTTCTTGATTCGGTCTTGGAGAGAGGCCGTTATACTTGTCCCTCCTACATCTCTTCCAGGGGTGTTTCCAAGCGTGAGGTGCTAGAAGACCAAAGGAAAACAAGGTGAAGTGGTTTCTTGAATTAGAGACCCATTGAAGTCGGTATTATCGGTTCTAGGTAATATCGAACCAGCATGTAAGTTTGAAGTAATTTCCGTTTGCTTGTGTTGAGATTCTGCCTCTGCATTTTTGTGACATTGTTGCTCCTTGGATTGGAATGAAGTGTTGAAAATTTGGTGCTAATTGGAATCATTGTTAAGTATCTTCGCATAAACATATGATCAGAATAAATAAATAAATAACTAAAATAATAGATAGATAGATTATTATGTTATATATTAAATTTTGAGCTAATTAATTGATATTGCTATATCATAGTTGTGACATGTAAACAAAAAAGTATAAAAGGTGGGAAATTAAATCTCAATCGTCTTTCTCATATATTTATCTCCTTTGTTAACTTGTGTTCTTTTAATCTTTAAATATTAATCTTTTCACTCATAAAAATCACACATTTTTATCATTCTTATAGTAGAAGTTAAATTGATTTTATAAAGAAACTTTCATAAATTGTTCTCTATGGGTACGATATTTGATCTTAATTACTATATCACTTCTTGCCATATTGTACATTTACACTTAGAATATTATTTTCACAACATGTTTTTGGTCCCATCATCGGGAAAAAAATTTTATATTTGTTTTTTTTATAGAATCAATCGAGATTTCTACAAATTTGGTTTTTAATTTGTAGAATGTGACTTGGGACGAGCATTTAAGAATACGAGCCAAAATTAAATCTTTTGATCTTGAATTTAAGCGTAGTTTTAGAGCGAGAAGAAATGAACAAAGAGGTAATTTAGATTAGCGTAGAATGATAGATGAAGTTGCACAACAACCCATAAATAATAGAAATAGGCCAATCCGTGGCTACAATATTCTGAGAACATATGGATTAAATTTTGAGATCAATCTAAAAACTTTTAACCTTAAAACTTATAATGTTGCAAATGTCACAAACTATTGGTCAGTTAAGTGATCAAGCTATATAAGATCTTCATCTACATCATTAGTTGATTTTTTCATAGTTGATGGAGTTTCCGAAGATGCATTAAGACTTAAACTTTTTTTTTTCTTTAAGGGAGAGAGATAAAACATGTTTAAACTCTATATAGCCAAATTCTATAAAATTATGCGACGTAGAACCCAGCAACCTGCTATAGCAATTTTGTGCATATATTGTGGAGAAGAACATTCTATCAAGAGCTGCCCTTCAAATCCCAAGTCATTATTCCATGTGGGAAATTATAATCAAAATCAGAACTTCAACATAAACAATAATGCCTACTCCAACACTTACAATCTGGGGTGGAAACAACATCGAAATTTTTATTGGAGTTCTCAAGGTCAAATCAAGGAATTGGGCCTTCAAACGTTCAAAACAGACCTCAAAACCCATATGGTTTTGTACAGTAGAACAGAACTCAACAGCAAGATTCATATTTAGAAAAGCTACTGAAAAATTTCATTGAGGAAAAAAAGCCGCAATCCAAAATCAAGCTGCATTGTTGAGGAATTTAGAAAAACAATTTGGATAGTTTGTGGGGTCATCAAATAGCAGTTCTCAAGGTGCTCTCCCTAGTAACACAAAAAATCAACGAGTTGAGAATAAGAAGCATTGCAAAGATTTCACCTTGAGGAATGACAATATTATTGAGACTATTGAAGGATGAAAAAGACATAAAAAAGAAGCTACAACAAAGCCAGAGGAATATATTAAAGAAGAAATAGTGGAAGAGTTGCCTACTTAGAAGTTGCTAGAAAAGAAAGTTGTTACAACAAAACCGAAAAAACAGTCACCAGAATTACAAGTTATTAGATCACCACCTCCTTTTATGCAAATATTACAAAAGTAGTAGCATGACAAAAAATTGAAAATGTTCCTAGATGTTTTAAAGCAACTGTACATCAATGTCCCATTAGTAGAGACGTTGGAGCAAATACCAAGCTATGCCAAGTTTAGGAAGGTTATGTTATCTAAAAGGAGGAGCTTGAGCAAATTTGAGACTCTTGCTGTGACTGAGGGGAGCAGTACACTTCTACTAAATAAATTACCACAAAAATTAAATGATCCTGGTAGTTTTACAATACCTTGTGCTATTGGGAACAACTAGTTTGGAAAAGCTCTTTGTAACTTGAGAGTTAGCATCAATTTAACACCTACTTCAGTTTTCAAATAACTTCGTATTTGTGAAGCAAGGCCAAAGACAGTGAGATTTCAGTTTGTTGATCAATCTCTAGCATATCGAGTAGGAAAAGTGTTGGAAACTTTGGAAAAGTGTTGATCGATCCCTGCTGACTTTATAATTTTAGATTATGAAGTTTATCGTGAAATTTCTATAATTTTAGGATGACTCTTTTTAACCACTGAAAGAACAATCACTGACATACAAAAAGAAGAGTTGAAGATGTGTGTTTGTGATCAATAAGTTACTCTCATGTATTTAAACTGATTCAATTTACTGATGGAGTTAAAGAATGTTCAATTGTTGACATCAAACAAGATGTCATCGATTAAAAAAAAAAAAAAGAAAGTCTCCAAGCTAGAAGAATTTTGAATGAAGCTTTACAAAAAGGGAAGGTTGTATAAGGAAAAGACAAAAAAAGTGGAACAAAAACGAAACCCTTCATAAAACTTTTCAAGTTGGAGAACTAATTCTTCTATATGAGTCAAGGTTAAAGTGTTGAGAATTAAACTCAAAAAATAAAAATGTTCTGCATTTTAAGGCGTTTTTCAACAACGATTTGAAGGGTCCAATGATAACCAAATTAAACGTATGACCTATGGATTTTAATGCCCCGGATGTCTAGTTTCAGATGGTTTAAATTTCAAATCGTTTGGAGTTCTCTAGAAGAAGTTATGATGGTTTTAGAACTAAAGGTCAATTATTACGTGGTTTTTTCATATTTCGTGTTTAATGCCTTTAAGGTCATTTAAGTACATTAGTTATTGTACAAATTTGAAGAGTCTTATTGAGTCTATAAATATTGTATTGTACTCATTTGAAAATGAGAGAGTAAAATACAAATCTTGAAGAAAATTAGAAGAGTGATCCTCTCCCCTCTTTCTCAAACACTCCATTTTTTTATTAAATTGGTATCAGAGGTATGTCGAACCATGGGAGCACACTGTTGGGACATATGCCGTTTCCATGACTCACCAAGACGAACTACGACAATTGGAGCATTCAAATGCGTGCGTTGCTTGGTGCACAAGATGTGTGGCAAGTAGTTGAAACTGGTTTAACGGAGCTGGAAACCATTAGCGCCTTGACAGCAAATCAATTAAAAGTGTTGAAAGAAACGTGAATGAAGGACAAGACCGCTCTCTATCTCATGTTTCAAGTAGTAGATGAGTCGGGTTTTGAGAAGATTGTTGGTGCAACAACTTCAAAAGAAGCATGGGACACGTTGCAAAAAGTGTTCAAGGGTGTCGATCGAGTTAAACAAGTGCGACTTCAAACTCTTCGTGGCGAGTTGGAGGCCATGAAGATAAAGGAAACATAAGACATATCAACCTACATCAAGCGTGTGCAAACAGTGGTAAATCAACTTAAACGCAATGGAGAAACCTCACGGATGCAAGAGTCGTGGAGAAAATTCTTCGATCATTGACCGTGAATTTTGAGAATGTTGTGTGCGTAATCGAGGAGTCGACGAATTTGCAAGAGATGACCGTTGACGAACTTGCGGGCTCTCTTGAGGCACATGAACAAAGAAAGAAGAAGAAAACACAAGAAGACCGTTGATGATAAGGTAATGTACGCGCAACATAACCTAGGAAGAGGACGTGGCCATGGAAATCATGGTTTTGGTCGCAGCGGAGGACACGATCACGGAAATAATCGCAAAGAGAAGGGTGAGACCAGCCAACAAAATTGGCGTGGACGAGGACGGGGTCGTGGAAGAGTTGGCCGGTCAAATCGTTCAACTGTCTAGTGTTACAATTGCGGCAAGTATGGACACAACACAAAGGAATGCTACTCCAAGAAGAAGGTCAAAGAAAATGTGAATCTAGTCACGAAAGATGAGACGAAAGACGATGGAGTTCTCATGATGGCTTAAAAGGACACCAATCCATAAAATGACACGGTATGGTATCTTGACACCAGTGCTAGCAATCATATGTGTGGACACAAACATCTTTTTGTTGATATGCAAGAGATTAAAGACGGACACATATTTTTTGGAGACGCATCAAAGGTTCAAGTCAAAGGTCGAGGAAAAATACGTTTTGCAAAAAAGGATGGAAGGGAAGGAACAATGGAAGATGTCTACTATGTACCCGATTTGAAAAGTAACATTCTTAGCATGGGTCAACTATTGGAGAAGGGATGTTCGGTTTTCATGCAAGACCAAATGTTACACTTGAAGGACAAAAATGGTCGCTTGCTCGCACACATGGAGATGGCAAAGAATCAAATGTTCAAACTCAACTTGAAGAATGTTAGAGAAAGGTGTTTGCAAGTAAATATGGAGGACAAAGTATGGCTATGGCATTTACGGTTTGGGCATTTACATTATGGTGGCTTAAAAGAGTTAGCAAAGAAGGAAATGGTCCATGGGCTACCAAACATGGACTACCCCAAGAAAGTTTACGAGGGATGTGTACTCGGCAAACAAGCAAGGAGTACATTTCAAAAGAAGGAGGAATATCGTGCAAAGAGATCTCTCAAGTTGGTACACACCGATATATGCGGCCCAACGACACCGAAGTCTTTTAGTGAGAAAAGGTACTTTATTACTTTCATTGACGATTTTACAAGGAAGACTTGGGCTTATTTCTTGAAGGAAAAGTCGGAAGCATTCGAGGTGTTTAAGAAATTCAAGGTGCTAGTAGAGAAGACAACTGGTCTTTACATCAAGGCTTTACGGTCGGATCGAGGCGAAGAGTACATGTCAACTGCTTTCACAAGCTATTGCGAGGAACAATGAATCAAAAGATTCTTGACCACACCTTACTCACCTCAACAAAACGGGGTGGCCGAAAGAAAAAATCGTACAGTTCTCGATATGGTTCATTCTATGTTGAAAAGCAAAGATGTACCGAAGGAATTTTGGGCTGAAGTAGTGCAATGTGCTGTATATATTCAAAATCGATGCCCACATGCGATATTGGCAAATCAAACACCACAAGAAGTTTGGAGTGGTCATAAACCAACCGCATCACATTTTAAGGTGTTTGGAAGTGTAGCCTATGCGCACGTATCGAATCAAAGAAGAACCAAACTTGATGATAAAAGCAAGAAGTATGTGTTCATTGGGTATGACGAAAAGACGAAGGCTTTCAAGTTGTTTGACCCAATTGACAAAAAGGTGGTGGTTAGCCGAGATGTACAAGTGAATGAAGAAATGAGATGTGATTGGAAGAACCAAAAGGAGGTAACACAAGATGAAGGAGAACCATCAATCACTACACCAATAATCACACCAACAATCACTCAAGCATCCGATGACGAAGAAGAGTCAAGGCAACCAAAGATGCGGAGTCTACAAGATCAATACAACTTGATGAATGAAGTGCATTTGGTTTGCTTATTAGCAGATGCGGAAAATATTGCTTTTGAAGAGGCCATGAGAGACAAGAGGTGGAAAGCTGGGATGGATGAAGAGATAAAGGCCATTGAAAGAAATGAAACGTGGGACTTTGGTGGAATTACCGGAAGGATGTCAACCCATAGGAGTAAAATGGGTTTATAAGAAAAAGATGAATGTCAAAGGAGAGGTTGAAAGATACAAAGCACGCCTAGTTGTGAAAAGGTATAGTAAAAAAGAAAGGATTGACTATGATGAAGTTGTCGAAGGAACTGAAACCGAAGGCAAAACCAAAAGTGGTGGCAATGTTGATTATGGAGATACAGTCTCAAATTTTTTGCATGATCGACTGCAAAAAGAGGGGATCCATCTTAGGAAGCTATGTAGAGATGTAAATGACCAAAAAAGTACAGCGGGATATGTGTTCTATATGGGAGACACGGCATTCACATGGCTTTCAAAGAAACAGCCGATCGTGACTTTGTCAACATGTGAGACAGAGTATGTGGCTACATCCTAGTGTGTGCGTCATGCAATTTGGCTAAGAAATTTGCTACATGAGTTAAACCTCAAGCAACATGAGGCAACCGAAATACAAGTTGACAACAAATCAGCAATTGAATTGGCAAAGAATCCAGTTCATCATAAGAGTAGTAAGCATATAAATGTTCATTTTCATTTTATTCGAGAACATGTCAAGAAAGGAGAAGTGCGAATGAGTCACGTTGCAAGTCGTGATCAAGTGGCAGACATTTTTACAAAACCGCTGCAAACAGTGCTGTTTGAAAACCTCAAGAAGATGATTTGAATGAAGGATCAGAAATGTTTGAGTTTAAGGGAGGAATTTGTTGAGAATTAAACTCAAAAAATAAAAACGTTCTGCATTTTAAGGCATTTTTCAACAAGGATTTGAAGGGTCAAATGATAACCAAATTAAATGTACGACCTATGTATTGTAATGCCCCGAATGTCTAGTTTCAGATGGTTTAAATTTCAAATTGTTTGGAGCTCTCTAGAAGAAGTTATGATGGTTTTAGTAATCGAAGGTCAATTATTATGTGACTGTTTCATATTTTGTGTTTAATGCCTTTAAGGTCATTTAAGTGTATTCGTTATTGTACGAATTTGAAGAGTCTTATTGAGTCTATAAATATTGTATTGTACTCGTTGGAAAATGAGAGAGTGAAATACAAATCTTGAAAAAAATTATAAGAGTGATCCTCTCCTCTCTTTCTCAAACACTCCATTTTTTATCATAAATCCGTTAACTAGGAAGATAAAGTCAAATTGGTTTGGCCTATTCAATGTGATTCAAGTGTCTTCTTATGGTGCTGTGGAACTTTTAGAAGAAAAATTGGGGAGAAAATTCAAAGTAAATAAGAAGCAGATGAAACACTAGGGAGGACACACACATGACAAGGAGAGTACTTTTTATCTCTGTGCACAACCTAAGCTGCACGTAAAACAAGGGAGTAGTCTGGCTGAAGTCTTAAAATCAACCACCACTAGGAGGCATCTCAGGGTTTAATTGTTTTAATGATCATTCATTTAGGATAGTTGCATTCATGTACAATAGTTTATTATTTATTAGTTCTTTTTATTTCAAGAACACCTTTAAGGAGAAGTTTGGGGGAGTCTATGCTGAATGAAGGAAAATCATGCATGAGTTAAAAAGGGAAAGTAGGCACCATAAATTTGTTTTCCACACATATTCCCTACTAATGAACAGAAATTATGATACCATTGATATAATTGATTTAAAAAGTGTTGGAAACTTTAGTTTTAAAGTTGGATTTTATTGATAAACTTTTATAAATTTCTCTTTGTTGTAGCGAATGAACTGAATTTTGTAGGATTACGAAGGCAAGGTTAGAAAAAGGATTGTATTGAAAAATGTATGTTTGGGGCAAAAAGGAAAAGCGTTTTCATTCTGTAAATCCACTTTCACCTCAAGTGAGCCTTTTGGATACTTGATCAATGGAAACTGCACTTAAATAGAGGGATAATGAGAGGAATTTCATTGCATGGTTAAAAACAAATTGTTCTATGCTGTTTTAGGCTGAATTTTGCTTTAAATATGAGTATTTTTTGAACGTAACTTTATTGAATAACTACAAGTCTTCATTACCTGTATTGGCATTCGCGTAAAAAGATATTGTGACAGAAAAATATAATCTTGATAAAGGTATTTAAAAAAAGAATGAAATGTAGAATAAATATCTCATTTGCTTAAGAAAATTTTCTAAAAATTTCTCCCTACTCTTATTTATTTGGTTTGTTTATTGCAGTTAAGAAAAGTACGTAAAAAGAGTCCATAAAACTTTAGTTTTGAAGCTAAAATTCTCTAATTCTATTTGAGTATAGTAAATAAATCTGTTCATACTTTGCGCACACACGATTATGAGAATTGTTTAGAGTACAAATTTTGAGTGATTAGATCCACTTTTTTATGAATGTTAGTTTTTATCTTGATCCAAAAGTTTGGAGAGTTGTGTTATAAAGAAAAATGTATGAAGCTTGGAAGAAATGGAATAAATATTGAATATTGCCAAAAAAAAAAAAGTTTTGGATTCTTGGTTGTTTGCATTAGTTGAGAACAAGCAATGACTTAAATTTAAGGGTGTGAAAACTTTATTTTATAGAATTATTTGGATATAATTTTATTTGAATTTTTGTTAGCTATTTTTATAATTAAAAAAAATAGTTTTGTTGTAGTATATCTGAGTTGAATAATATATTTTGTGAATTCAGATGATTTTCTATATCATTCTATAGATTTGAGATATATTTTAATGATTTAATTCAATTTTGAGGAAAAAGAAATCTCATAGCGCAAAGGAGAATTGAAGAAGAAAGATTTGAGAAAGTTTTTAAAATAGATTTGAACAACATTCATGTGACAACTTGACATGCAAAGACGTTCAAATTTAGAAAGTTATCAAATCTCTCGAGAAGATTACCAAATTCACGGCCTAAAAGCTATTTAGAAGCAAGCTGACGTTCACCCTTATAAATACAACTGCTTGGATCTAAGTAATTATAGGAGTCTTCTTTATGGTTGGAGAAGAGAGAAACATTGATATAACAAGGAGTTCTCAACGATGACAACCGAAGAGGATTCTTTACTGTCTTCTTTAGCATTCTTTTATTTTTCATCATGAACCAATTTCTCTTTGTTTGAGAGAATAAAGTACCAAATTTGATATTTGATGTTTATGTGTTATTAGTTTAACGTAAATTCTATCAATTAGTTTATTTAATATTGTGATACATTATTATTATGGATTGTCTAAATCATAATTGTTTTTTATACATATCAAACTGTAACTTGAAATTGAAAATTTTTGTTAATTAATGTCAAATTAGTTAGCTTTAGGCATAAAGTTAGTGTTTTTATGCAATCACTATAGATTTATGAGTTTGTATCACATACCTCTTATAAAATTCATCTTCATCTTTTATTATATCTTCGTATATACATATGACACAAATAAATGAAAAAAAAATAACATAATAGATTGAAAAATTATTATTTTATACATTAAATTTTGAATTAGGTAATTGATATTGTTATAACATACTGTGATATGGAAACATAAAAACATAAAGGCTGGGAATTGAATCTCAATCGTTTTTCTCATATATTTATCTTCTTTGTTAACTTGCATTTTTTTAATCTTTAGATGTTAATTTTGACTCATAAATATCCCACCTTTTGAACATTCTTAAAGTAGAAGTTGAATTAATTTTAGAAAAAAACTTTTATAAATTGTTTAGTGTAGGTATGATACTCGATATTAATAATTATATTACTTGTTATGATAATGTACACTTGCACTTAGATATATTTTTTTCTTAAGAGTATCGACCAAAATATCAACATTCTTTTATTACAAAAAATTACTAAAAAAAATTAGAGCTCTTCAATTTTCCCAACATGTAATAGAACATTTACAAAAATTACTTTTGCATTATGAATGTCATGGCGTTAGAGATGACTATCAACACTAATAAACAAACAATACATGTATTTCCTATAGAGGAAGTTTGATGACCTAGAGTAAGAATTAACCCTAATAATTATGTTTATTATAATTAAATGTGATTACGTGGCAAAATGTGATTATAAATGATAAGAAAGCCTTAGCATATAAAAGTAGAAATTGTTCTAATAGAACATGTGTTGGAATAACCTCTCTAATAATTTTTGTGGTTATTGGATTACTCTAAAATTTTGTGGTGATAAAGTAGACGTATAAATAAAAATAATGGATTTAACTTGAAAGGATTTGAATATACATAGTAAAAATTATGCAAGTTTGAAGTTGAATGAATGAAATTATATCTAAAGCTGCACTGTTTTCATACATGTTCCTAACTTGGACTTTAGAGTGAAAATTTGAAGAAGCTTATAGAAGGAGAAATGTTCTTAACACCTTGAAGGACATGACCATATAATAAAATTAGGTAACCAACGAGGGTGTGCCACATGTCATTTTAGAATTAGTGACTAATTATATAATTAAGGTTTAATTAAATGATGATTAAGGTTAATTAATCATGATAATCATGGGGATTAGCTTAAGACAAAGTTAGAGTAATTAGTTTAAGTTAAGAGTGTTTAAAAGATAATTAACCATGATATTTTTGTAAATATTCATGGATAGAAGACTAAAATAGTAAAGTTTGAAGGTCAAATTGGATAAAAATGTAATTTTACCCTAAGAGCTCCCTAGAAACTTGTAGAAATAACTAAGTGTTAGCCATTTTTGTGCTGATTCAGCAAGGGGAAGAAGAGCCAGAAAAAGTGAAGAAGAGAAGAAAATGAAAATTGGAGGGCAAGGAGAAGAAATTGGTTTCCAAGCCCTCAAGCAAAATTGTTCAACACTTTAAGAGGATTCTTTTGAACCTAAAATCGAGGGGTGGACGTGAAGAAAAAAGGAGATCCCAAGAGCTAAGAACCCTAACCTAAGTATTTTCTAAATTATGTTGAATATTGCATGGTTTAAGTGAGAGGATTTGATTTATGGGATTTTAAGTGATATTCATGGATAGTATGTTAAGAATCAATTGTGGTTTCAATTTGATTTGGTTTCAAATGTATAAATGAATGAATGAATGATATAGGTTAATTTGATGAATTATTTGATGTAACGCCCCATTTTTACTTTACTTTAAACGTTTAGATTTGAAACACACTTTCTTTGTAAAAAACGTAGTGAAAAACTTTCTCGTATGAAACCATGTGAAAATAACCATAAATAAAATATCCTCTTTAAATCCTTACACTTTACAAAACATATCATAAATTAAAAATAATTTACAATTCTTTTTTCCCTGTTTCTTACCGATACTATTATGAAAACATTCATTCCATTTCATGAACATACCACGTTTAGTTATCATTATTACAAACCATACTTCACATAAGTGTAGAAAACAGTCATCAAATATTACTTAAAATTTGTTCATAAAACCTTTATACAAGTATCAAAATAAGATATGTAAAAGTATGTTATTATGAGCTATAACCCACCGATCAAGTCGCCGAACAACACAAAATGCTCAACATAGCAATAGGTTAGATTTCTTTATTTATCTTATCATTAACAATCAACATTTTAGTCTTTTAAAAAGTTCAATACTAACCTCATATAATTCCTACATACTAATCACATCATATCATAATAGTATCCTCATATATACACAACATATCAAAGAATTTCTCTATTTTCTTGTGATGTAGGCCAATTGGCCAAAAACACACAATATCTCTTACTTTGTGTCTTCAACAAGTTTACTTAATTATGTCCTTGATTTAAACCACCTAAAACATGATAAACCTCATATTAGTATGCATTCATGCACTTGTTAATTAACATAACCCTTAACCCCAGACCTAAACCCAAATGTAACCAACATTGTATAAAACATCTCCTACATATCTACAATAAACCATCTCATGCATTCAATTCTCCTTACACTAATTTCATGTTATCTTAATAGTCTTTATCCAACTTTAACAATCATAATTTCCAATATACTAAACCAATTCTATTAATTCCAGAACCTATATCTTCCTAAAGATGTCAATAATAACATATTAAAATGGTTTCGAATTTGAAACTCATTAGTATAACCGTTAACTTCCAAATATCAGACCCACGTGGATTTGACAAACTTTCTCTTTTCATCTTACCAACTCACATATACTCATAGAATTCTTGAAAATCATAAAGAAATTCTTATTACCTTCAAAGAGTTGATTGAAAGGGCACTCTTCAGTTGAGAGCTTTTCAATTTCAATAGGTTTTCAACATTGAAATTTTTTCTTTAAAAGAGACTCCTTAGCTTTTATTTTCTTCATCAACATGAGGTGTTCCATACTTTAGTAACTTACATGCTTACTCAGCATGTTTTACCTTTTTAAAACATGACACTTCATCTAATTTATAGGTGACTTTTTACATTCTCGGTCGACCGCCCCTCTAATTATGATGGACCGCAAACTTACCCGAGACTCAACTATCTCATTCTGTCACAATTTCGGTCAACCGAAGCCTCAATGTAGGGCGACCACAAACCAACTTGAGAGCAACCTATTACAATATGTTCTGTAACCAATCGACCACCAAACTAATTCCAGGAGACCGCAAACCAACCCGAGGTTAAGTCTTTACAATCTAGTCCTAGCCTGGTCTACCAAACCAGGACCCTATTTTTACATGTGGTCATCCACACCTTGTCCTTAGATTACATTTTCATTCTAAACACTAAAATCATCTAATAATCATCATTATTTAACCTTATAATAATTTGGGGTATTACATTGTTGTCGACTAAATACCAACCTGAGAACAATAATTACAATCTGTTCTGTATCCCGTCGACTGCAAATCTAATTTCAAGTGACCGCAAACCAACCCAAGGCTAAATCTTTACAATCTGCTCCTAGCCCGGTCATCCAGACGAGGACCCTGTTTTCACATGCGGTCGTCCACACCCTATCCTAAGGTAACATTTTTAATTGAAACACTAAAATCATCCAATAATCATCATTATTTAACCTCATATGAATTCAGGGTATTACATTTGAAAAGCTTGAATAATTGGATTAAACAATTGTGTCCAATGATGCCATTATGATCATATTATATTAAATTAAAATTTTTTATGACTGATTAAAGACATGAAAATTCACATATTGATTTGATATTGATTAATTAAAGCATTCATATATGTATATTGCATAGTTGGAAAAGCGTGAATGAAATATAATGCTTAAGTAAGTTCAAATGGATTAAAAATATCTAATTTGAGGATTATATATATGAATATGATCCTAGAATAGTATTTGTTTGGAGCAGAAAAGATGTTAGAATTATGAGTAAAATGGAGAATGGGACTGAAACAACTAAAAAATTTCCACGAATAATTTTATGGGTAACATTTTTTTTAAATTTAAAGGAGTAACTAATGTTACATTAGGAATTTATATTCTAATGGCGAAGGTCTATGTTTGCTGAAAATTAGAAATTTTAATATTCGTCTAATGAAGATTATATTTTAATGAAAATATGGAATGAATATTTTATTTTATTATGTTTTGGATTAGGAAAGCTTGGTGTGGAAATTGAAAGTTAAACTGGTCAGACATGAGGTGTACCCGCGAAAGTGTTGGTGATCGTGGAAATGTTAGTATCCGCAGTGGAAGTGTTAGTGTCTACAGTTACTTGGTTTAGGAATGACACGTGGCTGCACATGAGTGGTGTTTGTAAAGTGAGTGGATATCTGCAACGGAAGTGTTGGTATTTGTAGAAGTATTGGTGTAATACCCCCAATTTTTATTGTACTAAGTATAAAGATGATGTTTGATGGTGTTGGGTGATGAAAGGGTTGAATTATAGTTGTAAAAGGTGTTAGTTATTAAGAATTTATTGATGGTAAAAAAGGGATAGAGGTTACATGCATAAGAATATAGTTGAATTTCCCTCGGGTTGAAATACGGCTGACCAATGTTGAGAATGTGGTCGACCGATCCAAGGGAAGTAAGGAATTTGTTGGTCTCGAGTAGATTTACGATCGACCACAAAAGGATACGCAGTCGATCAGATTCAAGATAGATCGTAATTTGTTGCTCTCTAGTTGATATCTTGTCGACCAGAAAAGAGGTTTCAGTAAAAATGACTTTCCACATAAGGCTAGGCTTCTACAGCAGAAGAATATTTAGAGTATTGTTCCTTTAAAATATATGGAAGTGACAGACCGGAAGCAGGGTGCGATCGACCAGGAATGTGAAAAGTCGCCTGAAAATAGCTTAGGTGTCATGATTTAAAAAGTGAAAATTTTGATTACTCAGCATCGAAAGATTTATGGGTGAGACTTCACGCTTAGAAGGCTATTGATAGATCATATGAACACCCTCTTTTGTATGAAAGGGAAGAGAGAATTATAAGAAATTGGAGGAGAAGAAGAACTATTGGAAAAGTGCAAATTCTCTCTACTTCTTGAAGGTATTGGAGATAAAGGAAACAAATTCCTAGACATTAAGGTAAGGAATGTTTATATGCATTTTGCATTCAGGCTACATCAACAAGAATTAGGTTATGGTTTACTTGAGGATATGATATGTTTATGTTGTAATAGATGTTAGACTCTATATTTGTAATATCCCGAATTTTCGTTGAGCTAAAGGCATAGCTTAAGTGATAATTTTGAGGATGATAAGAACTAAGCTGGACAAGTAAAGATATTAGTCAAGACAAACGTAATTGGAATAAGTGAATTATGATACCACGTTATGTTCATAGTTAGATTAAGGGAAGGATTAAGGTTAATTGAAGAATTGTTTGATGGTATTGGAGTTAGATTAAATGATATCAACGACATTGATAGTCAGTGCAACTAGTTAGAGAAAACATATTTGGACGTATTTGGATATTGTATAGTAAGGATTGAGAGCTAGCTAATTATAATAAGGTTGAAAGTATAGGATTTATTATATTTTAAGGCATATTGGATTTAGTAAGTAATAATGTGAAGGAGCAATGGTGAGACATTTGGTATATGATGAGGTTTGGATAATTTAGAAAAGTGAATTATGGTTTATTAAGAGTAATATATATATATATATATATATAGAGAGAGAGAGAGAGAGAGAGAGAGAGAGAGAAAGAGAGAGAGAATATATATGAATAATCTGGAGAATTAAACAAAAATAAGTGTTTGGAGTCAGCAGTTGACGAAGTGTCGATCGACCGGCATGATAATGAGGAGTTTTTGAAGGAAATGTGGCGGTCTTTTGTGACGGTCGCTTGGGTGTGAGGAGAACATCCACCTCAATCATCCGCCATTTATGATGGCCGTCGGAAAATGATAACCAGCATCTGGAGATGAAGCGTTTCGTTGTCTGAACGTCTGGAAGTGGATGGGTTGCTGGACATTGATGGCTTGTGTCGCATGGCCTTTTGTCTTCAATGAGTTAATGTTGGGATGTTGGATAAGTGCCTATTAATAGAGAGGGAAGCGACGAGAGTTTCACAAAGAGGAGAAAGGTTAAGGTTACTCTGGTGAAATGGTTTGAGAGAGAAACGGGAAGGGATAGAGGCAGTTTGATAGTCTGAAGGGTGTCTCTGTGTGCGCTTTTGTAAGTTCTATGAATTATTTGGAAGAAAGGAGAATAGTGCGGGAAGGAGGAAGGTTGTTTTGGTTGTTTTGGTGTTATGTTTCCTCGGATTTTAGGTAACAACTCAATGACAAAAAGATAAAGATCTATTGAACTGAAGAGTTTGCACAGTATAAGCTCAGTAAAGTGTTTTGGATTTTATATTTAGTTGTATTTTGTTTAGTTTGACCCATGTATGTAAATAAATTTGAATAGTTTTGTAAATAAATAATGTTATTTTTTCTTATTTGGGTTGGATTTCATATTTATGTGGTCTAATTATGCTAATGTAATCAATGTTTGTGAGCTTTTACTGGTGTGTGCATTCTCCAAGTGAAGAATCCTACTCACCATCTCGATTAAAGGGGGAGCGAGTTCAAGGCCATGACACGAAGTCTCATTCTCCATATCCTACGAAGATTGTGACTTATAATGAAATTGAAATCTAAAACAGAAATGAAATTACACAAACAATATATTGGTTAGGGCTTCCAAAAAATTTAAATCCAAAAGCCAAAAGTAGTGTAATGCAAGAAATTCCAAAAACAAAAAAATCTCAATTAAACATAGAGCTTCTGAGCAGATATTCTATAATACCCTGAATTTTTTGTTATATTAAACCTAGGATAGCAATGGTGATATTTGATGATAATTGGAGTTATATTGGATGATGTTAGTATTGGTATAGTTATTTGTGGTTTATAGCCTTTGGAAATGGTGAATTTTTCATGTTTTAGTAAATTTAGAAAGAAAATGGACGACCAAATAAGGATTGAACGACCAGTTATACACAAGGTGGAATTTTGGGAGTTCTCAGGCAGATTATCGGTCGACCAAAAATGTAATGGTTGACCAGATTGTAAAATTGGAGAATTGCTGTTGATCGACTGAAGGAAGGCTAGTCAACTAGCTTTATAGAGAAAATAAAGAGTTTAGCCTCAGGTTGTGTTGTGGTCGATCAACTAAAGAAAAGCGGTCGACCGGAATACGTAAAGTCACCCAAATTAAAGTGAAAAACTATGATTTGATTGGACACTTTGGGGTGGCACACCCAAATGCATGCCTTGTTTTGGCACACCTCCAGCTTGATGCTAAAGGAGGAATTTATAAATGGAGGACTTAAAGTCTTGAGAACCTTCAAAGGAAGAAATCTCTCAAGAGGCCCTCAAGCTTTCTCTCCCTCTCTTTCTCTTGGAATCTCAAGGTATTCAGAGTCCCTTTTATGATTTTCTTAGGAATTCTATGTGAGGTTGTGATAGTTGTATTGGAGGAAGAAAATAAAATATAAAGGAAATAATGTAATCGAGTAGTTAAGATGTTTGAAGCATATTGTCTATCTTTGTGGCATATTTGGGTAAAGTTGAATAGATATGTTAACTAAAACAACTTAAAAAAGAAATAGGTCTTGGAATTGATGAGTTTGGTTAATCATAGAGAGAGTAATGGATAGTTAACGGTGAGTGAGAATTTGAAAAAAACCCTAGTTGTGTGCATACTTGGAGTGTTATGTAATTAAGTAGTTATTAATAAAAGTTTAATTTTGTTTAGGTTTTGAAGATATTTCTAAGTAATTGGAACTATAGCAACGACTTCATGTAAGAGATATTATATGTTCTTGGCCCTTTGGCCTACATCACAAGAGTTTAAGAAATTATTTGATATATTGTATATATATAGGGATATTATTATAATTTATATGATTACTTGTATGTTTACACGAGATTAGTTATAGAAATTATATGAGGTTAATATTAATGTGATTAAAGAGTAAAATGTTGATTGTTAATGACAAGATAAGAGGAAGAAATGTAAAATGTTGTTGTGATATAAATTGCATGGATGGTAATGTGGATTGTATTGATCATATGCATTTCAAGCATCACAGTTTTGATGAAAAAGTATGAAAATATTTTATGCATATGTTTTGAAAATGAAACTGACATTATATGGAAATAAATATAAATAGACGCGATGATGTATGAGTTCTTGACACGGCTACCCTATGTGGGTCAATAGATGTCATTATCCCTGATACAGTGATACCTCTAGTGCCTATATGGGTAAGTGGAACTCAAGACAAATGGAAATAATTGAACATAAACGTAAATAGACGTTGTGAGGTATGGGTTCTTGAGACAGCTGTCTTATGTGGGTCAATAGGTGTCACTCTCCCTTATATGGTGATATCTCCAACATCTGGATGAGTAAGTGAACTAACGTTAAAGTTAAATGTAAAGGTAAAGGAAAAAAAATGAAAATGAAAATGAAAATTGCATATGTTTTACAAAGTGCATAGCATAAGCATAACATATTTCTATCTATTATTGAGTCTTAGGCTCATAGTTTAAGTCTTATGATGTAGGTAAGCACAAAAGTAAAGAAAAAAAAGCAGTTGATGGAGGATTTACGCGATGAGATATTGTGCTGACCGCGATAAAGAGAAAAAAGAAAAATGTAATTTTTTTTAAGTTAAGAAAAGTTTGGTGCAATGTAAAGATTTTAAAGGTGAAATTTTATTTATAGTGTTCCATTCATTTATTCTCAAATGTTTTTAGTACAAAGAAATCTTCCGCTACGCATTTTAAAAAAAAAATAGTAACGTTTTAAGTAAAGGAAAAACGAGTCGCTACATAATCTCACTAGCAAAACTGCCAAACTGCTTAGGGCTTCCAAAATTGAAATTTAAAAGCTAAAACGAAAATTAAACTCCAAACTGAACTAATTGAGTAGAGATTTTGAAAAGAAATGAAAAACTTTGAAAAGCCTCCAAGGAACCCCTAAGTCATCCCCAGTTAAGGCTTCACAGTGGGGGGAGAATTGATCGTAGTGGTCCAAAAAATAATAGGGGGGTGGAGACATCACTGGAAAATTCAGTGTGAAAAATTGTAAAACCTAGACATGTCTTATTCATATGAACTACTTAACATCAATTTTAATGTTAAGGGTTCAATTCCAATCAGTAGATACATTGAGGTTCGTTCTGTCTAAAAAATTAAGATTAAGGTTCAAGTTGTAAATGACATCAAATGATAGTGTTCAAATTTGCACTTTATCCCAAAAAATAATGTCACTATTATATACTAGGCACTCATAGATCCTCACCATCAATGCCATAAATGTAAGAGGGAGAAAATGATCTTCAAGATGATCCTATAAACAACAAACCATGATCAAGTTTAAGAATTTTCATTGAGAGACATGACATCATAAGCTACCTCATAACATACTTGCATAACATGAAATCACATACTTGTACGTTATTATGTGCACAACAAACAAAGAACCGATGTTTGGTAAAGCAGAGCTAGAATACACGATTGATAAGTACAATAAAAATAAAATGCAAGCAAAAAAATAAACGACAAGAAAAGTACATATTCAATAAAAACTGACATGCTGCAAGACAAGAAGTTTCATCAATTTCTAAGATACAACTTAAAAAATAGGGGTTTTGAAAACAAGATTCAGGTGACTAAATAAAAAAAATAAACATCTTATCTCAACTAGTATTTACCTCACGAAACTATTGAAACCAAGAACTATATCCAAACCAACTTGGCAAACCTCATACGTATAGTTGTACACTCATTAGTACATTTTATAAATTTCAAAATAAGTATTGGAACTCATGATGTAGATGAAACGCAACTCGGTGTTATGTAAGATAACCTTCAAAAATTAGTCCAAATAAGGTTTTGGGGACCCCGTAGTCAACCTGTCAAGAAAAGCTCGATCAACATCAAATGTGGTTGAGAGCAAATCGACACTCAGTCGATCTCAACATGTTATTCAATTGTATGGTATAGGCACTTTGGTTGAACAGATTGATGAATGCAGTCAACCTCACTATGGGCAAATTCTAAACCCAACTCAACATAGGGAGTGGCCTATCAGACAAGGAGGAGGGTCAACCAGAATGTCTCTACAATTGTTCAACCAAACCACAAGTCAACTGACTTATCAGATTTTCATGAAAAATTAAATTTTTTCTAATTTCTCAACATCAAATGATGTTGACCCAATCCAAATATTTTACTGCCCATTTTGTGTAAATAATTGGTAATCATCCAAAGATTTCCAATTTCTAACTCAAAATTAAATTTCATACTTAAAATTTTAAAAATTGACAAAATAACGAAGAAAGAGGGTTGAATTTTGACTTACCCTCAAAAATCCTTTGACTCCTATTATAGATTTACTAGTCCAAGTGTCCATATGTAATTATGTGGTTAGAATTCCGAATTTCAATAAAAGGGTGATGATAACATGTCTAAATTCTTCGACATATAATCCTTCTACGTGTATTAGGTTTTAAGGGTGGATTGCAGAGACAAGGGACGTCCCTCGACCTATAAGGGACGTTCGTCTACAATTTTGGATGGAAAATATGATGGAAGGCTTGCATCGTTCATTTTTCATAGTTTGAGGTTTTAGTTATTAACAAAAATTTTTGAAGGTTTTCGATGTTTCTTATCCTCAACTATAGGGTTTATTTTGTTAATTTCCCTAAAAAAAACAAATCAAATTAATACAACCCGCTTCTGGGGGGTTGTTGCCGATGAAAGGGGGAAGTGCCCCTTCTTTCAAAGCAGCAAGGGTGCAGTTTCCCCTCTTCAACACCTATCCAACTCCTTTACCCTTCAGCTGTGAGATTCATCCTTCGGTGAGGCTGCAAATGGGAAGCTTTTTCGGCAAGTTATGGTTTTCTAATCCTTGTTCGAGGTTGGACGTTGGTGCTAAGGGTACTGATTACGACAAGACCAATTGGTAGTGAAGGAGATTCTTTAAGGTATGAAAGTTTTGATTTTTCTTTTGGAAAATTCTATCTTTCTGTTATGATATTAATCACTATTCAGTAGAATGAAAAGTTTACAGAGGAAGGGAGGAAGGGATTACGGAGAAAATGGGAAAATTACAGGAAAATAACAAAAGACAGTTCTTCATCGACGCCCTTCTTTCCCAACCTCTGCCCATTTTATCTTTAGCATCTCTCTCTCCTTTGATTAGTGACATGTGGATGGTGGAATAAGCTCCATGTAGGCAACAGCTGGCTCCACCCATAACAGGCCTGCACCTCACAATATCCTTGTCCTCAACGATATAAAGGATTTGCAGGATCTTGTAACCATTGGAAATTTGCAATAACTTGAGTAGAAGCTCTCTCTGTCTCCAAAAAAGAAAAGTCTTAGAAGAGATCAGTTGCAACATTCATTGATTTGTTAGATGTGCCAGACGGTTTGATCTTTTCCTCTAATTGTTTAGTAAGAAGGGATACAAGTACTTCAAGGTCGCGAACTACTTGTCCATAACCTCTAAGCATATCGTACAAAGAAGCTCGCCGAGCAATCGCCTTCAAATACTCTCTGTCAAGGGCTATGGCCAGACTGCAATCTGCAATAGCATCAAATACTTGACTGAGAGCTATGTATGCCGCTGCACGATTGAAAAAACAAACAGCTGCAAAAGGATGTGACTCTACATTGCATGATATAGCCTTAGTATAGTGGTCAACTGCATCTGAATGGATTCCTTCCTAAAATGCTTCATTTCCAATAGTCTTGCAACGTAATAGTTCTTGTACAATAGTAGCCGAGGGGATTGAGGATTCCATAATTTTGCTTCCATTCTTAGTCGCTTCAAACACCTTCTCCTCTGGCTTCTCTAATAAAGTGATACATTCCTCTAGCCTTCAAAGATGAAATATGACTTCAGAATCAAGTGGCACCGCCACACCCCGAAGTAAAACCTCTTCAAGACTTCAGACGCACCAAGATTGGTGATGTAACGACCCGGTTTTTCTTACATTTAAAAATACGTGAAATTTAAAACTTTTTCTTTTCCTTTTATAAAACAATAGCAGAAAATATTTTTAAATAAACATCAGAGTTCTTTTCTGAAAACCGAATCGTTAAAATCCCTTTTACTTTGACTTGTTATTAAAATAGTTATAACAGCGGAAGACTTTAAATTGTTTCATAGCGGAAGCATTTGAAGAACGATAAATAAATTATTTAGTTTACATTTATAAAATTATTTTCTCTTTAATACCATTAACCTAGCCAGCCACAAGTCTCGCCCATGCAAATCCTTCATTGACTACTCTTTAATCTGTTCATTATTTTCTCTCGTGTTTGTACCTACATCGCAAGTCATAAACTATGAGCCTAATGCTCAGTAAGTGATAATACCTAATATGTTACATGCACATGTTGTGCCATTTAAAACCGTATGTAGTTTCTCTTTTCGTTCTCTTTCTTTTTATCTTTTATCTTTTCACATTTACGTACTTTCTTTCTGTTTCTATTTCTGTTTATGTTCCTGTTTCTGTATCCGTTTCGGTATCCGTGATCAAACGTATTTTCGTATCCGTTCCCGTGTCTGTTTCTGTATCCATATCTGTATATGTTTCCATTTATGGAAACTTGTTTTCATTTCCGTTTCTATTTCTATTTCTATTCCCATTTCCTTTTCAGTATCTGTGTTCATACCATTTCCATATCTATTTCCGTTTCCATTTCTATATCCATATCTGTTTCTTGTGATGTAGGGCCCAAAGGACCAAAACACACACATATCACTTACCTCGTTTCCTTAAAGAACTCAACGCTTAATCGTTATCCTTTTCTTCCTTTCTTAGTACATTCACAATTAATATCATTTAATTATTAATGTAATCACTTAATCAACCTATTAATCTGAACGTCTTTCCTGCTCTTAATTCTTATATGTTACTTAATAGGATTCCTAAACGAAACCACTCAATCACCATAACCCAACTTAATAGATTAATCTAACATAGCAAATTAACCAACCAATTCCATCACATTAACATTCCATTGCTGAAATGTATAGAGCATTATCAACATACAGCAATACCCCCAATTGCATAATCAATACCAAGGCTAAACTGTAATCAGCAGAACATAATTCATCCCACATTAATTTCTTGTTTTTAATCCTATAATTTCCATCATGTTTTACACAGAGAGAGCAGTTCATAGAATACCAATCCAAACAACAGAGTATTTCCAGCGACGTAACATTCATCCCAAATGATAGAGTACAATCCAACACAAACCAATACAACATATTTATGTTCATCATTCAATACAGCAGTTAAAGTGATCATCAAAATAAGGAATCAGTAAATGAATTTCAACTAGCATATAAGCTTCCATTCACTAAGTAGTCCATTAACATATGAATCAATCAATATCCATTATTAACTTGTGTATAGCAGACCAACATCAACACCGAGAGTCAAACCACATAATAGAGCCCACTATCCACATTCAAATGCCCACAAGTAGATAGAGATAATGTAATTGAAATATTTCATCACCAACAACTTCTATACAGCCACAACAGAATTCACTTACAGATACATTCATGAGTTGAAATTATGGAAAGGAGATTGTCACCCTAACAACACGAGAGTAGGAAATAATCCACATTCTCAATCACCATCATCTTCTGTCTTTCGATTCACTCTATCTTTTGCTGCCTTCAATCACGGTTCACAACAAAACAATGGACATTATTCAGCTCATTACCCAAATATATATGTGGCCCTAATAAAATTACATAACAATAGCAGAAGAACACTTGAGATGAAGACCAGGAGAACATCACCATCTTCTTTCCTCTTCTTCTTTATTTCTTCTCAACTTTTACTCCTCCTTTGCTGCTCTCTCTCATTCTCTGGAGAGTTTTTCTCTTTTCTCAATCTCTCCTTCGTTTTCAGCAAACATGCCCAGCTGATCATTCTCTCTCAATCTCTCGAATTTATACCTAAAGGACTTCATTTGAAATGCATAACAAATTATCCCACGATTCCAACAACATATCCTGATTTTTTGGTCGAAACTTCGTCGTTCAATCCTTGCAACTAAAACACATTCTATCGTCCTTGAACTAGAGGGTGAACCACAGGATGGACCGGTTCAGACCGAACCACAGGCCGGATCACAAGCTCTAGTTGATCACGAACCGAAGTCCCTGCCAATCCAACCATCACTGATTCATCCACCAAATTCCCAGTTACGGAGTCAAAATACTCAACACAAACAAATGACATGCTTACTTTGGTCATTCGCAGAGGAAAATGCAGCTCACGATTCGTTCAATTCCACCAACCCGTGCCCCAGCCTTCCGACGCCCGACGTACAACAGCCCTAGCCCTCGCACGGTTCGTCAACCCAAGCTCGTCGCCACCAACTGACCACCGGGCCCATCACGCAATGATTAAAATTGTACCTTCCCACTCGACGTCCATCGATCTCCCGATCACCCCGATTCCTCTCTCTCTTTCTCTCTCTATTTTGTTCTTCTGAAAACAAGAAGCAAACCAATATCTCCTCCTTTTAATATTTCGAACTGCACCACCAATTAGCATAAACTGGTTTAGCTGAATCGGCTCAGCCCTCATCTTCTCCCACTTTAATCCCTTTATTTAATTATCCCCAAATTCTTAATTCCAACCAATTCTAATTAATCCCATCATTTCTTTTCTCTTTTAACATTACCCCACTAATTTAATTATAATTATCATCCAACAATTTCCTCTTTAATAATTTAATTAAATCCTTCATTTAATTAAATTATTCTCAACCCAATTTCAATTCCCGATTTAATTCGAATATCGCTTGATGATAATTGACGATTACGTCCTTGGTAATACCCTGATAATTATCCAATTAATCTGATTACCTCCAATTACTTCCAATTATCCATATTAAATCTCGTTACTGAAAATCGAGGTATTACAAGTGACTACGTTGCCATTATTAACTGGAGGTGAATTTGCTTCAGCATAATCAATGGTCTACTCACAAACCTGGATTATATCCTCTAGCCTCCGTAGCGTGTATAGAGCCTCTTCTTTTATCTCAAGTAACTTTTTTGAACATGGGCTCACCACCAAGGCTTCAACAATTAATTCCAAAGCACTCTCTGCATTATTTGGAACTCTTTTTTGCAAAATCTCAGTAGATTGGTTGATGTAATGTGACACTCTCGCAGTTCTCTGCAAGCCTTCAGAGGCTTACACTGTAATTTTTTGGTCCACATATTCGCTTCTTGCTTGCAAGCATCTCTTGAAATACCTTGTTGCATCGTGAACTTCCCCAAGGGACAGATAACAATTTATAGCTCTAAGTTGCACCTTAAGAAAGCTGGGATCAATTGAAGAGCCATCATGCAATCACTCATTACAACTTGCATTCTCCCAAGACACATGTGTGTTGCTGCATGGTTGCTATAACACAACATCAAAGCTCAACAATAGCTCCTAGATGGATCATTTACAGACATATAGTTCACTCCTTTGGAGTAATAGTCCTTAGCATTAGACAAATCACCATTTAAATAAGCAGAATCTCCCCTCAATCTCCATTTTTCACACACTTCCTGAGTAGCAATCATTGCGGCAAAACTAGAGACAAACTCTATCTTGGTATATTGCACTTTCTGCATTGAAGATTCATCTCCACAATTGTATGGAAGGAAGGTTAGTTCTTTCTTACTTCACCCAAGGGATAAGAGTGGTGAATTTCTAGACAAGGATACAAATTGTGAAGATGATTTGAATGAAACTTTATTAGAATTAGGGGAGGGAATATCAATATCATGACTACCTTCGGGCCTATTCTTCTTTTTGTTCTGGGATTAAATTGTAGATAACTGACCCTGAGCTCCATGTGAAGCATAAAATATAAAGTTGGACTTAGCTACATCTTCTGAGTTTGATTCATAATAATATTGCATTTCGACATCACTGTCATGCCTTTCCAAATTTGAGCTTGAACAAGCTTCTGTTTCTGTTGATGAAGAAGTTACTTCACCAATAAAATCAATTTCCTCGGTTGGCTGATTTAAAGCTTTCTATTTTAGCCCCAAAAACAAACTCTTCGAAAAGAACTTTGATATCATCCATATTAGTAGAATAAACCTCACTCAATACCCTAATCAAACATCCTTGATTCACACGGAGAAGGTTCAAAGCTACAAAAGTTTGCAAACATATTGGCATACATGCAAAAACCAGCTCCAATTGAAGCTCATCATATAGCTTTTTTGTGTTGACTTATAATTCAAAATCATACCCATTAAAACTTTAGCTTCAACAACAATAATATAAGTAGAAATGCAACTTCAAATACCTTCAAATAAGTTGTTCTTGATTGTAGGGCAGTTAAAAATCAATTAAACAGAACCAACAAAATAATTTTCCAAGAACGTAGGCTTTTTCTCAAGGTCCATCTCCCACAGCCTGTTTATATGACGAAAATGAGAACTAAAATCTTCAACAATCAGAGACTTATAGGAAGTGACGATAGAGGGATAAGTACCTTCAGTCTGACTTGAGCAGTTTATCCAAAAAACGCGAGCATGTAAGTTAGCAGCCTCCCAAATAGAATCTGCTATAGAAGGTGAGGAAACAGAAATTGGTTCTACATAGATATTTCGGGTAACAAGCTCAATATCCACGTTTATGTTTTGCTCCTCAAGAGCCACTAGAAATTCAATTCCCCCAGTGCCTTCAATAACATCGTTCTTAAGATCCAAAGTCTTTGGATTATCTGGATGAATGCAGTCTATACGACATGGGAGCATCGTATAGGGAGTGTAATATCCTAGATATTAGTCTCATTGATTTTGGATTTGAATTACTATCCCAATTCCGTAAAGAAATTTAATAGAATTAATCGGGACAAATATTGAGAATAAATTCATAAGAAATAATATTTAGCTATTTATAGGACATTTATAGAAAATTGTTAAAAATTGATGAATTAGAAAATTTGATTAAGAATTTGTTTAAGATTTAATGAAAATAATAATAATAATTATTATTATTATTAAGAAACGACAGCGCATGAAGAATTAAAGAAGAAATGAAATTGCAGTTGGACCGGTCGCATGGTCCAAGGCGTTGGACCGGTCGCATGGAATGCGATTGGACACACTACAAAAACCTGACTTCCGTTAGTCAGTTGAACCGGTTACATGGATTTGGACGTTGGACCGGTTGCATGAACATACCGGTCACATGAGTTGCGACTGGACCCGTGTGATTTTTCAAAAATCCATCAAAATTTCATGCCCTTTATTAATCTTCCTAACTCTCAGCAGATGGCAGCGATCCTACTATTTGTTTCCTCCTCCTTCAGCTATAAATAGAGGGAGCTCCTCTCCCTTTTCTGCACAACACGAGAGAGCAAGAGAGAGAGAGAGAGAGAGAGAGAGAGAGAGAATTGCGAGGAGATAGCGGAAGCGATTTTTTGGGCAATTCAAAAAGAGGAATTCGCGAGGGGAAATTCTTCAAAGGTAAGAAATAGGATGCGGTGGCCAGTGGAGGCCCTGCATCACAGGATTACTTTTATGCTTTAGACTGCTTTTATGCTTTAGATTCCATTAATTATTATTATAGAAATTATTATAGAAATTGTTATGATCATAAATTGCTGTTATAGTTATAAATTTAATTAAAGAAAATTAATCTGTTATAATGCATGAAATTATACTGTTATAATGCGTGAAATTATAATAACGCAGTAATAGTGTTTATGTTTTAAATTCGCTGTTATAATCCATGAACTGCTTTAATATACTGTTATTTTCTGTTATATTCCATGAACTATTATACTGTTATAAACTGTGGTATTCATGCATCATCATAGAATTTATGAAGCTGCTGACATATGCATGACATGTTAAAGGAAAAATGAAAATGAATCAATATACGTAAATAGGTGTATAAGATAGACTGATAATGGTGGTGACAACCTTGACGGTTAAGGCACAAGACTGAGACTGTATAATGAATGCTAAGACTGATAGATTTTATAGATCTGGACTGATAGTGAAACTAAAGATGCATGAAAGAGGGGACGGTTTTTCTCTATGACAGACTGTATGTACATGCGCATTTATGCATTGCATACATCTTATTTGTTGCTGAGCCTTTGGTTCACTGTATCGCATGTGATGCAGGAGATGAAATAATTGTTACCAATGTGGACGCGGAAGCATGGCCAGTTGAAGCCTTGGGTTACCAACCGGATTCCACCTGTTGACGTTACGGCTCAAGAATGATAAAAATTATGGTTTAATAATGATTTTCATTTCAATAAAGATTTGTAATTCTAAACTGTGTTTTAATTTATGTAAGAACTATGCTTTAAATTAATTATGTTTATTCTGCTTGAACTCTAATTTATTGAATTAATACATGTTTTTAAAGAAATAAAAGAAAATATTTATTTATGAGTAAAATTTAAAAAGGTTTTTAAAACGGGATGTTACAGTGAGAAGGACTTGTTTCTCTTCAGCATCTAGCCGAGTTGCCAAGAGTTGGTTTAATGCTGTCATAATCTCTTTGTGTTTAGTCTCAGATCACTCTATGCATTTCCCCCACCGGTTCATCTTCTTGTCTGAATTTTCCATCTGATAACAGAATGAAGGAACGTTTGGAATGAGCCGATTGAACTTTGCCATAATAGCATCATGTTGGGAGTTAATATCTTGACTAAGTCTGTGAAAATGTCTTTCCAATCATTCCTGCCCAAGTGCAAATTGCTGCAACCGATTATTAAAAATGTCAAGGCGAGAGGAAATGGCAGCTCCTAAATACCTCAACTCTGCGTTGAATCGGTTCAACTCATCTTCAGTCATCCATGGGAGCGATTCGGCTATGGATCGTGGCTGCTCTGATACCATTTGTTATGATATTACTCAATATTCAGTAGAATGAAAATTTTACAGAGGAAGGGAGGAAGGGATTGCAAAGAAAAGAGGAAAATCACAGGAAAATAAAAAGAGGCAATTCTTCATCGACGCCCTTCTTTCCCAACCTCTGCCCCTTTTATCTTCGGCATCTCTCTTTCCTTTTATTAGTGACATGTGGAAGGTGGAATAAGTTTCATATAGGCAACAGCTGGCTCCACCCATAACACTTTCCCTTTATGTTGATGAATGTTGATGAACAACTCATTTTTCTTTAGGATAGATTGTTGGACCTTGACATTGGGGGTCAATGACGGTGTGAGTTTTTGAACGTAAATAATTTTTGTAAGGTATGGGAAAAAGATTGAATTTTTGTGGAAATGTTGTTTGTGGATGGTAAATTTGAATTGTGATTTCAATTGGAACTCTAACTGTTCTATTGGATTAGTGGTCGGGATTTGAGTGGAGATTTTCGACCAAATTTCCTTGCCTCTAGTAACCCGCAACCTCTGGTAACCCGCAAGTTTATGGATCGCTTGGTGTGATCGCGTCTTGGATTACCCAAGCTACGACCCAATCTGTTCTGTCCACGGGCATAGCAATTTGTCCATGGACCTCACTGATCCACGGGCTGCTCTATCCATGGACCACATTAACCCATGGGCTTCTGCCCAGTTTATTTGGGTAGGCCCATACCTTGTTTTTGGTCAGCCCAAAACATTTTGGGCTGAAATTAATTTCTCTTACCTCAAATTTTAACCGATCGTCTTAGGGTCATTTTGGACTGTATAATCGATGTTGGATCTCTGACCCTTGGGTCATTCTTGTTTAGTTCAAAAATTTAAATAATTAAGTTTAAATCTTGAATTCTAATATTTAGTAAAATTATTATGATTAGGTTCCGATAATTAAGAGTAAACAGACTTGTAGTTATTGGGCTTCATTGATTGTTGGTTGGGCCTTGGTATTGTTTGGCCTAAATTTCGAGGTAGGATTTATTTTATGTTTAATGTACATTAATTCATAAACTGTTTGACACTGATTAAAGTTAAGCATGTTTAATTTACCGTTCAGTTCAGTTACATTCATCGTTGCATTTTATTTACTTTTAGTGTTGAAATAAGTAATAAGACAGTTGTATGTGTCGTGTCCTTGGGTTTCGAGTCCCTAAAGTTGAAATGGGTAATTAAAAAATTGTATGTATCGTGTCCTTGGGTTTCAAATCTCTAAATCTGATTATGGTCTGTTTGGCTTACCTATATTTAAATTTCATTATTTAATGTGATGACCATTATCGTTCTTTTATATATTGAATTGTTAAATTAATTAACTAAAAAAGTACGTTAAATCTATGTGACATAAAATTTAAATATAAAGTTTAATTCATACTGAGTTATTTGACTCACTCCTTAATTATTTTCACTTTTCAGGAATTAATTAAAATAATCCTCAATTGTTACTACGGGAGTAGAAATTTGGAGATTTTTCCTGTGTAATTAATTTCTTTCTTTTTATAAAGAGAATTATAATATTTTAGTAAGATTTGTACCCTAGTTTTAATTTTGATGTTATTTCCACCTAGTTTTAGATTTTTTTTAATTTATATTATATTATTGTCACTTCTATACCTTTATTTTTTGGTTTGTTCTATACTGTAAATTCTTAAATCTTCCGCTACTAATTATGGATTCACATTGGGTGTTTTGGGGGGGGTGGAGAGAGAGGTGAAATCAAAAGTCGCATGAGAGTGCATTCTAACGCTACATCCGCATTTGCGACGATCTCAACTTCAACGTTTGTGAAGGTTCTTTGTGAGTCAATCTGAATCTAAGCTCATTTTTTCATTTGAAGTTTTGTATTTTTGGATTCAGATTTCGAGCTTAGAAACCCAAAATCTTTGGTTTTTTGTGTTGTTTGAGTCAATATATAGTTTAGGTGAAATCAAAAAGTCGCATGAGAGAGAGGTGAAATCAAAAGTGGCATGAGAGTGCATTCTAACGCTACATCCGCATTTGCGACGTTCTCAACTTCAACGTTTGTGAAGGTTCTCTGTGAGTCAATCTAAATCTAAGCTCATTTTTTCATTTGAAGTTTTGTATTTTTGGATTCTGATTTCGAGCTTGGAAACCCAAAATCTTTGGTTTTTTGTGTTGTTTGAGTCGATATATAGTTTAGGTTAACTGATTGGTGAAAAAAATGACAAAAAAGACTGAGTTTCCTTATGGATCTTTGCCATAAACATTGTACTCGGTCGACCTTTGTCAAGTCCAGTCTACTGCGCTAATGTGAGTACTTTGAGATCAGGCATTCGTGATAAGTGATTTGGCGGGACACCTGTCATCCATAGATGGACCTAGACGTTCGCGTCTAATCAGGGTGTTTGTGTTGGACGTCCGCAATAGGTATTCAAGCCAGTCGTTCGCAGTTGATATCCGATCGATTGCACTAGTCTTCCACGGCAAGACCATGGCGTTAACGGAAGGATCCAGACATCCGTGTTGAAAAGCGCTTCTAGACTAAGTGTCCATGCCTATTGTCCACGGCAGGGTACGAACAACTGCGGCAGCCTTTAAAGGGAAATTTTGGTTGTTTATTGTTTCCTTCCAATTTGGGTTCCTAGTCCCGATATAGTATTTATCCTCTATTTTTCTCTTGAGTTTGGATAGAGATTTCTAATGTTGGTTTTATTATAGGTTTATCGTACGAGTTCACAAACATTGAACCTATCCTTGAGGTATTTGTTTTTGCTAGTAAGAACAGCAGTCCCAATTGAGATAAAGATTATATATTGTACTGCATTATATCATGGTTTTCAAAACCCATATTTTGTGAGCAATCACATAAAAAAAAACCGACGTGACTTGCTTGATAGCACATCTATATTCATACTGTACGTATGCACGTTTTTCTCATTTACTTTACGCGTGCATGGTACTTTATTACATTTGTTATATCTATACACTGATGGATAAATTCTCTTGTTGTTTTGGACGGTCTCTGTGTCAAAACAACATGAGGTTATCCCAGTATATCTTCTACTACGTGAATATATTTTGTTTGCACGTTGTAAAAATGGGTAATAAGGTGATGATGATGCGCTTCTTGGGTTTCGAATCCCTAAACTTGACCAAAAGGTATTTGTTATTTGATTTTACATGTTGTGTCGTCGTTTAGCCTTGCTCGCTGGCAACCCATTTCATTTCTTGATTTTACGGGTTGTGTCGTCGTTAAGTCTTGATCGCTAACAACCCATTTGTCTTCCTTCTGACTCATAAGGTGTTATCTGGTCTTTAGATCGCTGTCTTTTGTGGTAATGTATCAGAGGGGTTCTTATGTGACTCTCTTTTTTCACTGAGGCTGTTGTGAAAGAAAGACGATGTAATTTTAATTATAGTTGTCGATATATACAACAATATTTTGAAGATTGCATCATTGATGGCTTGTGGAGTTTGTTTGTTATAATGATAAAAAGAGTTTTCAAGGGATTTGAAACACATGCATGACATATTAAACACACCATAATTTTGAAATGAAAAGAATAAAATCAGTTTTCTCACGCGTTGTACATAGTATATGTAATATCCCGAATTTTTATATCGGAATTTAAAATTGGTAATTGGAAAATAATTGGATATGTTCGAATTAGTCGAATAAATTATCGGGATATTACTAATGACATAATCAATATGTTATAATGTTTAATTGAGAAAAATGGATTTTGGGACGAGTTGGGACGGTATTTGGCGTCCTCAACTCAAAAACTGTCACAGTGCGGACGCTACGGACGACAGCAAAACCGTCCGCTTTGAATCCGTCCTTAAACTGGACACATTCAGACAATAGCAGATGAAGCGGATGAGAGAAAAATGGCGTCCGAATGCATCTGTCCTTAAACTGGACACATTCGGACGATAGCAGACGAAGTGGACAAGAGAAAAATGGCATCCGAATGCATCTATCCTTAAACTGGACACATTTGGACGATAGCGCAGGAGAGAAAAATGGCGTCCGAATGAATCTATCCTAAGTCTGGACACATTCGGATGACTGCGGACGCCTCATGCGGACGCTAAATGGCGTCCAAAATGCATTTCGGACGATACGGACGAAGGATTGGGGACGCATTTTCTCGTCCGAAAACTGGTTTCGTACGATGCGAACGATACTGCGGACGATGCACCGCGTTCGGAAGGGAAAAATTGGCCAAAAAACCCATTTAAATCTGATACTTCTCTCGTACGTATCCCATTTTATTTTCGATTCCTTCAGCTGGCGACATGTCTGGACGGTGAGGGAGTGTCTTACCTGGCTTCAGATGAGTGGACCCCTTCCCCTTGGATGGGAACCGACTCTCCTTCCTCAAATATCGCTGGAGTTGTCATCTTGGGAGCTTCCATCAACTGAGTGGGGTAGGTACCCAGTTTACGTATCTGTTCTTCACTGCTTTGAGAGATTTTGTTTGGCCCTCTGCAATTTGGATAGTGTATTGTTGTGACGTGCAGTGAGGGAAGGTCCTATTCTCTGCTTTTTAATGTAATTCATTGCTTCCTTCATAGATATATGAAAGTAGTTGTGGAAAAGAAAAGGATGCTGATTGTTAGGTTGAAATCAATATGTTGTTCTATGTCTATTGTTAAACCGTGAGAAACCTTGTCTTGCTGAAAATGGTTTTGTTTCTTTTAGCTTGATTCCTGCCGAGAACTATATGGGTGAGTAATGAATTGTAAATTGTTGCTTGATGGATAATTTAGGGAGCTGTGTTGAAAATAGAAGGAAGTTATGGCTTGCTTTTGTGCAGTGACTTGGATTCTCTGTGTTTTGGTTAATACTCTGGATATTTAGTTTTAGTTAAGGTTGTCTGTGGGATATTGAATAATTGAAGGTGTTGACAGCCTTTGTTATGTTAAATAATTTGTTGGATAATTTGTTATGTTTGTTGGTCTTGGGTTATGACCATTTGTTTTGGTTTCTGTTGGTGACCTGCTGCAAATAAGAGCTCGTTGGAGGATAGCTGAACTGATGACAGTTTCTAATGGTTGTGTTCCAGCTTTTTGGGGATGCTTCAGATAACGAGGTAATTCTCCGTTTAACATTGGTTTAGAGTATGTTAAGTGAAAATATTAGGGATATGGGGTTGTCATTGTTTTGGATGTTTGTTAACTGTTATTCATCAAGTTGTGGTTCTTAGAGACTATTAAACGGTTGAGCCTTTATAATGATTGTTGGGACTTTAAGTTTGGCACGAGAATGGTAATGTAGTGAGGCGTAATTATATGATGTCTATGATGGACTTGGGTTTGATTGCAAGAAATGATTTAGTTGGTAAATTGCCTCTTGGTTTGAAATGCATATATTGTGCATATTGGTCATTATTGGCTATGGGAAGTATGGACTTATGATAAATTATTCTTCGTCAGTTTTGTAAAGTAAAGACACATTGATGAAATGAGCAACATTGTAGGGTTATTGCTATTCCGTTATGTATGTTAAGGTCTTGGAATTGGAATTGGAATTGGTATTATGAGGTTTGCTATTCCGTTGTCCATGTTTAAATAGTGAAAGTGTTAAGTCGTAAAAATAAGATTTATAATACGTGATTTAAATGGTTTTAAAGGTACGAAGAAGAGAAAAGAAACAAAAAGGCGTTATGGATGCCAGGTAAGTGATACTTACTGTGCCTTGGTCTTTGGACCCTACATCGCAAGAATTACGATTACATGTTGTGTGTTTACTAGATTTAGGTTCTTTTAATGATGTGTTTATTAGACATTTATTGCATATAGGATTGTATGAATCCACGTGCATATTGTATGACATAATAATCTATGTAAATAGGCGTGTGGGGGTTCGGGAAGTTAATGACGTCTCATTGTCATATAGATTCGTGTTGGACGAATTAGAAAGAAAATATGTTAGCGACATGGGATACTAGGGTTCATTGCTTCCTATTCTAAAATCCCCAACGTTCTCGTAACAAAGGAGTGTATACGGCCTGAGTAACCCCTTGATATATATTGCTCCTTTGTGGATTGACCGGGTTACTTATGGTCCCACGGTGTTTGTCATGTATACACTCTTGACTTAAATTGCATTGTATGATCATGCATATCATTTGCACTTCACTTTATTACTTACTGAGCGTTAGGCTTATTAATTTAGGTCTTGTGATGTAGGTACGAATGAGCTATTTGAACAGGTGAAGGACAGTTGATGAAGGATTTGCATGGGTGGATCTTGTGGCTGGCTGGGCTAAAAAGTGAAAGGAAAAGTATTTGAAAAAGAGTTTTGTAACTTATTATTGTTGTTTTTATTCCGCTGCATTTTATTTAAAGAATGTTATGGTTTTTTAACGTAAATTGAGAAAAGTGAAAGTAAAGCGATCGGGTGTTAGCGATCGGGTTTTATGAAGGAAAAAGACCCTGATGTTTTTATGAAAAGAAAAAATTTAAATTTTACGTATTTTAAAAATACGGGATGTTACAGTATAAATTTTCTACTAAGTTAGTTACTCATCCTAAACGATCTCCTCCTTCCCAAGTAAGAGTTGTAGTGGTTGGAAGGAATAGTTATCAGATGTTGGATTTGAAGGTTCTTTCTATCTAATATCTTTTGAGTGTTTTAATACTTTGTGAGGGTTTATGTTTTGGGTCAGTATAAGATACTAACCTTATCTCAATGTTGTATTTTCGCACTGTATTTTTATAATTTGATGCACTATTTTTCTTATGTTCACTATGTGAATCTTGGTCTATTTCTTGTGGACAATGACTTCAATTTTTATTACATATTTCGCTACAAACCAGGCCTCAGATTGAGCGATAGGGTCGTTCGACTTGAGATTTCTATTAGATTCACTTCTAGGTCGTGACAATTTGCATATTCACCATGTTGAATTCCTTGCTCGAATCCATAATCTTTCGCTAGTACTTTTTGTCTCTCTAAAGGTTGTTGAGTCGCCATCACCTTCCGTCTAACAGATGTCTTATTTATAGAGCACCTCTCAGAGTTTCTCCAAAGCTTAATAATTTCAATAGGCTGCATCTAATCATTTATTTTATGTAATAAAATATTCTACCAATATTTTGGTAAGATCTTCCTCTATCCTATTTTATTTTTAAAAGGAGTGCAATTTAGACCCTAAACTCGGAGGATCAGGATAACTAATACAGTTAACTTTTTTTTTTTGAGCAATTGACCCATGAACGTTCAACTGCACCATACTTGAAGGTATATATAACAAATATTATAATATAAGAGAGATTTATACATGTGTTAAAACATTTCAAGTATTAAACTCAAAATGGAATTCATACAAAATGTTTTTTTTTTCAAGGCAAAATGACAAATTAACCATTGTGGTTTGCAATCAATGACAAGTCAACAAGTATCCTTTATTTTCTAACAAATTAACCACTGACATATGAGAAAATGACAAAGCCAACATCGCTGTCACGTTTGTCGTTAAGAAGCTGACAGGACGCTACGATTCGTAGACAAAACGTCACGGTGCCGTGGTTTTCCAAAAATACAAAGGCCAAATTTAACCTGTACGTCGCGGGGTCTCAAGACCCCGCTACTACTACTACCACCACCGTTTCCCTCCCTCCCTTTCCCTCTGTCAACCAAACCATCACTATTAAGCTCGATTCTACCAATTTTCTAGTCTGGAAGTTACAGATCCTCAACGTTGTCATTGCAAATGGCATCGACAACATACTAGATGGATCATTCCCACACCCCCCCCCCCCCCCCACCTTAATACCTGGATAATATTACACAGTGACCTAATCCTGAATTTGGTCTCTGGCAGCGATACAATCGCCTCATCATGAGCTGGATATTTTTTTCTCTCTCGGACAACCTTCTTCCTCAGATCGTCTGCTACAAAACTGCTGCCGAGATCTGGACTGCTCTCGGCAAAATGTTTGCCTCCTCTTCACTGGCACGCCTCACCGATTTACGCAGTCAACTACAAAGTTTATCGAAAGATGGCCTCTCTGCTTCAGCCTATATTCAGAAATTCTCTTCCATCTACAATAATCTCTCTGCCATGGATGAACTGGTGACATCCCGCAACCAAGTCATCTATTTCCTCAGTGGATTAGGGGTCGATTACAATCCTTTTGTCACCTCTATTACCAACAGAGCCGACGTACCATCCATTGAATAGATCCAAAGCCTTCTGCTAAGTTATGATTTTCGACTAGCGAAGCAAAATTCTGTCGCACAGCTTCCCTTTGTGAACTCCCTTTAAGCAAACGCCGTCTTCAAGCAATTTCGCCCATCCCGACCATCTTCCCCGAGACTTGGCCTACCCTCTCAACAGCCTGGTCTTCTCGGGTCACCGAACCCATACAGCAACTCCTGGAATCAACCAACTAGCCCCAGACCTCACTTCAAGCCAAGATGTCAGATATGCAACAAGCTAGGCCATACGGCCCTAGTCTGCTACCACAGGCAGAACCCTGCTTTTATCCCAGGCCCAGCTTCATCTCCAGCCTCACCTCAAGCCCATGCAGCTGGACTCCTTCCTCGCCCAGCCAGTATTCCTCCTCTGCAACCTGCAGAATCGTCCTCCAATTTCATCCAGCCAGCTTCCTCCTCTTCGGCTTGGCTTCTGGACAGTGGGGCAACTCATCACTTTACTCCTTCCTCCTCCACCATGCATGAGTCTACTCCATATTTGGGTCCTTCACAGGTAGTTACAACAAATGGTAAGCATCTCCCTATTGTCAATGTTGGCTCTGCTGTGATTCCTACTTCCTCTAAATCGTTAATGCTTAATTCCGTCCTTCACACCCCATCCCTCACTCATAACCTCCTGAGTATTTCTAAACTCTGTCGTGATAGTTCTGTTTTGGTTGAGTTTCATTCAAATTGTTTTTATGTCAAGGATCGGATCTCTCACAAGACACTTCTTTAGGGATCTCTCAGTGACGGCCTCTACAAACTCATCTCATCTCCACAAGCTTTTTCCATAACAGCAAGCATAGCCAAATCCATCGCTCCAACTTCTACCTTTTGGAATTTACGTCTAGGTCATCTGAGCTTCTCTTCATTATCCAGTTTTTTACATTCTTGTAATCTTCCTTTTTCAGACTCTGAAAAATCAAAAATTTGTACCTCTTGTCAATTAAGTAAAAGTCATCGTTTGCCTTTCTCACTTTCTGTCTCTCATGCAAAAAATATGTTTGACTTGGTTCATTCTAACATTTGGGGTCCATCACCAGTACCCTCTCAAACTGGTGATCGATATTTCGTTCTGTTTGTTGATGATTGCACTCGATTCACCTGGATATAATATATCAAAACTAAAGATCAAGTTTATCAAATTTTTTCGAATTTTCTTTCCCTTATTAAAAATCAATATGGGAAACCTCTTAAAATTCTTCAATCGGATTGGGGTGGGGAATTCCAATCCCTCTCCAAGCTCTTAAAGTCTCAAGGTATTCATCATCGAATTTCTTGTCCTTACACTCCAAATCAAAATGGTCGTGTCGAAAGAAAAAATCGACATGTAGTTAAAACGGGTCTAGCCTTGTTATTTCACTCCTCTGTCCCGCAATCTTTTTGACCTTATGCCTTCACTACCACTGTCACTCTGATTAATTATATGCCCACACGTACTTTGGACTTCAAATCTCCTTTCGAATGCCTTTATGGCACTTTACCATCTTATCATTCTCTTCGTGTTTTCGGTTGTCTTTGTTTCCCCTATCTTAGACCTTTCAATACACATAAACTTCAATCTCGTTCTTCTCCTTGTGTCTTTCTCGGTTATAGTGCTCATCACAAAGGTTACATTTGTTTCAATCCGTCATCAACCAGAATTTATATCACTAGACATGTCATTTTCGATAAAACTTCTTTCCCATTTACATCACTCACGCAATCCCTTTCCTCACCACCTGCCCTCTCCATCCCCATTTCCTCCCTCCCCTTTCCATCTTTTACTCCACCCTCCTCTGCACCACCATCACTCCATACCTCTCCAAAGTCATCACCACACCTTCCCTCGACTCTCGCTCTTCCTTCTCCCTCATTAGCACCTGCCCTTCCACCCACTCCTCCTCCCCTTCCTCCTCACAGCATTTCTGAAATTGACACAAGACAACCTACCCTTAATTCCCACCCTATGCAAACACGTTCCAAGGATGGTATATTCAAACCAAAGGCCCTTGCATTGACTACCGATGTTCCTTCTACTCCCACTACTTTTCTACAAGCTTCCAAAAGCAAGTTATGGCTTGCTGTAATGCACGAGGAAATCGATGCTTTACATAAAAATAACACTTGGCGGTCGGTTCCTCTTCCTCATGGCACTACTCTTATCAATTGTAAGTGGGTTTTTTGGCTCAAATTGAACAATGACGGTTCCATAAACCATTACAAGGCTCGCTTAGTTGCAAAAGGTTATGATCAAACTAAAGGTGTTGACTACGATGAGACTTTTAGTCCAATTGTCAAGCCCGCTACTATTCAGATTGCTCTCGCTTTGGCTTTTTCCCTTGGGTGGACTACTAAACAGCTCGACATCAATAATGCCTTCCTAAATGGCGATCTAACAAAGACGGTGTTTATGCAAAAACCTCCCGATTTTGTAAGTTCTTCTCACCCCTCTTATGTTTTCTTGTTACAGAAATCTTTATATGGCTTGAAGCAATCTCCGCGAGCTTGGTACAAAAAATTATATTCGGCCCTACTTCTTTGGGGTTTCACGGCATCAAAGTCTGATACTTCACTATTCATATTCGGCAAAATTCGTTCCTTATCCTGATGCTAGTTTATGTGGATGACATTATAGTAACAGGGAATTCTTCTTCCCTCATTGACAAGCTGATTGGCTATTTAAACACTAAGTTTGTGGTTCGCGACATGGGTTCTCTTCATTATTTTCTTGGTATTTCAGTAACTTCTCTACCAAATTGCTTGATGTTTCATCAGTCCTCATATATCAACGATTTGCTCATCAAGGCAAATATGAGTTCTCGTCAACCAGTATCTACTCCTATGGTGTCTGGGCCTATCCTTTCGAAACACTTGGGTACTCCTTTACCTAATGGATCCACTTATCGCAGCATAGTGGGTGCTGTGCAATATTGCTGCATTACACGACCAGACATTGCCTTTGTAGTGAATAAAGTATGTCAATTTATGCATGCTCCCACTGATATCCACTGGACTGCTGTACAGAGAATACTTCGATACCTTGGGGCACGACTAATCTCGGTATCTCTTTCTCTGCTGCATCCAATTTTAATCTCAGTTGCTTCACCGATGCAGATTGGGCCTCTTGTCCTAATGATCGTAAGAGCAGTAGTGCTTTTTGCACCTTTCTTGGTCCCAATCTTATTTCTTGGTCTTCTGCCAAACAGAAAGTAGTTTCTCGTTCTAGCACGGAATCCGAATATCGCAGTATTGCCAATGGAGCTTCAGAACTTCTTTAGATTCAATCTCTCTTACATGAGATCGGTATTTCTTCCTCAGGTCACCGGTTATTTATTGCGAAAATTTAAGTGCTACTTACCTAGCTTCAAATCCAGTGTTTCACTCAAAATCCAAGCATGTTGAGATTGATTATCATTTTTTTCGGAAAAAAGTTCAAAATAAATCTTTATCAGTTTCCTTCACTCCATCCGACAATCAGATAGCGGATGCTCTCACGAAGCCCTTAGCAACATCAAAAGTTCAAGTATTTCAGTCCAAGCTTCTCGTCCAATGTCCTTGAGCTTGCGGGGGGATGTTAATGCACATTTTATTGTAAATTAAATGCATAATTATTACATTTCTTCAATCACTATAATTACTGCATGATTTAAGTTTTCTCTTTATTTTCTTTCCAGGCATATGTACTATATACCTTATACCCTGTAATCATCTTCTTCGAATTATTCAAAAATATACAGAACATTTCAAACTCTTCTTCTTCCTTTCTGCAAGATCCTAAAAAAATCTAACTCCAGGCACAGCGGTGTCTTGAGACACAGCAAAAATGCATGTCTTCGCCTAGCAAGTCTCAGTTTCATAAATTCCTGCAAAGCCAAAGAAGCTTCCAAGGTTCGATCATCGGCTATCTTCTCCGTCGATCTCCTTTTTTGTTTTAAATGTCTGTTTCAGTGACTTCATTTTAGTATTTTCTTCATGGCTCTGCGTTTTTGCTTTTTTGTTTTGCTTCGCCATCGGGTATGAATCAGGGCTTCGAAAATGGCGATCTGATTGAATTGAAAGAAGATCGGCGTCCTCCTCTCATTCCTTCGATGCCTGTTTGTGCATCGTTTCTGAGGTAATCCTCCTCTAAACATAATATTTTTTACATGCTTTCATAGAATAATATATCATCCTTTTTACTCTCTGCGTCTCAGATGAACATTCTTAATCAATACTTCTTTTGCATTGCCAGACAGAAAGTACTTCCATCATACATAAATGGGACGGCAATACGTTTCAAAGGCGTTATTTTAATCAGAATTTTCAGGATAGGTATACTTATTCTGATATGCACTTTGCTTAATTTCTTTGGCTGTCTTTCCTGGTTTAGTAATTGCTAACTTTGCTCATGGCTTTTCAGTTTTATTATATCAAAAGAACATGAATTTAGATTGGCAGTCCACCATACTCTGCTTTCACAAGGTCTGATAAAACTCCATCTTCATTTTCAGATCCTTCAAATGACAAGATAGGCTTCTCCTCTTGTTCAGTGTTTACCAACTTTGGTTCTCCCGAGTTGTATTCCTCTCGTCGTCGTCAAGCAATTACATCATTCAGCTTCTGTGAAATACAATTTTGGCTTTGTTGAGAAGGCGGCGAGAATAGGCACGATCAGTGTATCGAAACATGATAGAAGAAACAGCCATGGCTGCGGAAGACGCCGCGGCGTTCTTTTATGCAGAATGCCGCGGCGTCTGCATGGAAGACCCCGCGGCATCTGCGATGAACGCTGCGGCGTTCATCAGGAAGAGATTTTTTGAAATTCAAGTTGCGGTTTTTCTCATAGATTTTCACGATTTCAGCTTCAAATCATGATTTTGCGTCTTAAATTGTAAGCGGAGAATTTGTAGACTTACTTTCAGATTTGTTTTTCAGCTTCTGTTCTTCGCTATATTGTTTCTTCTCTTCCGAGAAGTTTTGTTTGTTTTGTTTTTTGTGTTTCAACAGATTCGGATTCCGATTCGAAGCCTCGTAAATTCAAAGAGATGCTCGTTCTTCCTTTGATCATGGCATCTTCTTGGAGATCGAAGTCTCTCTGCTTTAATCTCGGAAGAAAGAGAATTCTTTCACCCATTGTAATTTTTCCATTTTTTCTGTCTGGATATGGAAATCTTCGATTCCGCTGCGGTCAAGGTTTCTTAACGAACGTTTCTACGTGGAAAACGAATAACACTTGTTGTAAAAGATTTGCAGAAAGAATCTATGGTGTTTTGACGATGATACATTTTCCTTCTAACCTTCTGGTTTATCAAGTTTATCTCTTTATACCTCTCTTCCTCTTCGCCTTATTTTCTGGATTCATGTAGTATCTGGGTAGGGGTTGAATGAAATGGGAGTTGTTGAACACCGCGGCGTTCATCAGGAAGAACGCCGCGGCGTCTTCTCCATGCAGAACGCCTGCAGGCGTTCTTCCTGAAGAACGCCGGAAGAGTCGTTTCCGATGAGATTCGTTGTCGGGTCTGTAGTGGGGTACCATGCGAGGCCGAGAAAGAGGGCGAAGGTGAAGAGAGAGTTAACGTTGACGATACCATCGAATGCCATTACAGATATTCTCGTTAAGTCCGGTTCCCGGCGAGATATTTCTGGCGTCTCTTGCCTGGCCATGACAGTAAATCTAATGGCCGAAGAAACGAAAGCAAATTACATCTTGTAAGTAACGAGCAAGAAGAATGGAGAACGTAACGTCAAAGTTTGATTGCTTTTAAAAATGGAAACGTTGATCGGAAAACGACTGGCATTACAAAACAAAGAAAGAAGCAAGCTTTAATGGAAGAAGAAGTTCAACACCTCAGCCAGACATGCTCTCTTACATGGCGAAGAACATTACTCGACTGCAGGCGAGACCAATTATCACATAAAACAGAAGAACAAATTTCATCTCCATGTGAAGCCAGAGAAAGAGAAAACGACGAAGACAAAGTACAGAGATTACACAGAAAACATCAAACAGAATTAACGCAGATGGAAACGAAAAGAGAACTAGTGAGCAGACAGATCTTTGATATTGGATTCATTTTTGATAGCCGCTTAAGGGCGCGATTTTGTAATTTGATGACGATCTTGTTATTTGATCGCAAAATTTTTTATCGTTGTTTGTTGTTGGATTTGTTTTTTATCGCCTTTTTAAGGCCGCGATTTATTATTTGATAGCAAAATTTTTTTATCGCAGAAAAATTTTTATCGCAAAATTGAGGCGTTCTTCCTGATGAACGTCGCGGCGTCCAGATTAACGACAAATGTGACAGCAATATTTACTTTATCATTTTTTCATACGTTAGTAGTTAATTTGTTAAAAAAAAAAAAAGATAATGTTTGACTTGTCATTGATTACAAACCAGGATGGGTAATTTGTCATTTATGATGTTTTAAATTAATTCCATGATAAGGAAAATTAATGTATACATTCCACTAAATAAAAGATCACCTTCACATCATCGTATTGCAACATAAATTGTACTACAACTCAGGAGTTCTCAATCAAAATCTAAATTTCTATTCAAGCTAACCATGGCCGTCCATCAAATGGCGTGCTTCAAAACTGAATGCCAAGGGGCCCACCGCCATTCATTTGGCTTATCGAGAGAGAGAGAGAAGTTAAAGCACAGGACCTGGGGAGAAGGAAGAATTGGAAGGCTTGCAATCACAAGTACAAACACTTCTCGACTCCTTAACCACACGCTGAGATCTCCTTGTATGAAGTTTGATGTTCACCAATTTACCTGCCATCTACATCAAATAAACAAATTCAACGCATTATCAGTTTCTTCTTTGGGTAATACGAGTCTGCCAACATAATTTGTTATTAACTTAATATTCAAAAGACTAAACTATCTTAATATTACAAAAGCTTGATGCACCGACGACCACCCTTGGGATCATTAGAGATTAAGGAGCCAATCTCAAACCTCCAAAGACACATATTTTCAAGATAACGAATTTTATTTAAAATTAACCCATGCAATTTTGCTCTACGTGTAAAACTTAATGCACCCACGATTTTTCTTCCTTCAGCGCTGCGGCACTGAATGAAAAGCAAAAATCAATGCTCACCCGTTGAAAAAGTTTGTCAGCAGCCCAACTTGCCTGTTGAAAAACAAGTCTTGGCTTTGCCAGAGGTCGGGCAAGGCACTGATCAGACCTTATAACAAAAAAACAAAGTTGGGCGCGGTTGTACCGGCCCACAGGTTGTGACCAGTAGCTGACCCTGATGACTCATGAGTCATATCTTACTACTCAAATGAAACCCTACAACATGAACCATCTCTGAGGTAGGGGAAACGAAACAAACCATTCTCCACATCAAGTCTTCAGGACCCAATGGTTGAGCTGGCCTGGAATACAGAAAATGCCTCGAATACTGGAAAAGAAAAGTGAAAATACGAAGAAAACAAAAATCAGCATTTTTATATCGAGAATCTTATGATGAAATAAAGAACCTAACAATAATTTCCATAAATTAATGTACTCAATCTAACATTCTGAAAAAAAGAACACCCATAAAAAAAACTAGACACAATCTCTTTTATTTCCAGTACCTTGGCAAGATTGGAGTGCATTTCTCCAATTTTAGTAGCAGTAACACCTCTCAAAAATCTTAAAAGCCATCCTGGTCGCATTGCATCACTAGAAGAAACAAATAATGCTATCTGCATAACATGAACAAGCTATAAAAAATTAGCAAGTGCCCCCACACATACTTGCCGTGATGAAACTATAACAGTTGCAATAGTTATACATCTCCAGTCATTTTGTAAGACTCAATGATGAGTACTTGTCATTTAAATCCTTATCAAACAAAGATTCTATAAGTAAGACTCCAGTCAGATATGAAAATTGATGTCAGCCATAGAATTTTTGTATTCTGATATAGTATTTAGTCTTATTCATGAATTCTAGAAAAGCCATTGGCAAAAATTACTATAATGATAGCAAACTGGAAAAACAATAAACTCTAATATCTCATTGACTCCAGAGCAGAAATTTAAACCCCATCTAAGAAAGAATTTTATCAACAGTTATTGCCATTTTCTCAACTTTAGCTAAACCATTGAAAAAAAATGATAATATTGGAAGAACAGAAAAGCATAAAAACACTCATTCTGAGAAAAATAGCTAAAAAAAACATTCTTCTCTAACAGCTATACCTGCCTTATAAAACACAGAAAACTATGAATGCATAATGAATCCCAATACCTTTCTATAATCAAGTATCCCTTCAAAAGGAAGTTCCAATTCATCACTGACTATAACAGGGATGCAGCCACTGACAATGGCATCAAATAATCTGGCCGATGATGGAGTGTCACCAGCAGGACTTAAGCAAAATATAGACCTGATGATATAAGCAGCCATTTAGCTTTCTTAAGAGGGTACACAAATAGAAATTTACAGTCTGAAATTTACTTCCGCATTCCAGCCTGAGCAGCTGCTTTCCCCTCCTCTCCAGCAGAGCCCTCTTCAATTACTACATCCTCAACACCAGTTAGCTCCGACACTAATTTTGCCCGTATTTTTCCTCCCTGAAAGCAAAATGATAAAATCGGCAACTATAATCAGAATATCCAATATATGCACCAAATGGCAGCCGACTAAAGCCAAAGAATGAAGAGATAATGCCTCCCATCAAATACTGGACAACAAATGAAAATGTGAGGGAGAAGTTGCTATATCATCTAAATCAATAGTTAAAGAAAGTTAAACAATCAAAGAGATGAACACCTCTTTCTAAATATACCCACGTTGTGCACTTTATTTTATTTTATTTCCACAAGAAATAAAGATTCAGAATTAAAAAACAAATAAACAAATAACAAGCACAAAATGGAAGACAAAATTTCCACATAGAAAAAATAAATTCAACTCCATGCTATGTCTTTGGAATTCAAAAGACAACAAAAAATTTGCACTTCAGGTTCAACAAATAAAAAAATTCTAACAAAGTGAGAAGGATAAAATTCAACTTTGATGTAGCTACTCCAATTTTTTAAGTGGCATGTCCGCCACCAACCCAACAACAAAAATAGTCATTCATAGAGGAATGATATGCCAATTGTGAGTCTATGTGCATATATATCGAACTTGTTTTTTTTAAATAAGAGGTGTAGAATTTCCAAGTGGTCATCCAAGTCAGCTTTACTCTCGCACAAAAGATATGTCTATATATGCAGCTTATAAGTATATGATAATGTTTCAAAGAGTACAAACTGAAAAAAGGTTACTGAAAATATCTGACCATACCTAGAAGCTACTGCATATTATCCAAGAATATGAAAATTACATCATTTAAAGCTCCATCTTTTATTGACCAGTATTGACCCAAATGACTTCAAATAGAAATGATAAATATAAAAAACTGAAAGATGTGATTGGAACAAACAAAACAGATCAATAAACCAAAAATATTGATGACAAAAATGATTATTGTTTCAAAGGAAGTCTAATACCAACTTCATATGAGCAACAAAATTCAAACTCATAATTCCAGTAGCCACTCACCCTCAAATTCCAAATGCCAAATACCAAATACCAAAAAAGACAAATAGCAAATGACTACAAGTGATATAAATAAATTTTCAAGTGACCATCAGAAAGGAAATTAGATTCTCACAGCATTTCTTTTAAGCCGTCCACGAAAAAAGAGCAATATGCTTCTCTTTGATTCACTTGCCAACATGCATTCCGCATCACATAAATCAAGGTTGGGAACATAAGGAAGAATAAGATCTTTTTCCAAAAATACTTGTCCAGGCTTGTACCTAAGAGTTGGGAATGTCACTACATTATATATATATATATATATATATATATGGTATCCAAGCGAATATGGATAAAAACTTGTACTTTCACATTTACCAGTTCCCCGTAGAATCCATATCTGGAAGCAACCAAATGGCCTTTTTCATGAATTTGCGAACAGATTTAAAAGACCAGGGATGATGCACTGGAAGAATGTGATCCCTTCCTTCTGATCGGTTCCATGCCGGCTGATCTGTCACCCACTTTAAAGCATCCTACACCAACATGTTCAACTGATAATGCTTCAAGAAATATAAGCAGCAGTCTTAAAATCTTTAGTAATTTTATATCTGATCATGTATCACTGTTTATTTCAAAATAAAAAATTAATTTCCCCAGTTGTCAGATATAACATTCAAAATAAAAAAAATTGTAATGTAATTAAGTTGATAATCGCAGACATGGGTGGAGATTTTTTTTGTTAAGAGAGCAGACATTAGAAAAAAAATATTCTAATTACAAAAGTAAATATATCCTACCATAAATAGTAATGCAGTGAAAGAAGTAGATATTGGCACTATAAAGCAATTTGCACCACACTTAGCACTCAGTTGGAATAATTTTAGTTTAAACTAATGTCTTTAACAAAAAACTAGCGCATCATAAAACATTGTTTCATATGAAACAAACTACAAAAAGTTTTATGCCCCATCATTACATATTTCATGAACCAAGACCACTATGAAAGTTCTATTACTTGAGGTGCACCAAAAAAAGGGATAAATAGTAGTTATACAATACAGACAATGCAATTCTAGGCAATGAGCATACAAGGGTAAATTGGGTTCTTGTATGAAATGAAAAGAAATATATAAATGATTAAATTTGGTCTCAACCCAAGACTTTACACTTTTGAAATTCTTTGTAATTGATTATGGTATGATAATAGAAGATCTCAAATTTGAATCCCCTACATCATCAAAAATAAACACATTTGAAATTAAAATATTCACGTTTAAAGACCAATAAAAGAAATTCATCTACACATTAGGGGAACACTAAGAAATATATAAATGATTCAATTATAGTTTAAGTTATTGAGATTCTTAGTAGTTTATTATGAGAAAAGTTTTTCATCATCAAAAAGAAAATGACAGCATCAAAGTAAACTTTGAAAGCGCACTCACACCCTGTAAAGTGCCTTGCACTGTTGTTTCTCCAACAAGAAGAAACTAATAGTTGTGAAGAAGGGGATATAGAACAGGTCCGCATCTTCCTGCTTATGAACCCGTATAACATTTTTTAAGTGCCTCTCTGATTCAGGAGCAATCAAATCTGCCCACAACCAGTAATCCACGGAATGCTGCCCATGAAAACGTAGAAAATACCATCCAAGACAAGTTAGTTTGATGAACAAAGTAAGGAAGGAAAGTTACTCTGAAAATAATACTCCAAAGTTGCACCCATATCAAGAATAAGTACTAACTGTTAAAGCATACGAGCATAATTCCTTTCTCTACTCAACCTCTCGATTGTCCAAACTGTATTATATACACTATTTGAACCATTTTGTTATCAATTAGAGAATGTAAGAGAAGTCGGCCAGAATCTAATGATTGTTGGACTCAAATAATGATATGTATAAGTCAAACTAACAGAATGAAATTTCAAATTTCAACAACTTTCTTAAAATAAGAAAAGGGTACTCAAGAAATGAATTGAAAAACAGAGAATAGGAAGAATAACTGATAGAGTTGTGCACTACCTGCTCGATGAGACGGTGAACAGGGCTACCATTGGAGGTAAGATTAGAGGTCTCTCTGTACGTATTTCTAAATAACCATAGCAAATCGTATGTAAATTTCCATGGCATTTCATACACATAAATCCTAATAGGTGACCGAACAGGATAAAACGGATCCCCGATCAGCTTCTCCGTCTCTCTCTTCCACAGAGCTTCGTCAAGCCTCTTCGCTGCCTCTTCTTGTTCCACCGCGGAACTCACCGTATCATCTAGAGCCGGTGGCGATCTAGGAGCCTTGTGAGCGAGGAAATCTTCAAGGGAAATCAAAAATGAAGTCTCAGATTTGGACGAACGAGAAGAGGGTTGAAAAAGGGTTGGATCAGGACGTGAAGGGGAGAAGGTAACGAGGATGAAGAGGGCAGAGAGAGTGAGGAGAGAGAGTGCGAAGAGAAGAAGTGGGGATTTGTGATGGGTTCTTTGGCTTTGTGCAGAGGTGGATGAGAAAGAAGACATATTCCTTCCCCTCATCTTTCGAAAATTCTGATTTGGATTTAAGACTTCGATCACTGTTCTACCTATCTGCCCATTGATCTGTTCTTCTTCTTCGTCGTCGTCGTCCTCTGAATCACAGTATCTGCAAGCAACAAGGCCAGAGATCTATTGAGAAAATCAAAACCAGGCGACGAAGCAATAATAAGCATGTTCCAAGGCTTACGAAATTACTTGATTTATAAATATAGTTTTTAAAAAAATTATTTTTATTTTTCAAAATTGCAACTTAAACTGTAACTTTTAAAGTTTGTGAGTTGTGACTTCTAGTTTTTCTTTGAACCATTTTTTTTTATATATAAATTAAACCCTTAAATTTAAACATTATTTATTAATTTATTTTTTAAATTCAGTAAGTATATATCATTTTTTTTTTCATTTAAAGAAGTATTTTTACCAATTTTTAACTCTTCCCATCATTTTTAACCCACTTTCAAAATTTTCAATCTCTCAAAAGTATTTGAAATCACCGTAAAAGAAAAGAGACCTATAGAATTTAAAATCGTGTAAGAAATCACTTAAAATGTTTGAAATTAAATAAAAATATTTGAATAAATAAAAAAATATAATATAGATGTACTGAATTTAATAAATAAATTTATGTCAATGTGTAAAAGTTATATAATAAAAAAGCTCGATATTTTTTTAAAAAATTGAAAATATAATTTATAATTGACATCAAATTATAGGTTATAAATTACATTTTATCCTATTTATAAAACAAAATATAATCATTTTCTATTTCTAGTTATTATTATGATTTTAGAAAATTAATTTTAATTTTAGAGCTAATTTTTAATTTAAATGAAAATAGTAGGCGTGAACTTGAGATAATAAATGTTACGAATATCACATTAAAAAGTTTGAAAGTAAAAAAAGTAAAATACTCGGACATCAATGAATGTAATTTGGCTGCCAAATAATTGGTGCATATTTTAAGTATAAAATAAAGCATACATGAACGTAAAATGTCTCTCCACCTCTTTGATTGCCTCTAAAAAATACAAACTTGGCAAAAACCACTAACAAGTTGAACAATTGAATTAGGGGTGGGCAAGAACCGAATCGAACCGAGAATTGACCCGAAATTGAGATTCGGTTGCGGTTCGATTCCCGTTCTTGGTTCCCAAACTAATAAATGGTTCAGTTTCAATTTTTGGTTCTTAGTTCAATTCGGTTCTCGGTTTTTGGTTTAATGGAACCGAGAACCATCTTGGTTCTTGTTTCCTCGTTGCTCTTCTCTTCTCAGAAGAGAAAAAACTTCTATCTTCCTCGAGGGTCTTTGCGGGTGACAGGAAGAGAAGGGCTTTGCGAGGAGAGGGATTCGCAAAGGCGAAGGTCGTCGATTCTTGTCGGCTGTGTCTATAGGTTGTCAAGGGCTGTGAAACACGATGATTCCATTGTCCGTCCAAGAGGAAGAGAGAGCTCCGAAAAACCTGATTACAGGCGATGACAAAAGCGCGACGTGCGAGCTACGTCCGCGAGCTTCTGGTGCTGGCAGGGCCGAAAGGGTTCCCAGTTTCTTCGATTCGGTGCGTAATTTCAAACACCCGATTATGTTTTGTCCTCCGTGATGGGTTCTGCTTGATTTCTGCTAGGGCATCAGCCAATTTGTTGTTCCTCATTTATGTTCTGCTCAGTTTAGATAGATGATAGAATTGTTCTCGATTTTCTGCTCACAGGTCAGTGTTCTATTGAAAATGTTGCTCTGCTCTTGTTGCTGTTGTTTTTTTTTCTTTTGTTCCTCTTTCTTTTTGCTGTTGTTCCTTTTCTTTCGGGACTCGCGGGACTTATTTTGCTCGCCGTGCAAATAAACCTGTATCTCAATTTGTCCCACCAATTTGGCGACGAAATCGACGAAGCCCTAGGTGGTGGCTCCGATTGTGTGGTACAGACAACAAAACGAAAATGGGCAACATGCAGGAATAAGAGAAACTAGTTAGGAACAGGAACCAAACCAGAACCGAACCAAAATTGAGTTCGGTTCGAGTTCCAGTTTCGGGTCCGGTTCTGGTTCCAATTCCTCACTCTTAGAACCGAGAATCGAATGGTTGATTCCAAGAGGTCCGGAACCGAGAACCGATTTGTCCACCCCTAAATAGAATGGAGAATTTATTGGATCTGAACATTTTCAATACGGACATTTGACTCTGAGTTAGCTGATGTCGTAAGGTTGTGCCCCGGATGTTATATTTTTTGGGTCATCTCTCAAATTCTATTTAACATTCTAATATCATATCGTGACTTATTATTACAAATGAGTATTATTTTGATTATATATAATATTATTCAATGTACAAATAACATATGTTAAGTCTTATTCTTTCCATAAATCTTGCACCAAACTTCAATATCACACTAAAATTTCATCCAAAAACACAATTTTTGTGACAGGAACAGCAAAATTGTTCCATTGTAAATGTTTCTCTAACATATATTCATTATTCACTAATAATATATTATTAAAGTACCCTTAAATTTAAAACAGACATGTACCATTACTCTTACATTAATTACAACTACTTAAAATATACATATACCATTCCTCTTACATTAATTACAACTCAAGATTTAAGATCCCTCAGCCACTAATCTCACATTTAGGGGCCACAACCAAAATATCAAGAAAGAAGAGAAAATTGCAGCAATTGACTAATGATAAAAACAGAGTTTTATGAATTATACATGAACTTATACACCAAATAGAGTAGCCAGCCTCAAATTTTAAATATACAGACACAAATGAGCACAAATATTTGCAACAACTAGTTCAAAATAACAGAAAAAATTGTTGTAATGGTTGTATCAAAGGACTTTGAAATCAAACTAGGAGGTGCTCTTTAACATTCAAGACCTAAAAACAGTCCCCAAATAAATTACTAAAGAGCATCCTTTTCTAAGAGATTTTATTATAGATGTACACCATCTCAGAAGGAAATCAGATCATCTTTCGGCGCCTGCTGTTTCTTTCCGTCCTGTCCACCATCCGATGTTCCTCCTTTCTTTCCGAATATCATCTCATCTAAATCGTCCATCATCTCGTCATTATTGACTCCGCCTCGAGAACTTGCCGGTTTCCTAATGAGGGAATCACCTTTGGCATAACGAGGCGACTCATCGGGCTCCACAGCAACAGGTATCATAGCAGGTTCAGGCTCTGGTGGAAGATATGAAGGCTTCTTCAGGTCTTCAAACTTGGAAAGGACCACCTGAATTTCATCATTCAAGTTCAAGGCCTCAAAAAGAAGAGCTTCATTTTCACCCGATGATTCGATAATTCTCTGGACAGAAGATTGGCTCCGTCGACACTGTTGAACAAGTGTGATAGTCAAGTCATCCTACAAAACCGCACAAAAGAATGATTAAGTATTTTCGAATTGCTTTTATTTTATTTTTGTTTTTGTTAGAAGAAAAAGAAAAGCGAAACTCACACTAACAAAATGCCATTTGGACGATTTATGAACTTCTATTAAAAAAAAAAAATGGGTAAAACTCAGTTTTGCCTAATTTGACACAAGGATAAATATAACAATAATGAAAACCCAAGTTAGGCTCTTCCTAGAGAAGCAACAAGGCAAGGCATGACCAACTTCCATGCAAAGACTTTTGATAGCCAAGTGTTTTCAATATTTCACATAAACAGGTTTAAAAACTTCAAGCCTAGAAAGCTGAAAATTAACTTCTAAAAGCTGTGCCAAACAGACTAATTTTTCACATTGGAAGCGCTAATAAGATGAGAGGTGTTTTTACATATTGGGAACCTCATCTATTCACAGAGGCAGTATTCATCTACATTACCAGGTCAGAAGGGAACAGAATGGTCGATATGAATGCAACACAATCAAATCAACAAGACAAACATGGTCTTCCAGGCAACGAACAGAGCCAAAACAGCAGTTGTTGGTATGAGTGCATTATAGAACCAAAATCAATTGGGAGAGATGATAGTAAGAACTTTTAGAGATGTGGAATAGCAACAAATTCATTAATCCCGTTTCTTATAAAATTACATTATTAAGTAGTTTATTACCATTACTGATAAGAACCTAAACAATAATTCCAGCAGAAATATAAAGATACACCTTAGAATGAGGCAATCACTATGAAATTAAGTAGAAACAGTAGCAAGAACAACGCTAGGCATTCAAGAGGCCCCACTCTCACCCAATCCACACTCTATTTAAATACTACCCTTACCATTCCTGTGCCTAACCAAGAGGCTTATCAATCCAATCATTCACAAGTGTTCCACCGCAGATATCCAATTTTTCTAACTATGTAACTTTTTGTCAAGTAAAATAATTTTTAGACGATGTATATATATGCTAAGACACGAAAGTAGCCTTTTTTTACTCAATAATCGATCGAACCAATATTTATACAAATGAAATTTACATTAAACAATTTGATGATTAAAAAACCATCATCCACACGATAATATTTTAACTTTCCTGCATATTTATTAAAAATCAGATCACCTTGTCATCAAAAGAAATTGAGATAATAACTCACTTATTGCTCTAAATTAATTTCAATGAAAATTCTGTTTATTTTCATGCAATCAAAAACCCATCTTACTCATAGAAAAATCTAACAATGTAACTATGAGGCAATCACTATGAAATTAAGTAGAAACAGTAGCAAGAACAGCGCTAGGCATTCAAGAGGCCCCACTCTTCCCAATCCACACTCTATTTAAATACTACCCTTACCATTCCAGTGCCTAACCAAGAGGTTTATCAATCCAATCATTCACAAGTGTTCCACCGCAGATATCCAATTTTTCTATGTAACTTTTTGTCAGGTAAAATAATTTTTAGACGATGTATATGTATGCTAAGACACAGAAAGTAGCCTTTTTTTACGCAATAATCGATCGAACCAATATTTAAACAAATGAAATTTACATTAAACAATTTGATGATTAAAAAGCCATCATCCACAGAATAATATTTTAACTCTCCAGCATATTTATTAAAAATCAGATCACCTTGTCCTCAAAAGAAATTGAGATAATAACTCACTTATTGCTCTAAATTAATTTCAATGAAAATTCTGTTTATTTTCATGCAATCAAAAACCTATCTTACTCATAGAAAAATCTAATTCATCTACATACTAACAGTAATTAGATCTAACTAGTATAGCTTCTAGAATTTCGAAAGATACACAAAATAAGAAAACAACAGAATCAATAAAGAAGATAATGGATAATGCAAGAAGCCACTTAATAAATTTAGAACAAAAATAAAATTGTCAAGGGTGGGAAGTTTGGGGATGGGGGGTGGTGGGTGGGAGGAGCCATAGCAACCTTTCAAGTTATGCAAATGTGAGTCAAAGGTTTACGTTCATTGGACCAGACTAGCTCAGTTAAAGGGCTGTTGCTAGGTTGAAGGGGAGTCTTTGCATATTCCAATGGATGGAACTTGGTTCCAATTCACCTATTTAGGTTTATATGGTGTGAGAGAAACAAGAGAGCTTAAATTACTTGAAAAAAGGGGAAAAGAACAAGAAAGCTTTGGTGCATAGAAAGACTTTTAGCTACTGTATCAACACGTCCACTATAATTTGAATTAGAAATTGACAATTATCACAAGAATAAAACGAATTACCTCCAATGCATCCTGAGGTGAGGATGATAAAACTGTCGAAAGAAGCTCAATACTGTTTCTTGCAACATCAAATGCCTCCTTTGTTTGTTCTGGAGTAAAGCTTATCACGGGAATATCATGCTGAACCTGCTCAGCAAGACCATCCTCAAACTCTGAGGGTTCAACAGTGGGAGGGGGTGTGAAAATAGGCGCCAAACTCTCATTGTCGCGTCCAGGAAACCGTATACCCCTTGATTTTAAACTCTGATATAGTAATACACCCAACAAAAGTATAAGAAAGAATGAAAAATTTGTTAGCCCATCCATAAGGTGCCAATAAAAAAAAAAACCAATAATTCTAGCCTTCAACCCATGGCACGGCGGCATAGGGGACAAGATTAGAGAAAACTTTAAAATAATAAACTAACTAATGCAAACAGATGGTTGAAGCAGTTGCCAAATTAATTAACACAAATCAAGACTACCATATATTTCCAGCATAATAGCCCAAACTTTATCTCTTTATGGTGTCCAACTTGATTAAATGGTAAAGCGTGGAACAAATATATATTTATCAAATTATCTACAACCTAAGATTTTTAAGGCACCATGTTGACAACAGTAATCCAATCATGAGAATTTAGGTGAAGATCCCACCTTAAGTTTAGTCATCAAATTGAGATCAGTGCTAAAGTTGAAAGAAAAAAATACCACAAAGGCCCACTGTTCCATTATTTATAGGTAAGTAAACAGGAAAAGCAATTTAGGCATGCAATCGTTATGATATCTCTGTCTGCAGGGGATACACATACTTTCCACTAAACTTTTCTTGTTAGCATTAAAAATATTAAAATAGAACTATAAAGTAAGAAGACTCCACTTTAATTGGCAAGTTCTCAAGCCTCCAACAATCCTCAATATGTGTCCGACACTAATGATTTGTCCTACCTTCTCTTTTTCTTTTCTCTTTTTTTTGTTAGTTTCAAACACATGCAGCACAATTGCCACCGTATATTTAAGAAACACTTCAAAGGAAAAATAAGGTTCATTAAATAAGGAAATAAAGACTTTCCTCCATTGCACTTTCCGCAATGGCAGACGCAATCAATCCACCATTCAATCATCATTTCTGTCATTTTCTTTGTTATGATTCTTCATCTAAAACAGGAATAGAAGATACTAAAATGTCTAAAATATAATGTCATTTATTGTGAGCTAACATTCACTGTGACCTCACAGTGCACAGTATAAGAGACAAACAACGTGTGGATAAGCTCGTTTTCCATCTAGTGTCAACAATGTGTGGATGTAAGCACGTCGTTTTCCATTTAGTGTCAATGTCTATGTACCCCCCCACACATTTAATTCTTAATTTACAGGTGGAAGTTAATTAGCTATAAAGGTTTTTCTTTTCACCTTCTAGTTTTTGAATAATTTATTAAAGACCAATTAAAAAGTGCAGTGACCTTGTAAGTTTCTTCATAAACAGGCAAATAGCGAAGCTCGCTAGTGGACTCCCCCCATGCCTCGATCAGCATCAAAGCCTTGTTTCGGTTATTTACAACAGTCTGCGGATCATCAATCAGCTTCACCATTTCATCAAGAACTCTCTCAGCTGCAACTTCAGAGAATGACTTTTCACAATTCTTAACACATGTCTCTAGCAACACTAAGGCTAAATACTGCGTCCTTGGACTCTTCATTATGATGCGCTTTTTAATTCCACGAATTAGTTCGACACTGTTAATCTTTTCAACATTAATCATGTCACAGATTTCAAGATTCATGGCCCAGTCAGGTTCATTAAGGGCCTCTGAAGTTGCATCCTCAACAAGCTTATCAGCATGGTTTTGACCTTGAAAGAGCTCCTTCATCTTGAAACTCATAGAGCTCACACCTTCGCTCATTTTTTGGCTCATCTCAGAACTGCTAATCTTCAAACGTTCACCTAAAGCACTCAATTTTTCCATCAAATTATCACTCATTTTTGCAGTAGAGAAAAAAGAATAGTGCTCCTGAGATGTTTCCCTGGCAAACTAAGAAAACCTTACAAATCAGAAGAACTGATATTCCAGTAGCCTGCAAGATAAATCAAATAAAGATGGCACTTATGATAATAATCAAGATCACTGACTAAATTATATCTTCAAAGAGAAATAAGCATGCGAAAGAAAATACTCTTAAGATTTATCGGGAACAAAACAATATAATAAGAATTTAAGATAAGGATGTTATCCGTAACATCTTATTAAATTTTCAAGAACGACATTATTGGAAACTAGTATTTATTATTTACGTAGTGAGATTTTCAAAGCCCATTTTCCCTTATAAACCTCCGTATATTTGTTTAAAGAAAAATTTATCACTAAATTAAATTCAGACGCCTTAGAGTTGTAAGAGCAATAGGTAAATGAGGCAAAAGGAATGACGAGGTAGTTGATTGAAATATGGCGTTCAAAACATCGAATGAATCCTTGATTAGGTTAATGACAGGAAATCTTCAGAACCCCCGTAAATTTCCGTAATTTCTTTTTGTTATTGAAATTCCATATTACCCCTCAAAATTCTCAGAAACCCTATACGTATTTTCTCCAACCTTTAACACCAATTCAGAAAAATACAAAACTTCTGATACAAACCACCAAGAAGTAAATTCTGATCCAGAAACAAAAACCCTACAGAGTGACTTAATTCAAACAGAATCCCAAGCGCTTATCATCTTCCCAAAACAAGACCCAGGAAGATATCAAACAATTAATTAACCCTTTCCTATTTCATATCCTCTTTTTCTGGGTAAGCAAACAAAAGAGAAAAAAAAAACGATCAGATCGAGAGTGAACGCCCAATAAACGATCACAGATTCTCGTCGAAAGAAAACGAAAGAGAGTACCTAAGGAGTTTGGTGGAAGCCGATGCGACGACTTCAACCAGAGCTGATCGCTTGCAGTTTCAGTCTCCCCGTCTTCCTGGTACGTAAATCTCTCCTTTTATTCCTTTATTTTTTTTAATATTGGCTTTTTCAATTAATTTTTGGATAATTAACAAAAAATAAATAAATAAACCCCAACCCAACCTTAAACTAATTCTAATAACAACTAAAACTCCAAACTATAAAAAATAAACAACGCAAATATTACAGTCTCATTTTTTGTTGACAGACATCTCCCGGACGTCCCTCAACGTTGGAGGACGTCCAAGGCTAGTCCTTGGATGTCCAAGGCGTTGGACAACGTCCAAGGCAACATGAATGGGTCTATGATCGACATGATCTTGTAGCCATGGAGCTTTCTTTATTTTTTGATCTCCGAGAAATAGGTTCATGAATACTTAGTTTTTGAAGGATAAGTGACCGAGCATGAGATGTATCCACATAAATGTTGGTGACCACAGATGTGTTTGTGTCTGCAGAAGTATTGATGTTTATGGATATTTGGTTTAAAAAGGAAACATGGTTGCACATGAGTGGTGTTTGCGATAAAATATCACAGTGGAGGCGTTGGTGTCTGCAAAATGAGGTTTGTCCACAGAAAGACATGACGTGGTGAATTATGCTTGGCAGATAATGTGAGCGAATATCTGCCATGGTCGTTGGTGTTCATAGAAACCTTGGTGTACACAGAAGCGTTGTTGTCCATGGAATGATGTATGTGGCAGATTGTGATTGGCGGATATTGGCTGCAAAAGCCTTGGTGTCTACGAATGTGAGGTGGAATCCGCAAAATGAGGTACATGACTTATTGTGATTGACGGATAATATAAGCGGATATCTGTAGCGAACAAGAGGAATCACATGCACGGTCTTGGACCATATGCATGTTTATAGGGGAGATTATCAATAATAAATAAATAAACAATCATAAATATAAAGGAGTTAAGAGATAGAGAAAATGCAAACCGAATTTGTTTACGCGGTTCAACAACTCCCGCCTACATCCAGACTCCAAGTTTCTGACTTGGAGATCTTTAATCACCTAACTTCTCTAGTTAGTGATGATTGACTTTATGGGTGTCAACTAAACATTTACAATAACTCTTTCTCAGGGCGTCACTCTTTTGTTCATTGTTTAAGTACAAGAGCTGTAAAACTAAAATTATTAACTCTCCCAAATATAAAATCTCAAGTTTTGGAGTTTGAGAGTTAGGATTTACACTTTATGATTGATGAGAAATCGTGTATGAGTTTTGGTAGAGCTTCACTTCGATTCTCATTTGATTCATTTGAGCTTCGGAGTGTCTTCTATATGCAAAACATGTCGACCACCTCCATTTTGGTTGACCGCCTCCCAATCATTGGAATGTTATTGTTGTAGCCAAATTGTCCCTGGTCGACTACATTTAGGCATAGTAGAATTTGGCTCGAATCTGTCTTAATTTGTGATCGACCACATCTTCACCGATCGCCCGGTTCTTCAACAGGTTTAGAATGTCGAGCAATTTATCTTTACAGCCGGTCGACCACCTTCAACTTGTTGATCGGTTCTTCAGTTTTTCATCAAACTAGTCGATCACCTCTTCTCCGTATTTTGCCCAAATTCAATCTTCTAAGTCCCAATAATAAACCTATAGCTACACGGACTTAGATAAACATGTTAGTAGACATTAATACTCGTATTAAGGATATTTTCAATTAAAATCAATATAATTATAATGATAAAACAATTAAACAAATTCAAATGATAAACAACTTATAATCTAGTTAAAAACATTTCATCATCAAAACAATTAAGTCTAATGACTTTTAAGCTAACACACGACTCACAGGATTTAATAAGGAAGCATAAATAAATGAAGAAGGGGGTATCCGCAAAGAGAATGATGAACATGTGGATGACTCACGTTAATTAGGGAGAAAGTGGGTATCTATTAATAGTGAAACAGAAAGGAACGTGTCCATGGATAGGAAGAATCACGTGCATGACACATGCAATTTAATGAGGAAGCAAAAAACGAATGGAGAAGGAGGAGTTCGTGAAGAGAAGGATGGGCACGTGGACAGCTCAAGTTAATTAGGGAGGAAGTAAATATTTGTGAACAGGGAAGTGGAAAGGAACGCATCTGCGAATAGAAGGAATCACATGTGCAGCACACGCGATTTAATGAGGAAGCAAAAAAAAAATGAAGAAGGGAGCGTCCACGGAGAGAAGGATGGACACATGGACAACTCACGTTAATTAGAGAGGAAGTAGATATCCATGAACAGTGAAGTAGATATGTAATACTCTAATTTCCCGTAAGGGAATTAAGTAAAAATAATTGAGAAATTAATTGGATATAATTGGATGATTGATGGATTATTTGATGGGAAATTTAATCGGGGGTAATTAGATATGATTATTGAGGATTTATTCGATAGAAAATTTATTTGGCAAATCGAATCGAAAAAATTAAATTGGACTGATGATTATCATCAAACAATATTCGGAATTAATCGAGAATTGAAAATTGGGTCAATTAATATACCATAGGAATATTTAATAATTATAGATTTATTAAAGAAATTAAAATAAATAAAATGAAATTAAAGTAAATGGAATTATAATTTATAAAAGGAGGGATTAATTTGTGATGGGAGAGCTGAACCGATTTAGCTGAACCGGTTCACGCAATTTGAATTCTGTTATGGAAACAAAAAGAGAAAGGAGAAGGGGGAATAGGGCATTTGGCCCATGGCCATTTTGCGAAGAATGGAGAGAATAGAGAGAGGGAGAAGGAGAATAGAGAGAGAGAGGGGGGGGGGGGGGAGCGAGAATGACGAGCAGGAGTGGCAAGCACGAGTCATGCACGTCGTTCGGTGAATGGCGAGTGATTGCGGGCTCAGGAGGTACGGCTTCATGTAATGGTTCGGTGTGAAGTTTCGGGTCGTCAAGGCTGCGTTGGGTCAGGGTGAGCTCCGATGTTCTGTCGATTTTTGGTGGCCGGAGTCGATGGAATGGCGACGGTGAGGCAGCGAATTCTAGCCTCAGGTTGAAAGGCTGGAGCTGGCGGTTCGAGAGGAACGGCTGGGGCGGCATGTAGTTCGGTCCGTAGATCTTTCCTTCTGGTTATCAAGAAATTGACAACGTGGACGTGCGTGGAGTGGTGATGACAGGGTGTGGCTGGGCATGACTTGTGGCAGAGAATTGTGAGTTGTGCCTCTGGTGGATTTGAAAGGTAGAAGAAAAACTGAGACGAGAGGGGAAAGGCAGGGAGAAGAGATCTCTCGGGTGAGCTAAGCTGAGAGCTCTCTAGAGAGGTTGAGCCTAGAGCTGAAGGAGGGAGTGAAAGCCCGAGGAGAAATAAGAGAAAAGAAGAGGAACAAAGAAAGGAAAGAAGACAGAGGGAGAAGTGGGGGGGGGGGGGGGGGAGTTGTTGCCCTCGGGTCTGCCCTGTCTACTGGTAAGGTTCTTCTCTGTTGTTTCAGTCATTTGGACTTTGTTTTTGGGTGTTGAGTTTGACAGTGATATTGGGTATTGTTTTGGATTGCTTTAGTTAGTTTGAGATATTCAATTATGGATTTCTGAATGAGTTTATTGGATGTAATAATCTGTTGGTTTTGGAATGGTTTGGTTGTCTGCTAAACCGTGGTTCTGTTAACTATAATATGTAATGTTAAGTTGAAGAAATGTTGATCTAATGGATTTGTTCTCTGTTGTAGTTGTTAGAAACTGTTAAATGCTTGAGGCCTTTAATTATTGTTGGATGATGATAAGTATGGAGGTGTTGTGTTGCTTGGAAATAAACCTGTTTAGTTATAGTTGATGATATGCCCTGTTGTTTAACTGCTCATTGGTTCCGTGAGATATTTAAATTGGATATTGGTCTATGCACGTACAATTTGTGGTTGAGAGTGATAGTAAATATTCTCGGTTTTGGTTAAGGATATTTCAGATGGAGTGTGGGTTGTTAATTGGTAGAAAATAGATATTGAGTTTGGATTATGAAATGCTTTCAAGTGATGAATAAAGAATAAGGGTATAGATAATGATGAAGTTGTTAAGTTGAGAATGTTAGAATTGTTAAGTGTATGTTCCATTTTGGGGTTCCTAGAATTACTATATAATTAAAGATAGAAAAAAAAAATAAAATTAATAAGTTATGATTATTAATGAGTAAATGTTTTAATCATGAAGGTATTGAAAAGAAAAAGAAGGATAAATATTAAGTACGAATACGCGTTAAAGCTTCGAGGTAAGAAATTGAGATTGGGTCTTGGCCAATGGAGGCCCTACACCATAAGCAATGTCTTTCCTTTAATTGTTTGTTCGCGTTTCTACTATGCTGCCTTAACTGTTATGTCTATGCTGTTTGCACGTTATTAATTTAATCTCTAAGCATGTTTAGGATGTTAGCATATCGTTATTGTTTCCTTTAAATTGACAAGCATGCCTAGATTATTATTGTTTCCTTTAAATTGCCAAGCATGCNTTTAAATTGACAAGCATGCCTAGATTATTATTGTTTCCTTTAAATTGCCAAGCATGCCTAGATTATTATTGTTTCCTTTAAATTGCCAAGCATGCTTAGATTATTATTGTTTCCATTAAATTGCCAAGTATGCTTACATTATTATTGTTTCCTTTAAATTGCCAAACATGTCTATATTGTTATTGCTTCATTTAAATTATCGAGCATGCCTATATTGTTATTGTTTATTCTAAACTGTCAAGCATGTTTTAGAGTATATCGTCATGCATATTATGTTAGTAGATTTCTCATGTTTCATGCGTTTATATTGTTGTGATTATTGCTTCATTTCTCATACTTTTATATTGTTGTGATTATTGCTTCATGTTTCATACTTTCGTATCGTTATGATTACTGTTTCTCATTGACATGCATCAAGATAATGTTTCTCATTGACATGCATCATGATAATAGAAACAAGTAGGAAATGTCCCGTTGGAGGGGGGGTATTCATATGCATTTACGTGAGGAAAAATGAATAAAGAAAATGAAAGGAAAAAGGAAAAAGAAGAGTTGGAGGATGGAGGGGTAGTTCGGATCTAGCCAGGTAGATTCAAGAGAATTATGTCCTTCCCTTATCGGGTTGCGGGAGACGGTCTACCATAGGTGGTTAGAAGTCGACAAAGAGACTATTCCCTCTGACACAGATTTCTGCAATCTTCCAGCTTGACGTACAAGTAATGAATGAATGAAACATAAAGAAAAGAATGGTTTGGGGTGGACCCATTCTGACATAATGAGTTAAAGGCATACATCACATTACATATCTCATTTCTTACTGAGCATTGGGCTTACAGTTTGCTTATAGTGTAGGTACAAGCAAGAGAACAGATGAAAGAGCAGTGGATGAAGGATTTAAACGTTCGGGACTTGTGGCTGGCTAGGCTAAGGAAAGTAAAAGAGAAAAGGATTTTGTAAATGTAAAATACAATTTTATTTACTATCTTTTAAAATGAATGATTTATGCTTCCGCTGTAAAATGAGAAAAATGGATTTTATAAATAAAGTCTTCCACTGTTAATAAAGATTTAAGTAACGAGTTTTAAGTAAGATGTTTTAACGATAGGGTTTTAACAAAAGAACTCTGATTTCGATTGGAGGGTTTTAATAAGGATTCAACTGTTTTATAAAAGTTTTAAATTTAACGCGGTTTTCAAAGTAAGAAAAATCTGGGTCGTTACAAAATATCCGTAGCGGCAGGAGGAATCATGTTCATTGCACACACAATTTAATGTGGAAGCAGAAATGAATGAAGAAAGGGGCATATGTGGAGAGAAGAGTGGACATGTGGAGGGCTCACGTTAATTAGGGAGGAACCAAATATCCGTGAAAAGTGAAGCGAATATCTGCAGCAGAAAGGAACACGTCTGTGGATAAAAGGACATCTGCTTCAGTGTAAATGTGTAATATCCCAAATTTTTATATCGAAATTTAAACGTTATAAATGAGGAAATGGTTGGAGATATTCGAATTAATCGAATAAGTTATCGGGATATTACTATGCCATAATCAATATGTTATAAATTAGGAAAAAATAATTAAAGTGAGGGGGAAATAATAATAATAAGGGGGATTAAAATGATTTAAGTTAAATGGGTTAAGTTAAATGGAAAATAAATTATTTTGCTAATTACCATAATGGCCTTCGGCCATTTGAAATAGAAATAGAGAAAGAGAGAAATAGTGAGAGCGAACGAGAGAGAGAGGGAGCAGGGGAACGCGAGGGAGTTGGGGCGAAGACGAACTCCGGCGACGAGGCAATGTTTGGCGAACGAGAGGGCGTCGAACGACGACGCTGGGCGACGGCGTCTGAGGCACGAGCTTGATGCAGTGTTAGGCAAACAAACTGTGGCCGGCGACGATGCGGGCTGCAATGTTGTCCGAAGGGTCCGGCGAGCTCACGGGATGAATGGACGAGCTCCGTCAAGATAAGTTCTTCTATTGATTTTTGATTAGTTAGTGATGCTCGGAGATGAATGGCAGGGGCAAGGTTGGCCGAAGGGGAGAATGGGTGTGACAGGATTTTGAATCGGTGGAGTTGGTTTGGAACCAGTTTCGTTGGTTCACAACTAAATGGGTTAAGCCAATTCTTTTGGCTGGCAGGTGGCTTCCACACGGCCACTCTTCTGTAAATGGTGCACTTCTTCTCCAACAGTGCACGTCTCTCGGCTCACCTATTAATCTAGGTAACAGAGAGCTGTCTCGGGTGTTTTCTCGTGTATTTGATGTTCTGGTTATTTTGTGTTCTCTCAGGTGCTCCTCCATTGCTACGTGTGGTCTTTCCCTCTCGGTGTTGGCTATAAATGAAGAGAAGCAGGATGAACACTCTACTCCTGTCCTGAGTATTGCAGCTGTGAGGATTTTAGCAGTGAAGGAATCGATTGGTAATGGAGGGAAGGCTCTGTACTCTGCCTTCTTGGACTCGGCAGAGAATTCTTCTTTGTCTTTGAGGAAGAACTAAGGAGAGGTTGGAGTGATGCTTCTGGAACTGTGAGTCGAGTAAAGGATTGGTGAGGAGAAAATCAAGCTTCTGACTTCAGGTATTACTTGGATTTATGGATATGTATTGGATATGTACTGTGTGGTAGAATTCTATTATTTTCTGTTGATGGTCATTTGAATAAATGTATTATGCCGATTGGATTGGATTGGAGATTTGATGACTATTTGTTCTGTCACTAGTAGTTTCAGCCTTGGGTTATGAGATATGCTTTATGTGACTTGTGCCTTAATGGGTTATTGAATGTTTAAGGTGTTGGATAACCTGTTCTGTTAATCGATTTTGGGTTGTGACAAGTTGTCTTGTTTCTTGTTGGTGTGCCGTTGCAAATTGTTTAATGGACAACGAGCTTGTTGGAGGATGATAGTACCCAATGCTTCCAATAACGAGGTAATTCTCTGCTTGATATTGGTTTAGAGTATGTCAAGTATAAATATTAAAGATAGTGGGTTGTCGTTGTTTGGATATTTGTTAACTGTGATTGATCAAGTTGTGGCACGAGAATGCTAATCTTAAGTAGTGAGGTGCTGTGTGAATGTGTTCGGTTTTGATAGAGATCAAAGAATATGTTTTAAGAATGAGTTTCTACGATTTCATTACTTGGATTGATATACTTCGTAGGTTGAGACAGTGTCGATTAGTTGATGTGAATTCTAGTCTTCGGCTTGGATTCGTTAGATAAAATGACTTAAATGGTTCTCCACTTTGCTATGGAAATATGGATTAAATGGGATTAATTAAGCATTAAAGTTTAGGGGATTGTTATTAATACATCATTGTTATGATTTTAAAGGTACGAAGAGAAGAAAAGAAACAGAAACGCGTTATGGACGCCAGGTAAGTGATACTTACTGTGCCTTGGTCTTCGGACCCTACATCACAAGAATTAGGATTGTATGCTATGTGTTTATTAGATTGAGGTTCTTTTAATGATATGTTTCTTAGCCATTTATTGCATATAGGATTGTATGAACTCACGTGCATAGCGTATGACATAATAATCTATTAAATAGGCGTGTGGGGGTTCGGGTGATCGGTCAAACTTCCATACAGTAGCTACGTGGAAGCTAGGGTTCACCTTTAACCGTTCTGAAATCCCCAACGTTCTTGGAACAAAAAGTACATACGGCGTGAGGAAGACCATGATATGTATATGTATAATTATTTGGCCATATCTTCCTCATGACCCCACGGTGTTTGTCATACATATCATTTGCACTTCACTTTATCACTTACTGAGCATTAGGCTCATTAGTTTAGGTCTTGTGATGTAGGTATGAACGAGCAACAGATGAACAGGTTAAAGACAGTTGATGGGTGGATTGCACGGGTGGATCTTGTGGCTAGCTAGGCTAAAGAATTAAAGGAAAAGTATTTGAAAAAGAGTTTTGTAACTTATTTCTTATGCTTTAATGTTTTGTTTTTATTCAGCTGCATTTCTTATAAAGAATGTTATGGTTTATGAAAGTAAGTTAAGAAAGATGAAAGGAAATGGGTAAAAGTAAAAGTAAAAGGTTTTATCGATCAAATTTTACGAAGAAAAAGACTCTGATGTTTTTACGAAAAGAAAGTTTTACATTTTACGCATTTTAAAAATGAGGGATGTTACAAAATGTGTATATGCGGACGTTTGTTATAAGTACAGACATCTACAGGTAGCATGGATGTCTAAGGGACATCTTCTAATGGAAAACATGACTACAAGATTTGCGTCGTACATTCATTTATCATAGTTTAGAGTTTTAGTTGTTAACAAATTTTGTTTAAGGTTTGGCTTATCACTGATCTAAAAGAGCAGGATTTTTCTTTTTGTTAATTACCCTTAATTTTTCTTCTATAACTAGTTTAGATTAAGTGAAATTAGAGGTGACAAACGAGTGGAAGTGAAATTGAAAAAGTTTGACTCACTAAGCCTGACAAGTTAAACGAGTCGAATCTTAGAGTTTGCCTAAAAAAAAGTTTCAACCCAAGTTGGCTCGTGAGTCACAAGTTTAAACGAGCCGACTAAACAAGTGTAACAAGCTTTAACGGCCTGAACCTACATAAATGTTTCCAATTTAAATTAATATAATGTATATTTTTTTTTAAAATTTAGTTATTAAAATTGTAATAATTATTTATTATTATAATAGAAATATATAATATTTACTCATTTAATTTAAAAAACTATTTTATTAATATATAAAATGACATGTAATTTGAGACGATTCAATAAAAAAAAGCATATCATACGAATATCATAACAAATATTTAATAATTGTATCACTACAAATTATATACATCGCAAATAGGTTAATACTTATCTAATTGCCAATCATTTGTCACATGTCAAAAAAATTACAAATTTGAAAAAATTACTTTAAATTACAATATAAATAATAATAAAAAATCTAATCATTAATATCTAAAATTTTAAATTCTTCAAATATTTCATTCTCTTGTTGTTCATCTTTCATCTTGACGTCGTTTTAATCTTTGGAAGAAATTGATTTGGATTAAAGATTTTTGAGTTTCAATTTAAGCAAATGAGAGTGGGGCTGAGCATAATCTAGCAGACCCTTACACCAAAGCTCAAGGCAACCACTATTTTAAGTCACTCAATCACATAAACCAGTTGTTGGAATCATGTCCATACTATGCCGCTACACATCACCGTCACTCTCTTGTCCTCACCTACGAGTTTTCTCTGGCAAGCTTGCATCGAATCACACCTGAATTCTTCTCATCTACTCTAGTACTAAGCTCTGAAACTCTACTTTAATGTCACAATCAAGCAACTTCCAATAGCTTAGAACATGAGTCTCGTGATGGAACCTCTAATTTCCAACACTCTTATGGCAGTTCTGAAACGAGCACAAACTCATGAGCATTGTGTCTACCCGAAGTAGTAGTAGTTGTCACGTTTTAGAGGTAAAATTTGAGTTAGAGCATATGATTATATTGATTCTTACCGAGCCAATGAGAAAGGGACGGAGATAGGCTCAGCATGCCTATTAACCATCTCTATGTGAAAGGGACATACCTGTTAAGTGACAGTGTAACAACCCGATTTTCTTTACTTTGAAAACAATTCATTTTAGAAAGCCATGAAATTTAAAACTTTTTGAAAACATTTTTCTTTTATAAAAACAGCGGAAGACTTGTATAATTGAAACCAAACATTTGAAAATGCAATAAATAAAATTATTTTATTTTACAATTTAAATATTTTATAAAGCCTTTTACAAACCATTTTTCTTTAAATCTTTTGGCCTAACCAGCCAAAATATACACACATGTAAATCCTTCATCAACTGCTCTTTATCCTGTTCTCGTATATACCTACATCAACAAAACTTAAACTATGAGTCTAATGCTTAGTAAGTGATATAAAATAAAATGTGAAATGCACATGCAATGCAGCTTTTAAAATCCATTTTCATTTTCTGTTTTCACTTTTTGTTTTTATTTTCTGTTTTTTGTTTTCTGTTTTCGTGCACATCAATGTATCCGGTGAAAGACCGAAAATAACCTCAGTGGGGAGTGAATTAGGTTTTAAAACTTTTTCATGCGATATTCGATTTTCTAAACCCTAAGTGATTTATAAATAATAAATATACAATTAATCACAATGTAAGAGAGTAAGGGTTAGAGAGTGCAAATAATGTTGTTCACGCGATTCGGAAACCCTGCCTACATCTGCGCTCCAAGTTTTTGACTTGGAGATCCTTAACCGCCCAACCACGCCAGTTGATGATGTTTGACTTTTGGGTGTCAAACAAATCTTTACAAGTTGACTCTTTCTTAGGGCGTCACTATAACGACCCAGCTTTTCCTAAATCCGTTAAAATACGTAAAATTTTAAAATTTTCCTTTTGAAAACAAAACGTATCAGAGTGCGTCTAACCAAATCGCTAATACTTTTTCTTTAAACTCGTTATTAACACCAATTGATAAAATGTGCTGAAGTTTTGTAAAATAAATCCTTGTAAAACATGGCGGAAGCGTAAATGAATTATTTAAAGAAGAAACTAAACAATGGAATACAATATCATAAAACTTATGTGATTACAACCGTTTCTCATTTTACTCTTTAGCATGGCCAGCCCCAATCTCGCCCGTGCAAATCATTCACCTCTACTTTATTATTTATTCATCGTTCTCGTATATGAGCTTATTATTATCTGTTCATCTTTTGTACCTACACCACAAATAATACTTGAGCCTAATGGCTCAATAAGGAAAAGGGTTAATACAATTATGCTTATGACTCTCTTTAGTTCTTTTGGAATGGGGGCCACCCAAACCATTTCTTTCATTACATTCATTCATTTTTTCGTTCTTTACTCGTACTTCGAGCTGGAGATTGGAGGTTGTCCTTTGAGATGACCTAGTTTGGTTGGCTTCTAACCTCCTGTGTGCATACTAGTCCATTTCCTGACTAGGTGAGGGTGTATCCTAGCTGCCAGGCTAGATCCGAACTACCCATCTACCACAACTCCCTATTCTTTTCTTTTCAAGCGTATCTCACCCTCGAGGCTGTTTTCTCAGTGATAAACGTATCCCGCCCATCCTGACCGTTCTTTTCCCTTCGGGCATACCCCGCCCTCCGGGCTTTATTCCAGTAATAGAATTATCCCATCCATCCTGAATGTTTTCTACTTCCTTATTCCTTAACATTTTTCCTCACTCATGCATGTGTTAGTACCACCCCAAAGTGGCACTCCCTATGGGTTTCTATTAACATGATGCATGCTCATACATTCTCAACCTAGCATGATGCTCCATAACATAACTTTGACAGAAATTGAAGTGCACATTTAAAAGTAACTGTAAATAACAGGAATTGAAAGCGCATAAGATGAATAATGGAAATAAGCACACACAGAGAATAGTCATAATATTGAATCGTAAACAGCGAAGCACAGAAGGAGAATTCGAAGCATTCTAAGTATCTTAATTGGTCTCCTAGTCATTTTACATGCTTCCTACATTCATCATTCTAGGTGATCATTCTAATCAGTTATTCAGGTAATTTACCATGCTTTGTTTAACAGAATTTATCATGCTAAGGACATGTAATCAAAATCGAGATTATAAGCAATACCAAGGAGACAATAACAAAAGCAATTATAAACATACATTTCACATAATAAGAGAGATCCTTGAGACATGTTATCTTAATTAGTTACATGCTCAAGTTTAACTAGTTTATTAACAATGTTACCATTATTAGTTTAGTTATCTAACATTCTCAAGTTAACTACTTATCTTAGTTGATTAACATGCCACTTAAACACAAAAGAATTAACAAACTTAGTTAATTGTATGCTTGAATTACAAATCAAAATACATATAATTAACATGAGTTAATTAATGACTTAATTAAAACTAGTTACTCATACATGCTTAGGTTTAGTTAATTGCTCTAACTGTTTAACATGCTCAATCAATTACTTTAATTAAGTTTGCTAGTTCATTAACATGCTCAGGGTTCACTTAACATAATATTTGTCTAGTTGGTTAATTAAACATCCTAGTTAAGCACTTACTACAACTAGTTAGGGAACATGCTTTCATATTGATTATTCTAATTAAGTAAATTAACATGCTCTTACAATATTCTAATCAATTATATGCTCAAGTAAATTAAACATGCTAGTTAAGTACTTATTAAACATGCTAATAAATAAATAGCAATTCAAATGGTTTATAGGTTTGGACTACTAATTGAATTACATGCTCAATTTATTATTATTTAACATGCTTAATAATTGATGAACATTTAGCTAAGTGGTAGAACAATAACAAAGGAAATGATTGCATTATAAACATTTAGCAACAACATAAGAACTCTTAGCTCATTTCTAGACTTTTCATACCCATTGATCATTCACGTTTTCAACATTATCACCATCTATCACTAGAAATTACGGAACTCATATACAGTCAAGGAAATCATTTACAGCAAATTTTAGCAGTATTTGTATATATAATGGCAGGAACTGTCACTCAAAGAGAAGCAACACGAGTACCGAGAACAACCAACCATCAACAAGGGACTAACATAGAACTATCCATATGTTACGGAGTGCTAATAAATCTAGACTATCATTAAGAAAACACTTAGTCATGGTGCTAGTAATAAGGGAAACATTCAGCATGATAAAACATTCAAACCACAGAACTATCAAGGAATATCACAGAACTACAATAAGTTACATAACACATCACGTAAACTCATGCACTCTACTTGTGGTGTAGGGTCTCCAAATGGCCAAGATACACCCAATTTCCTTACCTCGAACTTTATCACCCGTCGACGTTTAACCGTTATCCTTTTCTTCTCATTTCGATAACACAAATTAGTAACATTTATAATTAATAATTACAACTTATAAACTTTCCTACCAGTAACCACGTAGAAATTCTAGGAGTCCCTTAATACCTAATGAAACATAACATCCAACATAGGAGAAGGCCCCAACTATCGACCGAGCACATATCCATAACAAGCTAAGTCCAACATATTCATGCTTCAAGATTGGCTAACAAAATATATTATTCATTTATCCCTTTTTATTCCATTAACAGGGCAGCGTATAAATCCTCCTAACGTGCAGGTTAACAACATACTTCACAGAACAATCCACATATTATTATAACAGTCAACCCAACACAGCATATTTACAATAAAATGCATTTCATTCTCTTTATCCCAACAAACAGTAGTTAAATCATCCTAAAAAAACAACCAGAAGCAGATCCAAAATCAACCATAGTAGTAGACATTGAACAGCCAATCCAAAGAACCAATCCAACGTGTTTCCACGTCCAACTATTTATTCAGAATTTTAAGCGTAACATGCTCCAGGCCAACAATAATGTAGAGATAGAACCGACAATGTATTCAATAATACATAATCGAGCAATGTGATAACAACTCATTTACAGTAACTAAAATCATCCCACATATCAATACTTGAACCATAACATAAGACTAATCCAAATGTTTCATTCTCATTTTTAATTCATAGACACAATGGAGGAGATCTCTTTACCAAAGTTCACTGAAGACTCACTGAACTGTGGACAAATCAGCTCTCGGTTCCCCTTTCTCACCATGCCTGTCAGACTTCCTCCAAAAATAGACACCAAATACCAAACAGCCGAGGAAGAAGAGTTACCAGAAGCTCTCGACCCTTCCCTTCATCCAGCAATCCCCTTCTCTCTCTACCTCTTCTCCTATGTATATCGAACCAGAGAGGAACACTCTCTGCCATCACCCAGGAGGCAGAGAGCGACATTCCCCAGCATGCCCGACAACCTCACTGCAATTTTTTTCCAGCTTGTACGAAGTGTTCCCCCTCTGTCGACTTTTAGAGCAAGCACCAGAGGAGATCGGTTCTACATGAACCAACAGGCTGAACCATGGCCTTCGGCCGTTCTAACATGTATCATCGCTTCGCCGAGCATTGCCATCGCCGTGCGACCACTGTCGCCATTCCATCGCCGAGCATCACCAGAAAATGACAGAGCATCGCTACTCTTCGCAGCCCAACGCCTAACACCAATGGCCCACCAGCTGCAACCCCAAATGTCTGACTCCGTCTGCTCGCCACATGTCGAGCGATGACTCCCGAGCCCACCGTCGAGCTCTCCTCTCCATCTCTCTTGTTCGCCCTCTCTTCTTCTCCTTTTCGCAGAATAGCCTAATGCCAATGAATAAAAATCATTCCCTTTTTCTATTTCTGAACCTAGCACTAAGACCAGTGTGAACCGGTTCAGCCCCTATCCCCATTTAGTGATTTCTTTTTATTTTATCCCAATTAATTAATTTACTTAATCCCCAATTATTCTCCGCTTAACCATTCCTCTACCTTTTGAATCTTTCAAATTAATCCAATAATTAGAATTGTTTAATCCACTAAATTAATATATTAATTTTAATTACGGTAATTTCTATTTAATCTTAACAAATTCTTTAAATTAAAAAATCACGAATACGTCCTTGGTAATACCCCGATAATTGTCCAATTATTCAAAATATCCCAAATTACTTCTAATTACTCTTATTAAATTCTGATATAAAAAAGTCGGGGTATTACATTCACCATTTTCTCTTACTATTACGGGTCGTCACCCTTGTTTGACTTATTCGTAGGGCGTCACCCTTAGCATTTGAGTACAATAGTGGAATTGGAAATTACAAACTAATCTTAACTCTCCTAAATACAACTCTCAAGTTTAGGGATGAGAAGAGTTAGGTTTGCACGCTCAATAATGAATTGGAATTAAATATGAAATTTGGCAAAGCTTCACCTCAATTCCTGGTTGGTTGCATTGAGCCTCAGAGTGTATTATATTTATAGACACTGCCTTTTCGATTGACCAAACCATTTTTGGTCGACCATACCTGACCGTTGAAAACTAGTCGTTAGGTGTTCTGCACATTTTCGGTCGACCACTTTTCTTCTTGCTTGACCACACTATCGACCGAAACTCTTCGGAGTAATCTGTATTGCTTTTCGGTCGCTTTCTTCGATTGGGAACTCGACCGAATACTCGTCCGAAAACTTTAGGAGCACTCTGTATACATTTTTCGGACGTGTGCTTCGACTAGGTCCTTGACTGCTACCTCAACTGAAAACTCTCAGGGTAATCTATGTACATTTTGGTTAGACATGTCGACTACAAAACCTAGGAGTGCACTGTCTATATTTTTAGTCGCTCCCATCAACCGAACCTTCGACCATTTCTTCGACCGAATCCTTCCTTGGTAGTTTTGGTCGACCGACTCTTCATACTACTCTACCTCAACGCCTCTCATTTGCTATCCTTGATATTTCTAAGTCCCAATTTGATGAACACATGGACTTAGATTAACTTATTAGCACACTTTAATACCTTTATATATAGTATTTCCAATGAATATACATATAAATATAATTATTAAACAATTAAGCACAATATCAATAAACAACTTGTAATTACAATCAAAATATTTATTATCAAAACAATTGAGCATAACACCATTTAGACTAACAATCTCCCCCTTTTTTATGATGACAAAATCTTATAAGTTGTTTATTCCTAAAACTAAGCATGTGCATATGTTATTGCATATTTGATCTCTCCCATGCAATATATCTACTCTTTTAATTACATGCGTACATGCTTTTATTTCTCTCCCCCATAACAACTTATACATTTCTTTCTCTATTTTTGTTATATTAAAAAAGAAATCATTAGGGAAGGAGAGTTTAAACAATCAAAGTTATCAAAACAAATGTTATTCCCCCTTTGTCAAAATTTATACCAAATGCAAAACATTGGAGGGAACTTAAAGCATTCAATTCAATTTATATTTCCAAGAAAAATATACCAATTATAAATATACAAAATCAAAATATCAACTCAAATTTCTCTCCTCCCTATATCAATACACATAATCAAAATATTGGGGAATTTCTAAATCATCAAAATTAATTACCAACAATTCACCAATATATGCAAATTATTAGACCATTTGTTGGATTAACAATTTAAGCTCAAAGGTACAAAATTAAAAAAAATTAACCAATGATACCGAAAAAATATGCAAATAAGAAAATCAATTTTAATCAAGAGAATAAATTCAATTCAAATCAAGCAAGTACCATTTTATCATATATGCATATATTTCATTTAATTCATAAAAAAAAATAAACCCATTCAAAAGTAAGATACCCAAAAAAAATCTTATTGTGTACCTCCATAAGTGCATTTCCATCTTTATTGTATTGGATGCACACTTTTGAGATTTTTCCCTTTTTGTATTGGATACTCAATTATCCATCAACCTCAAGTTTCTTGGGAGAACCTCCAACTTACAATAAAAATCTATTTGTTTTTTTTGATACCCAAATTTTTTTAGGTCCATTAGTTAAAAGTTTGGTTCCTTTAGGAACCCAAACAAATTTTGAACCAATCATTTTATCATTTAATTTCAATGGACAACAAAATGATTTATGCCCAATATAATTACAAGTATTATACAAGATGGGCCAACAAAAAATTATTATATTTCTTCTTTTTAGCCAATGGTTGATAGCCAATTCCAACTTTGTCAAATGTAATCTTTTGCTTTCCTAAAAGCATATTAAAATTTTTGCTACAATTTGTAAATTTCAATACAATAGAATTCAAATAATTATTTTTAGCATTCAATTTACAAATACTACCCTCTAGTGATTTGTTAGTAGCAATCATATTCTCATTCATGCTTTTCAACTCAACAATTTGCTTTTCAAAAGATTTAATCATCTCAACATATTTTTTCATCAAATTGTCATTTTCCTTTTTCAGTGAATTATATTCACGTTTAAACACTTTGTATTGATCAAATAATTCATGGAAAGTATCCAACAATTCATCATTATTATCAACATTATCATCAGAGTCACTAGATGAATTGTTTACCTCAATTTCAGTGGCCATGAAACATACGTTGGCCATTTCCTATTCTTCGGAGGATGAGCTTTCTTCACTTTCATCAATTTGTTTTGTACCTACATTTGTTAGCTCAAGAGATTTCCATCTATGATAAGCACTCACACATGTTTGAATTTTATTGAATTCATTCCTACTTAGGGCACAACATAAAATATTCATCACTTTTGCATTCATGCTCAAATTACGTTAATCTAAATCATTGAATTCACAAGATGTTCTATGAATATTTATTCTATTTTCAATGATTTTCCATAAAGCATAATCTATAGATTGCACATCTATTTTTATCCTAGATCTCTAATATAAATAATCACTACCATCAAATAGTGGAGATCTAGTTGTGGATTATCCTTCAACATAAGTATTGAAATCCATAATCAATTATATAAACAATATATATCAAGAAATTTGTCAAATAAAATCAACTCAAGAAATTCAAACAAATTAACAAATTTATACAATAAAACAATAAAACAATATCACACAAAAATTTTAATTAACCCGCTCTGATACTAATTGAAAGATCGAAAATACCCTAAGAGGGGGGTGAATTAGGTTTTAAAACTTTTACATGCAATATACGATTTTTTATACCCTAAGTGATTTATCAATAATAAATATACAATTAATCACAATACAAGAGAGTAAGGGTTAGAGAGTGCCAACAATGTTGTTCACGTAGTTCGGCAATCTCGGCCTACGTCCGTATACCAAGTTTCCAACTTGGAGATCCTTAACCGCCCAACCGTGCCGGTTGACGATGTTTGACTTCCGGGTGTCAAACAAACCTTTACAAGTTTATTCTTTTTTAGGGCGTCACCCTTTTCTCTCGACTATTACAGAGCATCACCCTTGTTTGACTAATTTGTAGGACGTCACCCTGAGCGATTGAGAACAATAGCGGAATTGGAAATTACAAACTAAATCCTAACTCTCTCAAATACAATTCTCAAGTTTAGGGATGAGGAGAGTTAGGTTTGCACTCTCAATAATGAATTGGAATTGAGTATGAAATTTGGTAGAGTTTCACCTCAATTCCCGGTTTGTTGCATTGAGCCTCGGAGTGTCTTATATTTATAGACACTCCCTTTTGAATCGACCAAATCCTTTTTGGTCGACCACACCCAACCTTTGAAAACTAGTTATTGGGTGTTCTGCAGATTTTCGGTCAACCAATTTTCTTCCTGCTTGACCGCACTGTCAATCGAAACTCTTCAGAGTAATCTTTGTTGCTTTTCGGTCGCTTTTCTTTGATTGGGTACTCGACCGCATACTCATCCAAAAACTCCTGGAGCACTATGTATACACTTTTGGTCGTGTGCTTCAACTAGGTCCTCGACTGCTACCTTGACCGAAAACTCTTGGGGTAATCTGTGTGTACGTTTTCAGTTGGAGTTGTCGACTGCGTCCTCGACCGCGTTATCGACCACAAAACCTGAGAGTTCACTATCTATATTTTCAGTCACTCCCGTCGACTGGTTCTTCGAGCGAATCCTTCTTGGGTAGTTTTGGTCAACCAAGTCTTCATACTGCTCGACCTCAATGCCTCCCATTTGCTATCCTTGATATTTCTAAGTCTCAATTTGATATGTATTCACTACATAGACTTAGATAAACATGTTAGCACACTTTAATACCCTTATTGAGGGTATTTCCAATGAATATGCATATAAATATAATGATTAAACAATTAAGCACAATATCAATAAACAACTTATAATTAAAATCAAAATATTCATCATTAAAACAATTGAGCCTAACACTATTTAGGCTAAGACCCGGTTCCGTTATCAATCGGTAACCTACTATGTGATAAAGGCTCGACATCAATCAAATTGCCTGATAGCTACTATGCACATCATTGCACAACAACCCTACATCTGGTATAAGTAGCTACGACATCGATCAAAAGCTCTGTTAGTGGTTGTACGCATTAAAGCATAACAATCGGCTTTGACATCAATTGTAGTGCGCTAGCAGTCGTGCGCATCAACGCTTAAACGACGTCACATTACACTGTTGCCTCAGCCAACCTCGCCATCAATCGAGAACCAACTAACAAGCTCACATCTCATACCTCGTGGCATACACCTGAGACAACCATCCCATGGCACCCACCTGAGGTGGCCATCCTGTTTACGTTTATTCCATTTAATTCATTTGTTATCTGTTGTACTTTCAATGATAAATTGGATATTCCTACAGGCCAAATGAAGGTTGTCTTCTTCGGGTAATCAGCCCTCGAGGACACCATACACTTAGTATGTATGAACATCCATTAAACCATTTCTAAAACCATAATCTCCAATGATTCACAATTATTATTATCCTTAGTCCCAGCTTAATTCCGAGTACTACAAACAGAACTTAAGAGTAAAAGAAAAATTTTGTAAAATAGAGAAAACAAAATGTGTAATGACCAACTCATTTTACCCATGCAAGAGACCTATTTCCATTTGCGAGTTTGAGCCTTAAACTCTCTCCACATGGCCCAACTATTCCATCCTTGCAAATTAGACTTGTTTAACTCATTTGACTTGATAAGTATAATTTTTGAATTTGTATGCTGACTTGAGTTTGTAAGCTGACTTGAGTTAGACTTTTTTACATTTGGTTCAAATAACTAAATGAGTTAGCTTGAGAAATCGACATTAGCTCGCTCATTTGACGGGTCTAACTCACAAGTGAAGAAATTTTGAACAATTATTACTTTTTTTTTTGTTTTAATTTTTTTTATTTCTGGTGGAAAATAATAAAAGAAATTTGAATATGCTAATTAAATATGAAAATAAAGAATTTTAAATATGGTATCCATCATCATTCGTATCATACTACTCTTAAAAGGGAGAAGAGAGGGATTTTCTTTTAATTTAATTGTTGGAATAGAAAATCTCCTTTTGCCCAATAGGTTTTTTCGTGTTCTTCTTTTATGGGGAAGTGAAATTTGTTTCTATTGATTTCTTCTAGGGAAGAGAGTAGTATTCTTCTCCCTGTTTTCTCTTTCTTTGGTCTCCTCTCCCTCAGCACTAGTCTTCTCCATTTCATTGGCCGATAGGTTTTTTCATTTTCTTCTTTTATGGGAAAGTAAAATCTGCTTATGATGATTTCTTTTTGGGGAAGAAAGTAGCCTTCTTCTCCCTATTTTCACTTTCTTTGCTCCTCTCTCTTAGTGCTGGCCTTCACCATTTCAGATCTTCATCATTCTCTCCTATTTTTTCTTGTTTTTTTTTTTTGCAGATTTCAGGTACTTTGTACTCTCCTCTCCCTCGGCGCTGGCTTTCGCCATTTCAAATCTTCATCCTTCTCTCCTGTTTTTCTTGTTTTTTGCAGACTACTGTTTTTTTTTGTAGGTGTAGCCCCTTCAAATAATTGAGATCTCTCTCTCTCTCTCTCTCTCTCTCTCGCTCTCTCTCTCTCTATCTTACATGAATCACGACACTCCCTTAGACACCACAAAATATTTCTCTGTTGCATGTGGGTTAAGATCTGTTTGTGCGAGAAATTACTTGCTACGTATGCGTCATTACATCTCTCTCTCTCTAGAACAACTCTTCCATTTAGGGTACCTTCTAGCCATGGCCATATCCTTTGAGCTATTGTTTTCAGTTCTTAAATTTTATCCAGTATTTCATTTTACACCTTGTTAAACTTGTGAATGTATTTCCTGGCTTATTGTTATTTCCTCCATGTCGTATTTGTTTTCTTCTACTCTTTAGTTACATGGATTTATGTAAAATATAAAACTTTTTAAGCATTATTGGTATTCTTTCCCTGAAAATTTACTGATTGGTGTGGTTTCTTAATACAAATTCATTACAAATAACCTAAACATATCTTACATCTATTTGCATTTATGATAACAATTTTTTGTTGTTCTATTTTTGTATTTTTTTTCCTTTTCTTTCATGTCGATTCAGATTACAGCATGTTGTGAGAAAATTGGGCTCCACCATTTTAAGCCCTGTCAGCTATCCTTTTCAGTTCTTGAATTTTATGCATTATTTCATTTTACACCTTGTTAAGCTTGTGAATGTATTTCCTAACTATTGCTATTTCCTACATGTCATAGTTGTTTTCTTCTGCTGTTTAGTTACATAGATTTATGTAAAAATATAAGATTTTTTAAGCATTACTGGTTTTCTTTCCCTGAAAATTTACTGATTGATGTGGTTTCTTAATAGAAATTCATTACAAATAGCATGAACATATTTTAGATATATTTGCATTCCTGACAGCAATTTTGTGTTGTCCTGTTTTTGTATTTTTTTTTTCTTTTCTTTCATGTCAGTTCAGATTATAACACGTCGTGAGAAAATTAGGCTCCACTATTTTAAGCCAATTAAACCATTAGGTTATGGAGATGCTAGAAGGTAGTGATTGGCTTACTTCTTGTAATGGAATAAATAAGTTTTCTTTTCCAATCGTTTTTCTATTTTTAGTTTTTCCTCGAATTTGATTATTTGCTCTTTGGTTTGTTCTTGGTTCCTTATCTATATGGGGACATTATTACCCAAGAGGTAATATCCCCATGATTAGATTAAGTAATAAATGTGATCAAGAACTTTAGTCCTTTTAAATATCTAAACTGCCCACTAATCAAGTTGATTATGTCACTAATCCTTCTTACGTGCAATTAGTCTATACTTCTACTAATCATGTCATATCATATCATATCTCATATCATATCATAGAATATCATATCATACTATAAGGATACTTGATTTTCTTTTAATGTTTTTCTTTCAATTTAATTGCTAGAATTACTCCTTTTGCCTCGTAGATTTTTTGGTGTTCTTCTTTTATGAATCTGCCTTTTAATGATTTCTTCTGCATGGGGAAGAGATTGGCTTTGTATTCTCATCCATCGTCTTCTATTTGTTTTCTATTTCTTTGGCCTCCTCTCCCTCAACGCTGGCCTTTGTCTACGTTTTGATCATCCTTTTTGTTTGCGTTGCTTTCAGGTACTTTGTGCTCAAAAAAATATTATTGTGTTAGTTTAGATAGATTTCCTATTTGCATTGCTTTCAATGCTCCAAAAAATATTTTTGTGTTAGTTTAGATAGATGATATAGCTAGATGGATGAGTCTTCATCTTTTGTCCTTTATTTTTTATTTCCTTCTTTCAATTTTTTCGCTGTAGTTGCGCAATTACTTATGTTGTGCTATTGTTGTTTCATGTCTTGCTTATATGATTACTAAGTGTATGTCTATATGTTTTTTGCTTTACATGCTTGCTTAATCTCAATCGCGTTTTCTTTTAGTATAAGTTATCTTAATATTTTCGTTGATAGAATTATGTGAATTTGTGCTTTTTTAATAATCTTTTGAAAAAAAAAACGTTCTCTATCGTATCGATGAAATATGTCCGTCGATGAAATATATCATGGACATATTTCCTAAAATGAATGAAAACTGGACTGTTGAAGTCCATGTCTTGTGCAAACATTTGGAAAAAATTAGCTGCCTTAGCCCAACGAAATATCAGAAGCTACTTCTTGTTGATTCTACGGTAATTTATCGTCCACTCTTTTTGTTTTTCATCTTCAAATTTTGCCCGAAACATCCCTAATGTTTTCTACTTCAGGAAATACGAGTTCATACCACTTTGTTCTCTTCCAATATAGACATTTTCCAGAATACCCTACAACTTAGAAGAAATTATTATATCTCAAATGCTTTGGTGACCGAAAGTAAGCCAGAGTTTCACCTTGGAAATCTGCCTTATGAATGGGTCACCAATGCGCATACTCTTGTTGAAGACATGCCCATGTTAAAGATTGGGTTTTCTCTAGAAACATTTGCTTTTACTTCTTTCGATCAATTGAAATCCCATGTTGGAACATGTCATTTAGTTGGTAAGCAAAATTTTTTATATCGTCTTTCTCTTCTGTTGTTTCATATCCCTTGGTTTTTCCTTAGTAATGTTATTTTTGTTTGCCTTTTAATGCAATTAGAGATAGTTGGTGTAATGGTTGCTATTGAGAATCAAACGCAAAATGAAAAAGAAAACTACGAAAGTAAGAATACCAAGATTTACGTGCAAAACCCTTACAGGGAAAAACCATGGGCATAGGAGAAATTCACTAATAAGAAATCAATGTACAATGAGTTTTGTGACTCAAGCATCAATATATAGAGAGAATAAATAATCCTAATATTGAATATGGGCTCGACCCGGCCCAACTAGAATTTGGGTCACATCGAACTCTAACAATCTCCACCTTGACATGAATTCCACATGAAAGATCCAATGCAGGCTTCTTGCCCACCCCAAAACGAATTTAGAACACTGAACTCTGACAATCTCTATCTTCAAAGAAATTCCAATGTAAGGCGAACGATCTGCAAAACTCCAAAGAAAAATAACCTCCTCTTCCACAAAGGCCCCTGCTGGGCCAACTCAATATCTGGTACTGATCAAGTTTAAGCTTTGCTTAAACTTGAGAGAGACACTCGAAAATAAATCACATCTCCTCCATGGTACCACCGAATTATCAAAGATGTCACAACGAACTGCATATGAATATACTGAAGATCCCCCACTGGAATCAATACCCTTGAACACACTTAATGCGTAACCCACTATAGTAGTTTCACCATATCACCGTGGAGTTTTATCCTTTCTATTGGTTCTGCCTTTGACGATACCACTCTGACATGAATCTGAAACTGGTGACGATGTGGTGACCGGATCACCTTGAACATCTATAATAAGCTAATGTATCGGCTTTAATGTAGATTCAGAACCCAACTTGAACTTCACCTAAGAACTTGACTTCTTCTAAGTCTTCTTCAAAAAAACCTTTAGAAGGTGAATTCACAAACTTTACAGCCTAATTACCTATCACTGTAGAACCTTGTAACACATATAAATTTGTAGACCTTCTGTGTCCCTTTAACTTGACGAGAGCACCCCTACTGATCTTTATACCTCCACCTACAGCGCTGTACTTGTATTGTAACGAATCCAGAGTACTCAACGATATCAGAGTCTTCTTTAAATCGGGAACATATCATACATTACCTAGTGTCCTCACAACTCCATCAAATATCCTGATTTTGACGGTACCAATACCAGCTATCTTGCAAGGTGTGTTATTACCCATTAGCACAACACATCCTGAAATGGTCTCATTTGTCAAAAACCACTCTTGATTGTAACATATATGAAATGAACTAGCTGAATCCAGAATCTACTCCTTATTTGGCTTTGAGTTTCTCTCTTACACAATTAGAAGATCTCCATCACTATAGTCTTCTTTTTCTTCTGCGACAACTACTTCACCGAATATCATCGGTTGTTTTCCTTTCTCTGCAGCTCTCTTTATTTCATTATGCAATTTATGGCACTTAGCTTTAATGTGCTCCTTTTTCTGATAGAAGTAATATATTCTATCATGGTTCCTTGATTTTGATCTGCTCTTCGACTCCTGAACATTATCACTGTCTTTGTTGTTTGACTCTCTTGTTCTACCCCGAACGACGAGTCCCTCACCTCCAGACTCGGATCCAACAATAATATGCTTCATCTTTTCCTTTGATAACAAAGAATTATAAACCTCTTCCAGAGTTAGATTTTCTCTACTGTATAAAATCGTATCTCTAAAAAACCGTATGAAGTAGGTAACGAGCACAGTAGAATAAACCCTAAATCCTCCTCATCGTACTTGCATCCCATAGTCTCCAAATCTGAAACTAACTCCTTGAATGTGGCCAAGTGTTCTTCAATAGAACCTCATTCGATCAACTAATGAGAATAAAGTCTTTGCTTCAAATGCAACTTGCTAGTCAGGGTTTTCCTTATACACAACTGCTCTAATCTGAACCATAACTCAGGGGTAGATTTCTCGTTCAAAACATCCTACAAAATCTGATTTGACAAATGCACAAAAAAAAAAAATTGTGGAAGCAAGGACACCAAAATTTACGTGGAAAACCCTAACGGAGAAAACCACGGGTAGAGAAGAAATTGACTATTTGAAAATCAAGGTACAATGAGTTTTGTGACTTATGTATCAATATAAAGAGAAAATAAATAACTCTAATATTGAATATGGACCCGACTCTGCCCAACTAGAATTTGGGTCACACCAAAGTCTAACAGTTGCGATGTTCCCCATAAAAAAATGTCAATGTGAGAGGTGACACATTACAAGTTAGAGAAATCTTGCTTATTGATTCAAGGTATCTCTCTCTTTTTATCCTTTCGTTGATATTTCCTTGTTTTTTATATATGTTTTTTTCTTGTAGTTTATCTTCTATGAGACTTTCTATGTGGGGTTAGCTTGTATCAAATGAGTGTAAAATAATTTCTTTAGTAATTGAGAAGTGACTTATCATCATAGCTACAAATTTGAGTGTTTCGACATTTTATAGTATTTTCTTTTCATGTCTTCCATTTTCACAATCCTCTTACGATATATGATATATGTTTTTATTGTATAGGAGTGTCTCTTTGTACTACAACAAATACCTCCATCATTATGGAATCTACTCTTCTTGTTTTTGATGTGCTTCAAAAATGGTTGTGTCCTTTACATTTGGTTGCTTCATTGTTTTATTTTTTTACCCTCGTTCTCATATTATGTACTTTTATATAGGTCTATTGAGAATTCATCACTTGCTCATTTCCACTGCTGCTATGTCGAGTTCCATATCTTTCTCAACTTTTCCCTTAAAAGAAGAAATAATTAACATTTTTGACATTCGAGATAATGCATATATATAGTAAGCTATAAAATGCATTTCTTTTTCTTTATTTTTCTTTGGTAATGTTTTCTTATTTTATCTCTCTAGACTATTGTTATAGACTCATATTTTTCCAAACAGGTGGGTTGTATCGCTTCAGAATATCAAGCAACAATTTTACTATTTTGCATGTGACAAGTGTCTCAAATCAACCCGTTGACGCACAACTGATCTTTTTGTTTGTGATAGTTGTCATGTCGCATGCGACCAAGTATTTAAATGGTAATTTTTTTTACCGTGCCATCATATGTTTCTCTTTAATTTGCTTTCATTTATTTGTTAAAATTTCATTGTTTCGTTATAGATGTTCTCTTAAGATCAATTTGACCGATAACACTGGTTTCATAAAAGGAATGTTATTCGGTATCCATGCGAAAAATATATTGTCTATCAACATTGAAACTTTTTCCCTTCATGACTTGTGAGATAAAGGTCTCTAGGCTTCTCTATTCTATTTGTTTTTCTTTTGTTATCTTTTCAACATCAAAATTTTTTATTGAAACTTTTTCCTGATTCTTTTTTTAAAAAAATAAAATTTAGGAAATACTCTCAAAGATAGTCGAATCATTTGATCCACAGAAGGCTAAAATTGCTGCTTCCAACTTAAAGTTGACAAACAAAGCTTTCTAGACTATAAAAACTTGGGGTTCATGATACTCAATATTGCTGAAGAAGTTGATGCTCTTCTTCTTTCATCGTCTTTGGTTTGCTTGTTCCTATCCCATCCTCTTCCTTAATAACAATCAAAGTTGAAAGCGCATGTTTAACTCGTCCTGCGTTACCTGAAAAGAGACCTCATGACTCTCAGGAGTGACTCCTTTTTAAATCTGTTCTACGGGATTATTTTGATGTTGCGTTTGTAATATAAATGTACATGTTTTGCATATCTCTTGAATAACTCGTGAAGATGTTTGTTTTTCCTTGTCATTGCTTCCCTGTTTTTTTGTGTATGTTTTTTGTTGTCTAAATGGATGTTTGTACATTTATTTTTCTACGTATTATTCAGTTATGATATTGTTCAATTATTTTTAACCCAACATTTTATTTATAATTGATCAACATAGAATTGTTATTCTTCAAAATTCAATGTCCATTTACAATTTTCAATGCGCGATTGTAGGTTCCATTGAAGTCATGTCTCATCCTACATCTTAGTATCGATCCCAAAGTGATGCCAAAAAGGTGTTAATTTGCCAAAAACAGTGCACTCTTTATGCAAAAAGAAAATTTGTTGCTCAATCGAGTGATTGTGGTGTGTTTTTCTGTTTGTTCTATTTATTGCACATATTTTTCCATTTTTCTCCTATTATATTATAGGTTAATAAGGTATAGTTCGTATTTTACTTTCCATATAGTTTTATTATATTTATTTTGCAAGTTCTCTAATATGACAAGCGAAACATAATTTTTTCAGGCTCTACATCTAATATATCTCACCCAATAGACAAAAGCCATCTTCCATCTACCTTTGATCTCTTTAACATTTCTCTTGCGCCAAATAACATTTGCATTATTGCACCATATCTTTTTTGTGGAGTGAAGAAATTCCTACATGAAACCCTGTCCTTTTGTTGTTTCTTGGAAGAAATTCAGTTAGCTTCAAACCTTGCATCTCAAGGTTTATATCATTTGTTCATAGGGGATAGCGATGAATCTATGCATTTTTGTACTTTTGTGCGAACTTATAACAATACTTTCGCATTCACATCTTTCGGTGTTAAAGAAGACAAAAATTTATCTCACCATAACAAAGGGACATATACATTCTGCGTTCAAGGACAAATCTGTCATTTTATTAACCCAATTATTCTAGAAAAATGAGAGCCCTTTTCACTTGCAACTATACTTTTATGATACAAACATGTAATTGCAGCATCGAATACAGTTAACAGAAAGAATATCTCCGCTTGTTATTTCAAAGTTAGTGCATATTCTACAACAAAATCCATATGCCATCTTTTTTCGAAGCTTGGGCAATAGATCCGATTTGGCAGAATGTGTTATTTCAATAAAATCATATGCGAATCTTGATCAATGAACTTATAATGCCCCTCAAGCTTCTCAAGTTGCTGTAGTATGGCTTGGTGATGGTTCAACACTTGGTACATCCAATAGAGAAATTCTTGTATCTGCACACTTAAATTCAGTATACAAAGTGCACCATTATTATGGTTGTTATGATCCTTTATAGTATCATTTGTTATTTTCTCATGGCAAAACTAGATGGCATCATGGAATTCCTCAAACACATTGTCACTTTTGCCCAAGTGAAAATATTCATCTTCCTGCCAAGAGTTATACATTTCGCGTCACTAGATGAGTTATTACATGAAGAAAATAATGGTGTGTTTCTCTTCTTTGTACATTACTTAATTGTTAAAATTGCATGGTGTTTGTGTTTAACATATTTCATTCTTTTAGTTATCAAACAGGGGAAAAAACAAAAAGTGGTTTCTTGTTGAGAATACTATTCATACAAATTGCAAATTAGACATAGAGATTTTTCATGTTTGTTGCATTTAGAGTGGTTGCTACATCAATATGTTGTGGACATGTACGTAAAAATTGAAATAGCTCGCTTGGATTTCTTTCATACAAATCAAGCCAACATACATTCAGAGCTCCATCAAGGTGTAGTGGATAGCATTAATTTTGGCAAAATAGTAGCTACAAATGTTGGATATAAAATCATTTTGTCATCTACATTTATAGGAGGCCCAAGAGATATGCTAAAACGTTACATGGATGCAATGTCGTTTGTGCAAAGATTTGAAAAATCAGATATCTTTCTAACAATAACTTACAATCCAAACTAGCCAAAAATCAAATCAGAGCTACTTTCTTTTGAAGAAGCCCACAATAGACCTAATTTAATCTTGCGTGTCTTCAGAGCAAATTTAGAAGAATTAAAGAAAAAGTTATTTAAAGATCAAATATTTGGTCATGTAGATGCGTATGTATACGTCATAGATTTCCAAAAGCGTGGATTGCCTCATGCAAACTTTTTATTGATCTTATAACCCAATTCAAAAATTCTATCTCCAGACTCATTCGATGACTATGTTTGTGCTGAATTACCAAGCAGTCAAAGAATCCTCACTTATATGCTATGGTTATTAAACACATGATCCATGGTCCTTGTGCTGTAGCAAATCCTTCAAATGTTTGTATGAGTAAGAAAGGTAAATGTAGAAATAATTATCCAAAATCCTTTTTTACTATTACTCATCATGTAAAGAATTCTTACCCTCGTTATCATCGTCGAGCAGACAAATAGTTTCTAATAGTTAGAGGTGTAGTGCATGATAATCGTTGGGTTATTCCTTACAATCCTTATCAACTTGCATTGTTTGATTGTCATTTAAATGTTGAAATTTATTCAACTATTAAAGCAATCAAATATTTGTACAAGTACATACATAAAGGACATGATCGTATATCATTTCATATCAATGATGGTGAATCAGGTCCTTCAAATAATGAAATTCAAGACTATCAAATAGCTCGTTGGATTTCCCCGCTGGAAGCAATGTGGCATATTTATGGATTTTCTTTAAATGAAATTCCCCCTCCTATCTGTACTCTCCAACTACACCTTGAGCATCAGCAACCTGTCACTTTTGGAGAGTCTTCTTCTCTTAAAAATATAGTGACGTACGGTTTGTTCTCAAAGAGTATGCTTATAGAGTATTTTAGCATCAATTGTATAGATCCATTTGTAAGAAGCATATTATACAGATAATTTCTCGAGTATTATACATGGAATAGACATGATAAAATGTAGGAAATCAGAAAAACAGGAAAATCGATAAGGTGAGTTGTTCTTGTTAGTCCTGTTGAAGGAGAATGCTATTATTTGTGTTTACTTTTAAATCATGTTAGAGGTTCAACTTATTTGGAGTCCTTAAAGAATGTGCACGGAACCTTGGTCAACACCTTTCATGAATCAGCTCTCTTGCATGACTTATTGTAAGATGATAATTACATAACTTCTTTTATAGAAGAAGCAACAACATTTAAAATGCCTTCTGGTTTACGTTGCTACACTTCTTGTTTATTGATAGCCAAATAATCCAAGCAATCTTTGGAATGGTTACAAAGAACAGCTATAAGAAGATTACAAATTTTTTAATTTACCTTCAAATGTAATCACATCAAGAGTATTGTCTCACATTAATAGTATTTTTCAAAACATGGGCAAATCCTTAAATGATTATCATCTTCTAACTTCCACATCGAATGATGACTTCTTTTATGAAGATAATCATGAAATAAATGAAGAAATGGAAGTGCAAATAGATGAAGTTAATCTTGCTCAAATATCATTGCTAAATGATGTTAAAAAAATGCATATGTTGCGATTTTGCAAAAAATCCTCTGTAATGAATCTGGTGCATTCTTTATTGATGGTTCTGGAGGTAGTGGAAAAATGTTTTTATATAAGGCGTTACTTTCGATGGTTCGATCTGATAACCTTATAGCATTAGCAACTGCTTCATCCAGTGTAGCTTCATCAATTCTACCAAGGGGTCGAATAATGCATTCTCGCTTCAAAATACCCCTTGAAATTGATGGCTCGACAACATGTTGTATTAGCAAACAATCTAATCTTGGTCAATTATTATGATTAACTAGCCTTACCTGATTTTTCAAAACCATTTGTGGTTGAGACTGATGCTAGTGGAGTGGGTGTTGGTGCAATGCTTTTAGAAGACAAGCATCCGCTTGCATTTTTCAGTAAAACATTGTGTCCAAAGATGCAGAACAGCAGTACTTATGTTAGAGCAATGTTTTCCATTACTGAGGCTGTTAAAAAATGGTGAAAAATATTTGTTGGGAAATCGTTTTCTCATCAAGACTGATCATAAAAGCATTCGGGAAATGTTGACACAGGTTATTCAAACTCCTGAGTAGCAGAAATTTGTGGTAAAATTGTTGGGTTATGATTTTGATATTCTCTATAATCCTGGAAAAAACAATGTTGTTGCCTATACACTTTCTAGGAATTTCGATTCTGATGGTGTTGTTGCTTCATTTAGTACAATTAGCTGCTTGTATTCTTGCTTGTCGGATGATTTGATCTGTGAAACTAAGTCTTTGGATGATTTGAAGGACTTGTGCTCAAATATTCAGTAGTCTCGTCATCTGTATCAGGATTATAAAATCCAAGGTGGCTTAATTTTTCATAATCGCAGAATTGTTCTTAGCAATAAATCAGTTAATCAGACTGATTTAATTAGTGAATGTCATTCTTCACATATGGGAGGCCATCATGGTGTTCTTCGCACAATTAAAAGAGTGAATTCCCAGTTTGAATAGCCGAATCTTAAGCAAGAAGTCCTGCATTTTGTTAAGACATATCCAATTTTTCAACAAACTAAATATGAGACAAGGAAAGTAGCTGGGTTGCATCAGCCATTATCCACGCCAGTCAATATTTGTGAAGACTTATCCATGGATTTTATCACGGGTCTTCCGAATTCCAAAGGCTATACGGCTATATGGCTAGTTTAGTGGTTGTTGATCAACTTTCCAAATTAGTTCATTTTGTGGCTTTACAACCGTGCTATACAACCACTAAAGTTGTTGAGGTTTTGCCCAAAATATTTGCAAGTTACATGGGATGTTGAAATCAATTGTAAGTGATCATGATCCAATTTTTCTCAGTAAATTTTGGAAAGAATTGTTACACTTAAGTGGCACAAAACTGCTGTTCAGTAGCTCTTATCACCCACAAATTGACGGCCAAACGGAGGTCACTAACAGAACTTTGGAACAATATTAGTGTTGCTTTGTTATGGATAATCCAAATTTGCGGGCAAAAATGCTTCATTGGGTAGAATATTCTTATAATATTGAATTTCATTCGGGTATTTCTATGACACCTTTTGAGGCTATTTATGGGCGTATACCTCCGATTATTCCAATTTACATTGATGGATCTTTTTCTATTGAAGCTGTGAATTTCACTTTACAGCAATGATAGATGCTTTTGGGGAAGCTTAAGGCAAACCTCCAGCAAGCTAGAAATAGAATGAAGACTTATGCTGATAAGAAGAGAAGTGATAGATTGTTTGCACCTGGAGATTTAGTTTTGGTCAAATTGCATCCTTATAAATAGGTTTCGACAAAAGCTAAATCTTATTCCAAACTTAGTAAATGTTTTTATGGACCCTTCTTAGTGGAAGAGCGAGTTGGTTAGGTTGATTACCGTTTAAAATTACCAATCGATTCAAAGATTCATTCTGTATTTCATGTTTCGTTATTAAAACCATACTTGGAGGACATGGCTATTCATTTTGCTCCTTTGCCAGACATGAGTGTGGATAGTCATCCATTGATTGAGCCTTTGGCAATTTTAGACTTCACGGTGGATTTCAGTGGAGGGTATATTACAGCAACAGGTTTTAGTACAATGGATAGGAATACCATTGGAAGAGACATCTTGGGAACCTGTTGATATTCTTTCGTCAAAATTATCCAACTTTCAACCTTGAGGACAAGGTTGGTTCTTATGGAGGCGTCAATGTTACAGTTCATGACAATAATAAACAAAGCAGAGTGAAGAGAAGTAAGAATAAGCCTAAATGGCTCAATGATTTTACTGAATAAGAATTGTATAATTGAATAGATAAAGAATACAGTTGTAAACGGTTGAATTCATAATCGATAGTATTCTGTACAAATAGAGGAATGTAAAGAAAGAAGGATAAGAAATGAATACAACTTCTTCTTCTCCAACTTCTTCTTCAACTTCTTTTCTTTTCTTTGTAAAGCAACTCTGTTCTGGGAATCGCTAGTAACACCATTCTTCTTGACATACTCCATGAAAAAAAAGGCTCCAGCTTCAAAACGTGAAGAAGCTGAAGACTCCATAGCCGACCTACCTCAAAGCTTTCTTATTTTTTCCTTGTTTATTTTTTTTCTCTTCTTCTTTTGTTTTCTTAGGGACAGTGCTTTAACGCTCCATTTGAAGAAGCATCATCTCATCTTTGTGGGTAGAATCAAGCTAGAGGTGATGCCGAAAAAAGTGGAGCAAAACAGCACTGTCATTTTGGGTTTGCTTTTCAGTTTCCGATTTGCTAATAATAGAAAGTAGAAGAAAAAAAATTGCAGAAATCTTTTGGGCAATAAAATAGAACTGTCTGCGCCTCTCTCTTTTTGATAAACGTTTCTTCCATCTTTAGCAGAAGACAATGTAACTCTGATCAAATGAGTGCCTCCACGAGTTCTGATGTCAGTGTTCCTCCCCTCTTTTCCTCTTCCTCTGTAAATATCTTTTTGATTTTCTAAAACCATTTTTTGAAACTACAAATGAATGTTCAGGAATTTATTATCTCAATACTCATCTTGCTCTCCCAATTTTTATAAAATTAATGGGTACTTTTTAAAAATTTAGACAAATAAATGAATTTTGTGATATACTCGATAAAATAGAAAAGAATTTTAAAATATTAGCTTGACATACCTAATATTTTTTGTTTTGCATACATAATGAATCCTAAATTTAAATTAAAAGGAGTGTGTCTAATGGTTGATAAAATTTATTTTAATTTAGGTATTTCTTCTTTAATTACTAGTACTCTAATAAGAAATGAAATTGCTAAGTTATATTATTCATATGAATTTAAATATTATAATGTTACTCGTTTAATTTTTTCTTCACATATTTATACTAGTTCTAATAGTGGTGTTGGTGGTAAAGCTCCAAAAGATTTTGTGGATGACATATTAGATGAAATAGATAGCGATATTCATTCTAATAGTTCACAAAGAAATGAACTCAATATTTACTTTGAAACCCGCCATGAAATTTCTCGCGACGAGAATTTTGATATTTTGGCTTAGTGGAGAGACAACTCTACTTCATTTCCTATTCTTTCTAGAATGTCATGTGATCTACTAACACCTTCGGTCTCTACCATAGCATCGAAGTCGGCTTTTAGTGCAATGGACGTGTGTATGATGTTCAATGAGGAAGACTTGCACTAGAACACATGGAGGCACTCATTTGCATGAAGGATTGGAATGACGCTGTGGAGAGATCAACAACGAGTGGACGACATACTAGAAGAATTCAAAATTTTGGATGTCGAAGACTAGATTTTCATTTAAATTTGAAATTGTAATTTTGATATTTTTTTCTTTAATTTATATTTTTTTTTTGGCATTTTGCACATGATTGACAATTAGATGAGTGCCAACCTAGTTGAGATTTATCTAATATGTAAACTATATAATGTAGTAATGCAAGTGTGTGTGTATATATATATATATATATATATATATATATATATATATATATATATATATAATATATTTATTTGTCTCATCAAATAGTTTTTCAATTACAAGTTATTTGTTATGATATTTATTGGTGGAAGAAATTTACGGTCTCCTTCTCAATTATGATTTCCGATTGGAGAAACAATTCTCATCTGCTCAGCTACCTTCTATACAAGTGCATTTCACAACTATTAATTTTAAGAAGAGGCACTCATTTCAGGGCACCAATCCTCCACACAGTTCTCCTCGTTCTCTTGTTTTCACCCAGCTAGGTCTACTTGGCAAACCAGCAGCATCTACTACTCAATGGCGCCCTCCAAGGTCGAATTCTTTTAATTCAAAATGCTAAATTTGTTTAATGATTGGTCACATAGCTGCAATATGTTATCAATGGGGCAACATGAACTATAAACCTTCCCCTCCTTGATCACTCAACACCATGGTCACTACTTCAGAGCCATCTATAATGTCATTGGTCCCTCTACTCCTCAAGTTTCTGACTCAAATGGATGGTATCTCAACTCTGGTGCCACACAACATTTCACTCCGAATGTCTCTCAACTTGCGATGTCCACTCCATACTCTGGTCCAGATCAAGTATTAGTGGGTAATGGTATGCCCTTGCCTATTTCTAACATTGGTAATGCACTTCTCCCTACTACTTCTAATCCACTCCATCTAAAAATTGTTCGTGTTTTCCATACATTCGGCCTTTTAATTCTCACAAACTTCAACCAAGATCACTTGAGTGTGTCTTTCTCGACTATTGATGGACTATGAGTTCATTCCATCATTAATCAAGTTTTCAAGATTATCATGAAGAGATTCAATGTCAAGCATAGGTGGAAGTACAAGAACAATTGTGGAATATTTGATGGACTTTCCAAAACTGTCTACTTTCTGACATTTGACAAGTGTTTGACGATTTTGGCATTTGAAATGACGTCATTTCTAAAAGAGTGCTTCACGAAGATTGTATCTGGCTTCCTAAGCTTTGTATAATAGGCTAAATCATTAAAATTGGAATTTGTTTACTATGTCAAAGGCCCTCGGAATCGAGTGCAAAGATTAAGGAAAGTCCAAGTGTCCAAGCTTTGGAGACCAAGGAAGTCTATACATGGAAACCATTCAAGTGGTCGAACACCAACAAGGAATAGCTGCCAAAAGACCTCTAGACTTGGAGAAGAAGAAAGGAAGAGATTAATTAAATATTCTTTTAGTTAATTTACCTAGTAACTAACTAAGTAAAGAATCAGACAACTTATACTATGAGACGATTTAGGGTTATTGTTGCTTATTTAGTTTACTATTATTTTATAGTTTGTAATTGGCTATTTAAAGCCACCTTATATACATGTTTAAGGGAGTTGAATTTGATAGTAGAAAGCTTTTGCTTATTTTCGAAATTGGAGTGATTCCTTTTTCAAACACTTTGGTGAGTTACATACAAAGTTATCCTTGTGTGAGTAGTATCACAAGATTGGGCTCACTTGAAGTTGAGTGAGTTCTCTTATTGGCATCCATGACCCTACTCCTTGAGGTAAAGTTGTGTGAAGTTGTGTCCAACCATCAAGAGGCGTTTCCATCAACAAGTTATCCATTCGAGAGTTGCAAGCCGTGTTACTTTCTATTTCTGACCACTTGAATCCTTCTCAGCATATTTCCTAAGCTTGAAGGTTCTTTCCAAAATTATTGAAGGAGTTCTTTCCTTATTCTTCCAAGAAAGCGTGGTCAAAATTTCAGCTCAAAAGCTTCTAAAATGAAGGAATTACAATCTTCCAAAGTTAGACTTTCCAAAAGTGAATTTGCAGAAAAAAGAAGGAAATGGAAGAACCGGTCGATCAGCTTGACCGCCAGCTCGACCAATTCTTTCATTTGTTTGCCATTGCCTTTTTTAAGGTCGATCGCCTGCTCTACCGCAAGTCCAGGTTGATCTAAATTGTAATATTCCAAATCTTCATTGAGCTGAAAGCAAGTGATAATTTTGGGATATTAGGAGCTAAATTGGACAAGTAAAAATATTGGTCAAGGGAAAAACATTTGGAATAAGTGAATTATAATACCCCGTTATGTTCATAATTAGCTTAAGAGAAGAATTGAAGTCAATTGGAGTTAGATTGGTTGATATTTATTGGTTTGATGGTCAGTGGGAATATAAAGAGAAAATATATTTGGACACGTTTAGATATTATAAGGTTGAAAGTATAGGATATATATACTATTTTAGGACATATTGGATTTAATGAAGAATGATGTGAATGAGGAATGATAAAAGATATATTAAGGGTTGAGGTTTGGATATTTGGAATAGTGAGATGTAGGTGAATAAGGATAATTATATTTATGGGGAATATATATATGTTTAGAGAAAGTATCAATAATTAAGTGTCATGTTAGAAGTAATCTGGAGGATTTGTTGAAAATCAAATGCGGTCGATCGGGGCAGTCGATCGGTGAGGGGCGATCGACCGGCGTCAATCGACTGGCGTACAGATTGTTAGATTCTGAATGATTGTTGACGGTCGATCGCCTTGATGGAGAACTGCCGGCACGATCAACCACCAACATTTATAAAGGCATCTAGATAGTTTTAAACATGTGAGTTGAAGCGAATTTTTGGAAGAGGAAAGGAAATGTTGTCTGTGTTGTCTGAACGTCTAGGAATTGTAGGACACATGGTTAAATGCATATGAAGCTGAGAAGATTGATGTTTTATACATTGGAACATCAAAAGAGATTGACGTTATACACGGTTGGACGATGAAAAGTTGTTGGACATTAAGGTTAGTGTCCTATGGCCTTCTGTATTCTTCACGGGGGGATGCTGAAAAGTCATCATTGGTTGCCTATATATATAGGGGTGTAACAATGAAATTTCAGAAGAGTGACGGAGTGGCGTTACTCTGCCAAACTTTCATGAGAATTGTGAGACTGAGAAGTGTGCTCTCTGACGTTATGGTTTTGTGAGAAGGAAATCTTGAAGAGTCTAAGGGTTTCGTGGGAACAATGTATGAGAAATATTATTAAGGCGTGAAGCTGTGTCTTCGTAGAAATTGTGAAGGTTGTTGTTTGGATGATGAATGAACCATGAGGTTCTCTTGGTAAAGGAGAAGGAACAGTGTGTTCTCATGGTGGAGGAGAAGAGGTTTTGAGGAGAATACTCAAGGTATGTATTAGTTATTCTTGAATATTGTATATTCAGTTGGTTTATGCATGAGATATATCGATGGGAATTGTGACGATGTGGGTTTTGTCTATGCTATGTGGGGTAGTTGATTTTATTTAGTTGTTAAGTAGGATTATTTCGATACTATTACTGTTGATCATGACCATGAGGGATTATTAGATTACACAAATGAGTAATAAGTTTTATTAGAGAAAGTATTATTGGATTAAGGTCTATTGTTGTTCGATAAAGTGATTATTGGAAAATAAGGTTCTTTAATAGTTTGGACATAATAGGAAATTGTCCATTATTGAAAATATAAGCATGTTAGTTGAAGCTAGAGGATATTATTGGAAATTAATTATTAATAGCTATGTGTTAATAATGGATAGGTTTTATGAAGGAAACTTAAAGTGTTAAACCGTTAAAGCTAAGGACTTCAGGTACGTGGTACTGCATGTGTTTTGTCCGAAATGGCCTACATCATGGGAATTAGGGGCTATTTTATTGTTTGTTTAATTGATTGTTTGATTGTATGTTTATAGATTAAGTTTAGTTCCTTAGTTAGGATGGATCACGTTTTAAGGATATGATTAAGGAACATGTTAGATAGGATTTTATGTGTACGACAACGTTAAGGCATGAAATCATAAAGTACACGAAAATAAAATGCATGTAAACAAATGTGGACCGGTTGGATACGCCTAGCACAAAAATCAAGATAAGTAAATAACTGTGGACCGGTTTGATATGCCTGGCACAGAAGTCAACTGTGGTCCAGTTGGATACGCCCGGCACAGATGTTTATATGGTCTGGCTTGATACGCCTGGCATATAAACAGTAAATAGATGTCTATGTGGTCCAAATTTATACACCCGACACATAAACAATAAAAGACTGAAACAATATGAGACAACAGAATGAAACAGTAAGATACGTAAATAGTTGTTTCTATGAATCGGTTAGTTACGCTCGACACAGAAACCAAAGATAAACGACTGTGTTCCGGTTAGATACGCCCGAAACAGATGTTTATATGGTCAGATTTGATATGCCTGGCATATAAACAGTAAACAGATGTTTATATGATCTGGTTTGATACGCCCGACATATAAACAGTAAACGAATGTTTATATGGTCCGATTTGATACGCTTGACGTATAAGCAAATGAAATAATGATATAAGACGTGAACAGTAAAAGAGAAATGAAATAGAAAATCTTATGCAATGTTATAGAAATTGTATGTGAATTCTATGTTTTACGTTTATATCAAGTACTGATCGTTAGACTCATAGTTAAGTCCCGTTGATATAGGTAAGGAGCATATGAATGGATAAAGCTATTGATGGACGTAGCTGATGGAGTATTGTTGTGTGGACATTTGTGCTATTGGTGACATTGACATGTGGTTATGGCTCACGAAGATGAAATAAAATGTTTTAAAGACTTTTAAGTATTTTATTACTTCAAATAAATGTTTTAAGTTAATGTGTTTATTTAAATGTTTATTAAACAATAGGTTTATGGTATTTACTTGTAAAAAGCTTTCGCTGTATGTTTTATAAGATGAAGACTTCCGCTGTTTTATTACTCTGGTGTTTTATTACGCAATAGTTTTAAAGAAAAGAAAAATTTTATACGGAAAAGGTTACGGGATGTGATGTGCCCCAAGATCCTGTCATCCGAGCTCGGGCCAAGAGCTCCTTTATTCTCTAACCTTTTTATTTATTTTGTAGGTGTTTCTTCTTTAGCTAACTTGGAGGAGAGTTTTTGATCATAAAGAGGCGTTGGTGCATTTGGACTAGTGGATGTTATGCTAATCATAGAAGAAAAGGTGTGCTTTCCCTTCCACCTAGAATCTGACCTCCGGGCATTCAAGAGCTCTTTTGGCAATTGAGAAGACTTCTTTTCAAATTTTGTCCTTCATATACAACGTGTAGTAGACATCCAGAGCTTTCTAAAGAGGTATTTAGTGTTATAGTTGGGTTTCATTTGCATTGTCAAACGTCCCCTTTACAGAGACCAAAATCCAAAGTCGGAATTATTGTGCTTGGGTTTTTGTTAAGGACAGTTTTGTCATTTGCTGTTTAGGGTATTTTTGTAAAATGTAATGTTCCATTAGAGAGGTATTTATCCTCTCTAATGAACCCCATTCGAACCATATGGAATTTGAAAAACCCTAAAGAAGAGTTGCCTCTTGCTCTTGCGTGAAGACCCGCGGAGATCTCCCACTCGGCCATCTCCAATCTTCAACGTCTCCTCACTTGTTTTGCTTGGTCTCAAGTGAGTCAACTTTTGCTGCCTCTTCCAACTCCTCCTTCGTGTGTGTTCTTGTGGCGTGGAGGTATAGGACCTAGCATCCCCCATTGGAGAGAGCCTTCCTTGGTGTTGGCCGAACTAGTCGCCCCTCTAGTGTTGGAGGTTTGTGGGCTCCTTTGGTTTGTTACTTGTTTTTCATACTATCTATTGAAAGGGGATTTCAATTTCTTGAAGTTGTTAATCTCTATTTCTGATGCTCGGATTTAGTGTGGTTTTGTTGAGATTTGGATGTGGTAAAGATTGTTTTTGGAAGGAACTATATTTGGCCGAGATTCTGTTTTTGGCACTGGATAGATTCGGCCCTGTTTTGTGGTTGCATTTTGATCTATTTATACTCTTTGGATGAAGCTCAATTTTGGTAGGATAATTTTGATATTGTTATGTGATGATCCTCCAAATTTAGCATTGATTGGATGTATGCACGTAGAGATCTCGTTGAGTAATTTCAGGTCGCCGGAATCTGCCCAGAAAACCATAATCCGAGGGTTAATTTTGTCAGAGCATATCTCTGTGTTTAGAACAAGTATTGATCTGAATTTTTGATATGTTGCCCTCTGAAATGTTGGTGTGAATCTCTGAAAATTTCAGCTCCTAACTCTTTAAGCTTTGGAAGTTATACTTATTTGAAATCAGAAGACCGGATTTATTTCTTTGGAAGTGGCCAATTGGAATTGTTGACCACCAAAGAGTCTTGGACTCTATCAGGATGTTACATATAAATCCTTCAAGAATTGGTCGATCTCCGCCTGTTTTGTTTCCTCTTGATCGACCGCCAGAGCTGTTTATTCCCACTCGGGTTTATCAACATCAAAAGGCCTTTCACCAACACTCCATTATTACTTCATCCTATTTCTTCTACATATTTTACAAGTTATTTATTTACCTCTTCCATTGGTGCATCAATTATTCTTCATGTCACAAAGGTTGTGTGTTCTTCCTTCCATATCTCTGCTATTACATCTTGTGTCCTCTCTGTTAGGACCCGTGCACGCCTATAGAGGAGGGGGGGGGGGGGTAAATTAGGTGTGCTAAACTTTTTCATGCGATAGTCGATTTTCAAGATTTAATGCATATAACTAAACAAACAATGCATAAAAGTAAATAGTAAGAGTTAGAAATGCAAACACAATTGTTCATACGGTTTGGTAACCCCCGCCTACGTCCGCGCTCCAAGCTTTGCACTTGGAGATCCTTAGTTGCCCAATCTCCCTAATTGGGGATGTTTGACTTACGGGTGTAAAACAAACATTTTACAATGACTAATTCTTATGGCATCACCCTTCACTTGACTAATTGGCAGGACGTCACCTTTTTTGTTTGCGTACAAATGAAGAAATGTAAAAATAAACTAAATCCTAACTCTTCCAAATACAAAACTCAAGTTTAGGGATGGGCAGTGCTAGATTGCACGCTCAATAAATATATTGGAATTGAGTATCAAATTTGACATGAGCTTAGAGTGTCTTATATTTATAGACACTGACTGTTTGATCAACCACACTCGACCGTTGAAAACTAGTTGTTGGGTGTTCTGCACATTTTAGGTCGACCAAATTTGTCTACCTCGACCGCTTACTCAACCGAAAACCTTCAAGGATCTCTGTGTACAATTTCAGCCAAAGTCTTCATCCGCCCGTCAACCGCTTTGTCGTCTGAAACACTTCAGAGTACTCTGTATACTTTTTTGGTCATGTGCTTCGACCATGTTGTCGACCACAAAACCAGGGAGTGCACTGTCTACATTTTCGGTCACTCCCGTCGCCCGATTCCTTGACCGAATCTTTCTTGTGCAGTTTTTGTCGATCATTTTTCCATTTCACTTGACCTCTTGCCTCCCAATTTCCATCTTTTATTTTCCTAAGTCCCAAATTGATTCATATTCATTACATACACTTAGATAGATATGTTAACACAATTTTAATACCCGTATTGAGGGTATTTTCAAGAAATATTAATATAAATATAATGATTAAACAATTAAGCAAAATATCAATAAACAACTTATTATTTCACTCAACATATTCATCATCAAAACAATTAAGCTTAACAATATTTAGGCTAACAATCTCCCCCTTTTTGATGATGACAAAATCTTATAAGTTGTTTATTCCTAAAACTAAGCATGTGCATATGTTATTGCATATTTGATCTCTCCTATTTAGTTTATGCAATATATCTAACATTTAGTTGCATGCGTACATGCTTTACACTTTCTCCCTCCCATAACAACTTATATATTTCTCTACTCCTTTTTGTCATAATAAAAAGAAATCATTGGGGAAGGAGAGTTTAAACAACAAAAATCTCCCCCTTTGTCAACATTCAAAGCATAAGAAATATCAGAGGAATATCATGACACGAGACGACCTAGAAAAGGAAGCACGTGTTAGAAACCCACGATGAGCGATAGGGAGGAGATGTAGACCCTTGATAGGATCTGGGAACTATCTAACGTGAGGTTCACGGATTCTAGATTTTCGAAGAAAATCTACCAATCGTAGGCAATGGTTCGGTTTTCCCTCGCTCAAACTCCCAATGGAAGTTTGAAAAGGGAAAACTTACGAGTTAGCTCAAGCACCACGAGCTTGCTAACAAGGAAGTCCTCTACTTCGTCTCGGATTCGAAAATCTGGAGCTGACTCACGACAGGGTCGGGATTTCTCTCACAGAGGAGAAAGCTACTATTATATTAATTTGATCAAAAGTTTTTCAATGCATCTAATCCATAGATATTTATAGGCCTAGGTGATAATGAGTAGGGGATGATGGACGGCCGAGATGAGGGGTGATGGACGGCCGAGATGAGGCAGGTGGTGGCAATATGCATGACGTGCACGTGGTAGCTCCTAGTTGTTTTCTTTGGGTGGCAACATGCAGGCCCTTGGATGAATGGGGAATGAATGGCCAAGATTAAAGCTGGTGGGAGATAACATGCATGGCGTACACGTGGCAGCTCTTTCCTTGGGCTTGAAATGGATTGGACTTGGCCCATCAACCCATAAATGAATCATCACCATCTAACCTAACCAACAATCTAAATGCATGAATGAGTAAAGCTTATAACCATGCCTTACCCTCACAAAATTGGCTCAATGTTTGCCATGAAAATAAAATAAGAAATAAAAATACAGAATTGAAAGGTTACACATTTAGGATGCCGGGAAGACAAATTCTCGTCTGATGAAGCTCATAACATTCACGTGTGTCCCAAGTCAAGACATGCATAGGTTGCTCCCTATCCGTTGGGACAACATCCCAAATAGAATCATCCTAGAAGTTAATACCTGCAAAAGAAACAAGATCATCAATAATTTGGCTAAGTGACAGTAAGGACCTTGTTTGCGATCGAGTAATAGGCCTCAGCCCCCGAGGCATGTCATATCACAATGCAATCAATCAAGGCAATATAATTTTATCTCCCTCTATTGAATTGTTATAAAAAATATATGGAGGGAAACCATTCAACCAAACAATATAGCCAAAAAAAAAAAAGACACCAATTGTAAAAATCTATTTTTGAAAACTATACAAGCTAAAACCATTTTTGTAACACCCCGACTTTTTAAATTGGATAATTATCGGGGTATTAACAAGGACGCAACTGTTAGGTTATAATTTAAGAGAATTCATTAAAAGTTTAATTGATAGAAATCAATTTAAGAAATAGAATTAAGAAATTTAATTTAGACCTCTAATAATCTTTAAACAATATTTGAAATAAGTCGAGAGTTAGAAATTTGGGTAAGCTAATATTTGATACGAATATTTAACACAAACATATTTTAATATTAATTAATTAGGATTAAAAATAAAAAAATTAAAGGAGAAATTAAGTGAAGAGGGGAGGGAGAGCTGAATCGGTTCGGCCAAACCGGTTCGAGCTGGTAGCCAGTTTGGTTTTGAGATAATTAAAGGAGTGGGAAAAGAAAAATTAGGTTATGTTTTGTGCTAAAGAATGGGAAAAAGAGAGAGAGAGAGCCGAGGGAGAGAAACGACGATCGAAGAGAGAGATGGGGACCGACGATGGCAAGGGTGATCGACGAAGATAACGGCAACGTGGGTGAGCTCCAGCGTGCGCATCGTCCAGGCGTGTAGCTGCTGGTGTGGAGCGTCGGGCGAGGACTCGGGTTTCGCTAGCGAGTCGGCGATGAGGCGTCAAAGTCGTGGTGCTCCGTCAGTTTCCGGTGCCCAGTGATGCTCGGCGATGGCTGATATTGGGCGAACGGCGAGGCTACGGTTCTAGCCTCAGGTCAGTTGGTAGGAGTTCAGGTACTCCTCTGGCTGGATACTCCGACCCGGTTTGTCAACTCGGGTTGGCTGCGATTTTCCTCTCCGCGGTTATGCGAGGTAAACACCTCAATTGTTTGCTATGTGCGATTTGATTTTCTGATGGGAGATGGTGGATGAACTAACAATGGCTGAAATCTGAGGGTTGACAGAGAGCTACAAATGAGAGGTGAAGAAATGCAGAAGTAATAGAGAACTCTCTTGTTTGCTTAGAGTATTGTTCTTAAAATGCTTACTGCTAGTTGTTAAATAATTGTTGATTTGGTGATAATTCCTAGAATGTCTTGCTACTGTATTTCCTTGTTGAGATGATTTCCTTGCTGTAGATATTGCTTGGCGTTGGTAGTGTAGTTCCTTGGTTGATGGTTCTGTTTGTTGTGTTCTTTGTGTTTATTGTGATTAACTCTATCATTTCTCATTGTGATGTTCCTGTAAGTGATAGTGAAATGATGGTTCAAATGAAAGCAGAGCAAGTAAAAGCTAAGCGATTATGTAAAGTCCGAAGATGAGCTAAAAGGTTATTGGATATTTACTTGCTATGTAGTTACCATTTTAATTCCTTATGCATATATTTACCTTGCTGTCATTGTTTTATCTTTAGTTGTGTTTCAGTTTGATATCTTTGTGAAATTAATGCAAGCATAAATCAAGCATGAAATTCATATAATAAATCAATTAGCATGTCCACTTACTTAAACATCTATAATTATCATGTTAACTAGCAATATCAACTCTTGAGCATGTGAATCAATTAGAAATGCATGTTAGCTAAATATGAGCAATAATCAACTAGTTAGCATGTCTAATTAACAAGATCAAGCATGTTAATAATGGTAGCTAAATTAATCATACCTTACTTGAGCATGTAATTGGCTTGAATAAAATGAGTATGCTTTGACAAATAAAGTAACTTAGAGTAATTAATTAAACACCCGAGCATGAAATTAACTAAGCATGAAATTTGAATATGTAATTAGAACATAGAACATGTAATCAATTAGGATTCGCATGATAAATAACTAAAACTGTATTTCCTTTGCTGTAGATTTTGTTGGTTTGTATTATTTCTGTACTATTAATTGTTTCTTTGCTGTCATGTTTTATTTAATTTGCCGAGGGGATAATCTAATGTCAATGTTAGAATGTAAAGAGGATGAACTAAGTAAGAACAAATTAAGAGCTTCATTGATTGTGTAATTAGTGTCTTACGTTATCCTTGTTATTAGCTACTTGGTATTGCTTACAATTTCAATTTAGGTTACATGTCCTTAGCATGATATTTTCTGTTAAAAAAGCATGGTCAATTACTTGGATAATTGATTAGAATAATTATCTAGAATAATAATTATAGGGACCATGTAAACGGATTAGGAAGTTGACTAGATAATTGGCATGTTAATTACTGTATTCAATATTGTAAATGTTCCCTATTGTGCATTGTTCAATTGTTGGTTGTCTTCATTGCTATGCGCTTTCAATTCCTATTATTCTTTTATATGCACCTTTAATTTCAGTTACTTTCATTTATGCACACTTCAATTTTTATGAATGTTAATGTTGTAGTGTATCATGCATCATGTTAGGTTGAAAATGTATGGTCATGCATCGTATTAATAGAAACCCGTAGGGAGCGCCACTCCGGGGTGGTACTCACATGTATGAGTGAGGAAAAATGGTGGTGGTGGTGGTGGGAAGTTGAGGGGCTGATGGGTAGTTCGGATCTAGTCCACTTAGGTCTAGAAGCCGATCAAACTATTCCATCTAGTACATGTTCCTTCAACTTCCAGCTCGATGTACGAGTAATGAACGAATGAATGAAATGTAATGAAAGATTGGTTTGGGGCGGACCCATTCCAAGTGAACTAAAGAGAAGCATGATCATATTGCATATTCCCTTTTCATTTCTAAGCCTTTGGACTTACAGTTTACTTGTAGTGTTGGTATACGTTTATGACAAGAAGAATGATTACCAAAATACAAAGCAGTCGATGAAATATTTACACGGGTAGAGCATGTGGCTGGTCAGGCTAAATACAAGTAAAATAATTTGTAAATATAACAATTTACTTAGCACGTTTTAATTAGTATATTTTCGCTTCCGCTATGTTTTAATAAATGATTTTCATAACGAATGTAATGAATGGATTTTGATGCTCGATTTTAGCACTCTGATTATGAAGGATTTTAATTGTCTTACAAAAGTTTTAAATTTTGCGTATTTTAAAAGGTTATGAAAAACCGGGTCGTCACAATTTCTCTCCCCCTAAATCAATGCACAACTTCAAATCATTGGGGATTGGAAACATAAGATTAATACCAATTGTTAGATTACTAATTGAAGAAGATTTATTGATAACAATTGAGATTTAAGAATGATTCCAAGTATTACCAATTGAATAAAATTCATTGATACCAATTTGATTCTTCCCCTTTGTTATGCATACAAAAGAAATTGGGGAAATCTAAAATATCAATAAAAAAGAATTCAATTAAAATTATTTCAATAATTCTATTTTCTCCCCCTATGTTAATGACCAATTTTAAATCTATGGGGAACTCCATATAATCAAACCAAAAAACAATTATCTTTCCCCCTTTATCAATAAACAATTTCAATCCAATGAGGAAATATTAAGCATCAAAACAAATTCCAACAATTCTTTAATATATGCAAACCAAATGAAAAAACAAATGACTTTTAAAAACTATTATAAAAACATCGTTTCCAGAAATTAGTTTCCAAAAGCATCCCCCAAAAAGTGCATACCCCAATCTCACATAAGTAAAAGGATTGCCATATTTTCGTAGAAAGCTCATGGATTGAAAGACTGCATAGTTTCTATAATATGTTCCCAGAAAAATACCTTCATTCATCAAATTGAAGCAGCACAACAATGTCGATAAAAAAATATGCCAGATTATGATTTGTTCCAGAACAAAAATTTAAAATATGGCACAACAATTTTTGCCAGATTATGATTTACGGTGTTGAATCAAGAAAACAGATTATGATCAAGACAACAGATTATGATCAAGACATCCAGAATCGCAAACCCTAAATCCAAAGATTCAGAATTGCAAAACCCTAAATCCATAGATTTTTAACCATACGTGCCCTCGGAATGACAATAATCAAGAAGGAGAGTCAACTGATCTTCTTCACGGATTTTGCCTTTGCAGCCCGCAGGTTCGTCTTTGGGAAATCGGGTTTCTCGGTTTCGAGCTCCAAGTTCCAGCTGCGACTGCGAGATCGTCTGGACTCTGGCCTGCCTCTGTTTTTAAAACAATTCGGTTCTCGGTTCCAAAAACCAAGAACTGAGAACCAAACCGAAATGTGGACCCTAGAACCAGAACTGAACTAGTTTTAAATGTAGGAACCGAGAACCGGAACCGAGATGTGGTTCCGGGTCAATTCTTGCCCACCTCTATCCTTAAGAGTGTCATAAACCCTAGTTTTGAAAATCAATTAGCAGCAACTCAAAGTCATTTTTCGAGTTTCCTTCCAAAACACATCGATGTTCTTGTCTTGCTTTGCCACAGACTCATCACTAAAGATTTCTTCTCTCATAGTTCTTGTTCGAACTTGGAGAGAAGACCTTATGCTAAGTCTTCCATCATCTCTTTATTGAGGTGTCCTATGTGCATGGAGGTTTAGAAGACTGAAAGAAACAAGGTGGAGTGGTCTCCTTAAGGGGATCCATAGAAGTCGCTATTTCTGGTTGCTTAGAGGTTAGCAGACCAGCTTGAGGTGTTTCGAATTTTCCTTTTCTTTTTTGATCATGGTTCTATTCTTGAATTTTGGAAATTGAATGTTCTCTAGATTATATTGAATTTCTTAAGTTTTGGTGTGGATTGGAATTGAACTTATGATTTTGTGCAACTAATGGTGGTGATGCCCTAAACTGTTTTTGTTTGATCAATATCCAAGTAGCATTTTGGCAATTGCATAACCCTGTCTTCATAACGAATTCAATTGTAAATTTTGGTGGAGATTTTAACCTCTATGTATTTGACGTTCCCTCCAATTTTGACGTCAATTGGACTTCATATTCAAAAGTTATTGCCTTTTTAATCTAGTGGACCGAAACTATTTTATTGGGTCAATTTCTAGGCAACTTCTTGTAAATGGTATAACTCCGTGTGCATTAGGATTCTAAGCGTGAGTTTTTGGAGGTGACCTATTTCCTTGAACCTCCTAAGTCCCCTCCAAATTTGAAGTGGATTGGCTGTATGCATCGGACATTCTTCATATCCACATTGAAAAGTTCTTTTCTATCATTGTTTCATCTGGGAAAAAACAAGTTGCTCTACTATGGATTGGGAGCATGGAAAAATTATGGTTGAATCTGACAACGGAACCCCATAAAATAATTAGTTAATATAAATCAAATCCAGAGTAAGGAAAAGAAAGAAGTAAGAAGTAAGAACAATATGGTCTCAAACACTAGCTTTTTCATTAACGGTAAATTGTATGTTGTTGAGGTTGTATATTTATCTGCGTTAGTTTCTTTTGGCTGGGTGCATCAATATGAGATTAGGGTAATAGAGCCTTTAAGAATTTAGGTTCTAAGAATGGCTTAAAATCTCATTCATCACAACCTAAAATGTTGAAGGAGCATTGGTAAGGCCAAATGACATTACCAAGAACTCATAGTGACCCTCATGAGTACGAAAAGCAATCTTTGGAATATCCTTTGAACAAACCTGAATCTGATGGTACCTGAATTTTAAATCAAGCTTGGAAAAAAAATTGTGCTCTATACAATTGATGTAATAGTTCATCGATGACCAAAATCAGAAACTTGTTGGATATTGTCACTTTTGGGAGGCCACGATAATCAATGTAAAATCACCAACTATCATTTTTTTTAACTAACAAAACTAGGATAGAGAAATGACTACAACTATGTCGAATTATCCCAGCAACCAACATGTCATTAACTATTCTTTCTATCTAATTTTTCTGAATATGGAGATAACGGTATGGCCTCACACACATGGGCAATTACCCTTCCTTCATGACGATGGCATGGTCATGAACACGAGTGGGAGAAAGCCTTGCAGGGGTCTAAAATAAATTTTGATACAGGTCAATTAATCGGTGAACATTCGCTAGAACATTTTCCAAATGCAAAGGCTCAGACTCCGTTAATTGTAAATTGTAGCACTCCAAAAACATCCCTTCTCCACCCATTTTTATGGCCTTCATTAAGGCTTTTAAGGAAACCAAATTATTACAAAGGCTTGGATCTCCTTCCAATTTCACAAATTGGGTTCCCACCGTGAACTTCATCATTAGCATAACCTGATTCACATGCATATCACCTAGAGTTTGTAACTACTACATTCCTAGAATGATATCAGAACTCCCCAACTCTAATGGCAAAAAATCCTCCTGAATTTCTAGTTTTTGCAATTTTAACCGAATCTCGTGACAAATCCCCTAACTTTTGACAGATAATCTCATGGCCATTAAAATCCCATAACTGCCCGTATAATCCAAGGAAAAGTTGAAACGTTTAACCAATTCTGTCAAAATAAAGTTGTGGATCACCCAACTATCAATTAAAACAATAATGGATGTACCTTCAATTTCTCCTAGCAACTTTTTAGTTTTTGGTGGAGTCAGCCCCACCACAAAATTCACCAAAAGTTCTACATCGTTAGGGAATTGATCGGTAACTTCCTCCTTGATTTCCTTAGATGAATTGTCCTTAACTTCTTCCCCTAAATCGTGACAAATTAGTACATGCAATTCTCAAAATTTACAGCTATAGCCGATACTATATTTCTCGTCACACCGGTAGCACAACCTTTTTCTTATTCTGCTTGAAATTCTAAATCAGTCAGCTTACAAAACTACACATTTGATGTTGGGACAACTGTTTTTACCATTGTCTGACTATTTCCTTCGATTGTTTGTATTGCTGGATATGGACCGAGTCTCACACTAGGCATCATGACTTAAGTTTTTCCTGTATAATTATGAGTTGGGCTTGTCTAATAAGATGATTTGGGCTCCCTGAATCCACCAGGATTTTTATTAGCTCTGAGGATGGCGATTTTGTCTTCAATTCATTGGGTCATTTGCATGATCTGACTCAATTCGATGGGTCTGAACACCAACAATTTCACCCTAATATCAGTTCACAACCCAGTAATAAATTGAGCTTGCAATATGCGATTGGGAATGTCTTGAAATGAAGAGGCCAATTTCTCAAACTACAGCCTGTATTCTCTCACTGTCCTCTTGCCAAACTGTCAAAAATCGTTATGATAATGGTTCTTCATTCGAAGAACGAAATTGGTCTAATAGCCGATCCCCCCAATCTCAAAATGGTTGTCGACCGTCCTCCCATTGATCCCCGGCGAGGGCTCTCCATCAAGGTGCACAACCACAACATCTAATTTTTTGGCCTCAGTCAATTGTTGAAGAGCACAAAAAAGCTCGAACCGAAATACTCAGTATTCAGGATCTCCATTTTCAAACACTAGCACCTCCAAGTTTTTAAGCCAGTTATCTCCTACCAAAAATCCAGTCATTTCAACCGACTTCCAACGAAGGTAAGTCTTTGTCACCGGCGTGCCAAATGTACTGACTGTTCACGACTAACACTAGATTCGCTGTTGGACACACCGAACCTAGCTGTTGGCCCCTGGCGACGATTCTAGAAATTTCCCTTGTCGACAACATCTTCTTCCTCTAGTCATTGTTTCCCTACTCGTGAAAAATGGGAGAGACTCGCCTCTGTGCAAGGTTTTTGCGACACTATCAGCATCGCCAATGACTATAAGACAGAAGCCAAGTCGACCTTCATGATCTGGAGCGACGCTACATCTGCCTGTAGCGTACCCAAATAATGGGATATTTATTCGCGAAAAGATCCAAACTTTGATCAGAGTTCCTCGCGAACTTGGCCGATCCTATCTTCGCTCGTAGCATCTTTTGTTTCTCCCTTTCTCCCTACCATTGTGCTCTGATACCAATGATACAAACTCCACCGATACACAGTTCACCAACATCAAAACAGAGATGAAATGGATTGATTCACAGCAACACCACAAAATTATAGACTGTTCGAGAGGTCTGCGCTCTCCCAAAACACCAATTCTGATAATCTTCAATGACCCCTCACATTCAAAACAACCCCATAAACTCTCTTCTTAGTCAATATAATAACTCATCATAAAATCGCACTCCCAAACTAATTACAGTCACCAATCAAAATGCAACCAACATATAATATAAGTTCAGCAAAATAAAACATAAAAGACTCCATCCCCTTCCTTTTCTTCCTTGCACATGAATTGCAATTATCATAGCGGTCTGTCTTCTTTTAGTACTTATGATGATGGAATTGCCTCTCAAAACTCTTCAGCAGAGGCAGCACCCCCAAACTTTCAGTTGTACAGGTCAGAGTTTGTTGTTCTTTGTACTTTATTTGGATTTCATATCCGCATTGAAAAGTTCTTTTCTATCATTGTTTCATCTGGAAAAAACAAGTTGCTCTACTATGGACTGGGAGCATGGACAAATTATGGTTGAATGAATCTGATAACGCAGCCCCATAAAAATGTACTTTTTTAAAATAGGAATACTAAACAGTAAGAAGAGATTTTAACAAACGGGCAAGAGAAGGTTTGGATGCATTTTGATTGTAATCTTAATGCATATAAAAGCTGTGTCGTTTGCCATGAGGCAAAGAAGAGTTCAATTCTTTTAAATATAATTGGTGCTAAACCAATTCCATGAAGTACCTCAATAATTTTAGAGAAGGCCCCTTCACGAAGACAGCACTTACTGATTTTAGGACATTTTTAGTTATTTAGTTGATCTTAATTATGTTTTGTATTAAGGGAGTTGGGTCAAAAGCGCTTAAAAGCCCATTAGTATCTTAAGCTTTATACATAAAAGACTACTATGCAAACTTTGAAATTTAGTTTTGAGGATTGATTTGAAAAAAATGTTCTTCTCTTCCAATCTCCTCTTTCTTCTTCTTCTTCCCTCTCCTAAAGCTTCAAATCTTTTATTCTAATTCTCTCTCTATCTCTTGCTTGTTAATCTCTTAATCTTCTAATTGCGGTCGGCTTAGTTATCACCATATATATAGATCTTTGTTGTACTTTAATTTTTATCTTTAACAAAGTTCGAATACATCACAGTTGGGAAACATTTCAGCCTGTTGGTGGTCTTCTTCCTCAGCCAGAATGGACTGCATGGGACCAAACTGTTGAATATTGTGCCTTCGCATATCAGCACTACATTGTCATTTCTTCATTGCTCCTCAGTATGGATACTTCCGATAAATGCTCCATAACCCTAATGTTATTATTTAATAGATGTTGGTTACTCGTAATATTCATAAGATTATATTATAAATTGGGAACAACCAAGTTTTTGATTGAAGATCTAAAATATGGAAATTCATACGTACACATTTTTCATTTGAGAGACTCATAATCCAATTCAAAATACCATAACATTATCAATCTTTTTTTTTATATAGGAAAATTAACAAAACAACAATTGAACTATGAGATCAATGTTAAGTTAATCGATAAACAACTTTACCTAACAAATAAAACATTCAACTACATAAAATAAACAACACAAATATTATCGTTAACTTGAGAGTATGACTCGACCATATTGATTTTCACAAACGATTTCTATCCAGTGAATGCAATTAGTTCCAACCCAACTTGACAAATTCTAGTTTGAATCGTGGAGCTATGATTTGAGCAACAAAAGTGAATTTCTATCACCTGGTTCAAGATTTATATACTAGAAAGGGTTTGCACACAACAATACAAACCCAAAAATCACAAGAACTCATGATTTCAAATACTTGCAAGGAAAAAGAGATAATATCCATGGACAATATATTTGAGCAAATACTATATTAATTTTTTTTAATTTTATAATTTAAAAAATTTTGTAAAAATATATATAATGTTTTGGATGTAAGATGATTTATAATTATTTTTCTGTCAATAGAAAAATCACATGTTTATGTTTTTCCGCATAAGAGACAATGAATTTATTCCTTATACCCATGCGCTCGCAATGTATGTTTATGCAAAGAAAAGAAAAATAATCTTTCTTAAGTCTTATTTCAATTACTCACTTTCTACATAAAAAAAAAAAATAATATTCTATAACATAAATTTTTTTTAATGAAAAACGTGATAATGATATTTGCTCAATTCATTTTTCATAGTTGAATGTTATATTTAATGGTTAAATTTCTTTTTTATATATAAATTTCATGGGTCTATTGCTACTGATAAAATGTGTAATCATGCTAAAGATATCGAATTGCTATCAAATGTAAGGTTTTGACCTTTTGAATTTTTTCCTTAGTTTTTAATAAATTAAACAACGTTTTTAAGGTACTAGAAAAAGGTAAAGTATAAACATAGAACACGTCCAAAGAGTAGAATCACTCCAAACTTTTAATGCTACCAAATAGATAATATAAACAAAAAAAAAAACTATGTCCAGAAGACATTAATAGAAGGCCAAATCTACATGATTTGAGGACCATTTCCATCACATCTAAGTGGATTTGAGGCGCGAAAAGGTCAGTCAAGTGAAACTAATATTAAATTTTCAGTCCAACAAACAAGTAATTCCCATCTAATAAGTAAGAAGGATGCCGGCTATCCTCTCTCATCAATTAAAAAACAATTCCATTGTATTGAACACAAAATTATCATCACCATCAAAAGGCAGAGTGGGTGAAGTCATACCATGAAGATGAATCAATCTAATAGTATCCTCAACAATGATCAAGAAGCAACTATAAGAGTTTCAGCCCCCCTGTTACATCATCAACCACTTCAACAGGTCCTGCAGGCCAAACATGTTATTTTTTCAACCCTTTTTGCAGTCAAACATGGTTAAATGGATAAAATACACATATATCATCTTTCCACTAGTATATATTCAGGGTCTGCAACCAGCCCTATTGGGCCCAGACCTATGTTTGTTTCCACAGGCGAGTTGGCCTGTATGCTTTATCCAATGGGTCGGCCTGTATGAAGAAATTTTCATTGGTGCCCTAATCTATAGGCCACGAGACCCTTCGAAATGTCAAAAAAAACAAAAGAGAATGGATTGTGGACCGGCCCCTAGGCCAGCCTAGAGTCCAAGACCCACAACTCTGACCTCATCCCATTCAAATTTGGTTGGGTTCGGCATGATGCTGTATGTATATAGATACTCTTAAGGGTGTAAACATGCACAAACAATTTCTGCAAAGATACACAGATAGTCCACAATTCACATACATGTAGACTGCTTGAACATACAAAAAAATATCGACAATTTACAAGAACATACATACGTTACGTATCACAATCTAACACAGCCATCTACACAATAGAACTACATAAATTGGATTGGGAAAAAAATAGCCCAATTCATATGAATTAAGAGAAAAGAAAGTTTTGTGGAAAAAATGCATCATGGAGACATTCTAACTTGTCTCCGAAACAACTCTTTTACCATCCAAGAGTTTTCCAAACTGGACTAGTAATAATCTTTGAAAACGATCAATGAATGCAACTGATAAAAGGTACTTACCAAGAATGGCCATCACTGTTCTTGAATCTGAAAAAATCAATAAGACGAAAGCATTACATTCCATATCTTGGCAAGAACCTTCGAAAATTGAAGACAAGTCCATTCATATAACAACTTTTGTCTTCTAGTTGCAGCCTATTTTGTAAGAGAAATTATGAGAGTCCTCTCCTTGTTTTTCTTTCCTCCCACGGGAAGTTATCATTTGAAGTTTTCTTTTAATAGATTCAATATCGTCTTACCTCACTTAAATAGTACTTTTTCCATATTTGATTTCTGTTGTCATGGGTTCGGATAGTCCAACAAGCGAGGATGGATTTTATGGGGCAACACAAACCCTTATTAATTAAAAGTACATTCTCAGACAACAATACAACACCCAACCAACTAACAATTTATTTTCTTTGCACCATATTCAGGGTTTCTAGTAATGATCAATAGTATATTCTAAGCAATCCACTATACTTCCTGCGAGGATAGAGTTATGCTACTTACTTGGAGCAATCTGAGTTCTGCCAGCGTCAATGGTAATGTGGGTTGGTAACTTCAGTGATTTTGCCCTCTCCTGAAAATCATAAAACATTAACTGTAAATATCTCATTCCAAACAGACTGAACAACAAATCATAAAGAAAAGACATGGAAGTTAAATAATTAAATCATTAATCCTTCCTGTCATCACCCTTGCCCCTTTCTCTCAAACACAGAAAACTACTGCCGATCAGACCAGAGAAAAAAATACACCGCTAAGGAAATACATAATGACGATAGTTACCCAAAGCTCTCAATCTTATCTAAAAATTACAAAAATAAAAGTTTAAAAGGTGAAGTATTTCAGTGAAGATAATGATAAATTTATCCTAAAAAGAAAAGGAAAGGACAAGGATCAATGACAAATCAGGGAAAAAAGAAGGTGAATAACTATTTTGGAACAAGTATACAGAATGATAGATGGAGTGTACAATTTAATCATTCAATTTATTGGCGCGCTATCAAACTACACTGCAAATTTTATTGTAAAGAATAAGACATCATCGCTGAAACATGAACTTCACTAAAAAAAAATAACAGAATGGAGAAACTAAAGCCAAACCTTTTTTTTATAAGAAACATCTTTTTTTTAATATAAGAAACGATGGGAGAAAAAAAAGGAAAACTTAGAAATTTCATAACAAACACTTTTTTATTTGTCCACAACAAAACAAATAATTTAAAAACTCCAAACAAATAAATAAGCTCTATAACAGTTACTTAATAGAATTTTAAATGAGCAAGCTGTTACATGTAAAAGTATAAAGGGGGGCACATGTAGTTATGAACTACCACTACCCATCAATAGACAAACATGAATATATCAAAAATAGGAAGTTTGCCAATCATAAAAAAAAATAATGACAAATATAACCCCAGAGCTACAATTCAAATAAAACTCACTTGCAAGACTAGCATATCTTCCTCACTTTCTATTTTCACAACCACCTTAGGTTGTGCACACATCTCCCAACTGCATAGACACAAAAAGAAAATTAGACATAAAGTAGATGAAATAAATCATATAGAGTGGTTATCTGTTTACAGGAGCATGACGGGGGAAGAGTTTTGATACCTGTTTAGAGCCTTTGGTGCTCTGTGAAGAAGCTTTTTATAGAGACCTAGAGTTGCATGGCTAATCAAAGATGGTGTAAATTAATGATTTAAACCGCATAACAAGAGAATAAAAATGAATATTTGTGTCAAATATTTAAGAGATAGAGTTGAATGGAATAGCAGATTGATTGTTTAGGACGAAAACAGAAAATCCTACGACAATAAAAAAAAGTTCTACATTTATTTGCCATTCACATGCATAGTATAAACAAACAATTATTCTGTGATGTCTACTTTCATATACGCTAATTAAGAAATAAGTCTTCTCGGCAAACTTTTCAATTAGACTCTTTTCCCATTTATTAATGATTTCAAATCACAGAAAATTTGTCGGCACCAACAATCTGTTTTTGTGAGCATGGTCAATTTTAGTGATGCCCATTGCACAAAGATGAAAGCCTAAGCAATTGCAGTACACAAAGAAATTACGCAGAGCATACCTCCTAAGTACTCCTTTTACCACATTATCAGATTTAGCAATGTTTATGACAAAAGGTAAATAGTGGAACTCTGCTACGACCAAAGAACTTCCATTTATTTTTCTCGTTGCAATTTACATAATTGTCAACGTTTTGGGATGAAAAATAATAGTTGATAATTAAAAAATTTTCACAGGTTCAACAAGTTGTTAGGAGGGAGACACCTCCTATTAACTTCTTGTATGACAAGCTTATAAAAATAAAGTGAGTAAGTAAAAATTATACAATAGTTATTTCGGGGTATTTTAGTAATATGTAATTAATGATTGCATAAAAAATAAAAGGAGAGGGGAGTTGAGGAGGAGAGTTAGAAAAACATTTTCAGGAAGTGGGATTGTTGGTAGGAATTGCAAATCCTTTAATGCTACTGTTGTTGTATCAAGACTGTTTTTTTATGAAATTTAGTGTGAAAGTGTTTTGATTGTGTTCTGGTATGTGAAAACTAAGGAAATTACACATCACACACAACAAATTGGTATCAGATCAGCGTTAGCCCGTGATGGCAGGCAAGACATCTGACGGATGTTTGAATTCTATGGAAAAGAAGTTATAGCAGCGAGGGAGAAGTTGAAATTTTTGAGAGGAAGAATTTCAAAAATTTTGTTATTGAAGTCCAATATGAATACCATCTTGGAAAAATTGGAGGGACTTATCCAAATAAACGATGAAACTCGTGATGAGCACCACTTTTGTTTTGACCGACAGAGCACAGTGCAGGAAGATTTTGACGCAATAAATTCAGAGGTGAGGTTTGCTGGCGTCACCGATGAGGATGTGTTACGACACTGTGAAAGGGGTCTAAGAGCGGAGGTTCATACCTGTAGGCTCGAAATGCCAATTTTTGAAGTAGGAGAACCGGACAATTAGATATATCGCGTGGAGCGATTTTTCTCCCTCAACTGCATGACCGACGCCGAGAAGATGGACGTTGTTGCTGTGTTTTTGGAGGGCAAAGCGCTTGCCTGGTTCCAGTGGGAAAAAAATTGTCGACCTTCTGATCTTGGGATGATTTTACACTACAGTTGATTGAGCAATTTTGCTCAATCTTGGAAGGTTCACTGGAGGAACGTTTTTTGAGCACTGCATCAAGACAGTACAACGAGTGATTACATAAGACAATTTGAGAAACTTGCTTTTCCTTGAGTGTCATGCCTAATACAATTTTAGAGGCACAACTTATCCATAACTTGGAAGAGATTACAAATGAAATTATTCTGCTGAGACCAATAGGTTTGGGAACTTAATGTTGAGGGCTCAAAGGGTGGAAGATAAAATGCAATTATTGGACTTGATCTGAAATGCTATTTAATATAAACAAACCAAAGGCTGGTTCGACAAGTAGCGGTACAAGAGTGGGGATTGGTACAATACGAAATGAGACTTTGACACACAAGACAGCTCTTTCGAAATTCGAGAAACCGTTTAAACAGTTGACTGACGCTCAATTACAAGATTGTAGAGCTAAAGAGTTGTGCTTCCGTTGTGATGAAAAATGCAATATTAGGCATCGATTTGAAGCAAAAGAATTACAGCTTTTAATTGGTTAAGAAGATGAGGAAGTGGATGAATTAATTGATGGAAAAAGCAAGGAAGAAGAGACTTATGAAGTCGTGGAGTAATTGGCCAATTCTGTAGTAGGATTCATGTCACCGCAAACTATGATAATGAAATGAGAAATACTTGACCATGAAGTAATTATTGTTATTGATAGTGGCGCTACACATAATTTTGTGAGTTTTGAATTAGTTTTCAAATTGGGCATTGCAATTGATAAAATTAAAAGATATGGAGTCATGACGGGTGCCGGATTTACTGTTAAGGGAGAAGAAGGATGTCGAGACTCGTTGTTATCAGCATAAGGAATGCGAATAGTTGCTGATTTCTTGCAATTGGAATTGGGTGGTTCCGATGTGATATTGAGAATGCAATGATTGGCTACTTTGGGGGACATTCCAACTAATTGGAAGCAACTCAGTATGAAATTTGATTTAGGGCCCAAAAAGTGGTGTCGTTTGATGATCCAACCTTATGTAAACCACAAGTTTCTTTCACGACACTAATTAAGGCAATTAAATGTGATGGATCAAGTTTAATAATTGAATTTAGATCGATTACAACGCATGTAGCTTGTCATGTTGCAGAAGGTTTGGGACTCCAAAATCTTTTTGAGCAGTTTGCAATGGTTTTCACCTTACCGAAAGGACTACCTCGACAACAGGCAAAAGATCATGCCATTGTATTACACAGTACAACTTCACCCTCAATTCGATGGGCAAACAGAAGTTGTAAATAGATGTCTAAAAACTTATCTTCGTTGTTTTGTGCATAATCAACATAAACTCTAGCATTGTTGGCTACCTTAGTCAAAATATTGGTATAATACTTCATTTCATACAACTGGGCAAACTACCATTTTCAAATTGTATATGGTCGATCACCTCCTCCGTTGGTATGCTATGGACTGAGTTCTACACATGTTGCCTCCGTCAAACAAATATTAGCAGAGCGTGATGAGATTCTTGATGAATTGCATTTATATTTGCATAGAGCGTAAGTTATAATGAAGGCTTTAGCTCACTCTAATTGAAGGGATGTTTATATTGACATTGGTGGTTTGGTTTATTTAAAACTACAACATTATCGTCATAAGTCTTTGGCTCAGAGACAAAATGAAAAGTTACATCCTCGCTTCTATGCACCTTACCTCATAGAGGCCAAAATTGGTCAAGTGGCTTATCGGCTTACTCTTCTCCAACTGTAACCATTCATCTTGTCTTTCATGTCTCTCAACTTAAAAAAGTCATTCGAATCACAATCGCCTCTACTAAAATTGTGCCACAATTAACATTTGATTTGGAGCTTTTGGTCGAACCGTTCAATGTACTGGATGTGCACCAACCAACAGCAGGAGGTAAGGAGTTCTTCGAAGTTTAAATTGAATGGAAATACTTACCTAGAGAAGATGCTACATGAAAATCTTTTGTTACTATTAAACAACAATTCTATACTTTTCACCTTGAAGACAAGGTGTCTGATTGGGCGGGGAGTAATATTAGGAGGGAAACACCTCCTATTAACTTTTTGTATAACAAGCATAAAAACATAAAGTGAGTAAGTAAGAATTATGCGGTAGTTATTTCGGGATATTTTAGTAATATGTAAGTATTGCATAAAGAATAAAAGGAGTGAGATGTTGAGGAGGGTAATTAGAAAAACATTTTCAGGAAGTAGGATCGTTGGGAGGGATTGCAGACCCTTTAATTCTGCTATTGTTATATAAAGACTATTTTTTTATAAAACTTAGTGTGAAAGTGTGTTTTGGTACGTGAAAACTAAGGAAATTACACATCAAATGCAACACAAGTGTGGGTTCAAATCAATCATCTTGTTTTTTTAACAAATGAAGTTGAAAATAAGATTTCTTCATGCCCAAAATGCAGATTTCATTGCATTTAAGAGCAGTGCCTATGTTACATATCTCAAATATTTGAAATTAATTTTTTTGGTATCAACATACCTTCTGATCATATGAAATTGAATGATATACCTCTAAGATAATCAAAATTATCTTTCGCTAACAACGATAAGAAGAAAACAATACAAATAAGCACATGCACAGATTTTGTTTCATAGATTTAAAAGCAGTTCTAGTTGGGACCACTAATGAAAATAACATGAACACATATCTGATGCAACTCTCCCAGCAATTGTTTTTGAAAAAAGAAAGAAGTAGAACTCATCATTACTTGCTTCTGCCTATCATTATTACATTATCAAAAAGAGAAATTGGTAGATAGGATATGAGAATAAGTAACAAAGAGAAAAGTGGTGTGAAGCAACTTTAGTGCAAGGAGAAGGTTTTATAGGCTTCAAAAATGGTAGGGCTTCTATCAATCCATCTAATTAACTAATCAACAATTAAGCACTTGGAAAAACATACAGAGAAATGATGCATCCTTTGAGGTGACTGGACAACAGCACTAGTAGAAGTACTGTCTACAGATGGGATCAAGGGGGTATTTCGCTAGGTGAATTGATCATACTTATGTAAGAATGACAAGGTCCAAGCCAATTGCTATAACAACTTCCTATGCTTCAGCTTTATGTAACAGTGTGACAGAAGTTTGGAATTGCTTGGATAATGTCACGCACAGATAAAAGAGAGTTTGTGGATGTGGAGAGATTATAGAGCAGTTTGCAAATCTATGGTCAAGTGGCTTGTAAAGCCAATTATATATTTTTGTTTCTTTCTTAAGAAAGAAATGTGCAATTAAGAAACAAAATGTTAAAAGTACTAAAACAAAAAATATTGATCCAGAAGCTAATTGATGGACAGTAGATACAAAGTTGGTATCCACTCTCCAAGTCCTCTCTCACCGCTGGAAGTTAACACAAAGACCAAGTGAAATTCAACTCACTTATTATAGCAATAAATGGCTAATTTGAGGGACAAAAAAGGTGACTAGCAGAAGAAGAACTACCTGCACTGGGCTGCGATCTTTCCTTTACCCATCTTCAAATCATTTCTCACAACCAAAACCTACAAAGTAAAGTGAATATTCCAGAGGCAAAATATGAGTATTACATCTTTTATGTTATTCCGTGCATAGTATGCCTTGATTTACAGAGACAGAAAGATACCATTTTGAAATCATCAAGAATGTTAGCTAGATTTTCAATCTCGAGGGGCTCTTTAAGCTTTTCCTTCTTCTTTGCACCACCAATGGCTGGACTACCTTTGGATGTTTTCGCAGAGATAAACATACGAGTTGGATACCGTGAACCAATGCAATATCCCAGAACAAGACATCCCGTCCCAAGGATGATGGCACTCAGCCAAGTTAAGTCCATCCAATTTTAACCTCGAAAAATAATTGCTCCGTCTATCTCAATCTGACTAAAATTGGAGTTTTTAGCAGGTGATCGAAAACCTTCGTAAGACATTTAGTCATGGCCAAAAAAGATAAAAAATAAATACACACTAAACAAAGAAGGCATCATTTTTTTTCAAAAGGTCCTCTTAAATCAACTTCTTCTTTGCAACGTAGTCAAAGGACTTTAACCGTTGGTAAGGTACGTTCACTAAAGTTTCTTTGTGCATGTTTCTTCATCACATTATCATGAGCACATACATTGTTTCATTCTTTAATTTAGCGTAGTGATTTCATGTTTGTTGCAGATTATGAAATGTGAACAAAGTATGAATTCATTGTGCTTCTTTTGTGAATCTTTTGTTAATAGGTGGACTGCTTCTCACTTTTGAATCCTACTATTTTTTTCATAACAATCATTACATTTTCTTAATAAAGTAAAAAACAAAATCAACACTTCAGTCTGATTTCATTTCCAGAAACTTCACCTTCTCTGATCCAAAATATTTTTCTTCAGGGGAAAAGCAATTGGACACAGGACAAGACTACTACTATTTTTCCTGAAACTGAAACTAGAACTTCAAAAGGCACACTACTCTTTGAAGATTTACTAAAATTCAGAAAATGTAATTTTAGACCACACAAACGCCCCCGAACAACAATTCTTCCTTCGAATTGATAAATCCCTACACCGTAGGCAAATATTTCGACATTATTCCCCAAATTCCAAAACAATACAAACAAGTTCGAAAAGACAATTTTTCCTCATAAAATACTTCCTGGTGGAGAAGGTCGTGGAAAATCAAGGGGTGGAAAAAAATGAGCAATTCCATAAAACTACATACCACTGCTGCGGAATAATGTCGCAGATGCATTTGAAGGCCACAGGCTAAACCCTAGATCGGACGGCGGCGGAACTCAGGCAGCCATCACAGCCCAAGCATTGGCTGCTGGACTACAAATGAGTTGCCAGAACAAGACTCGGACTGGTAGAATTGAGGCCGGGTTTTAACGAATTCTAGAGACGTGTCTACGACCCGAACTGCAAGACTCCACAAATGTCTGTCATGCATAGTATTACTTCTCTCTGATTTGATGGTTTACGAATATTGTCAAGATATTGAAAATATCTCCCATTATGTGTCTTTATTTTTTTCCAAATGTTCAATCACCTTATGATTGCCTTCTATCCATTTAATTACTTTATAGGGAAAATAACAAATCAACTATCGTAATTTTTTATCAATGACAAGTCAACTACTGTGGTATATTTGCTAATAAGTTAACCACTAACATATGAGAAATTGACAAATCCAACATCACACTCAAGTTAACCCAGGAAAAGAAAAAGCCTGGACGCCGTATGTCCAGGCAAAGAAGCAAGCTTGGACACCGCTGGTTTGCGGCGTCGAGGCAAACAAACAAGCCTGGACGCTGCATGTTTGCGGCGTCCAGGACCCACCCACCCAATTATTTTCCCTTTATGAAAAGGGAAAATGAAAATTAGGGCTCTCAGTCTCGACTCTCCCTTCCCGAATCTGAAACATACCCTAAACCTAGCGATTTGTGAGAACTGAAGCGAGAAGAGAAAGGTATTTTGGCAAAGTTGAAGCATTTGTTTTCAAGAAAATGGCGCATTGGAGTGCTTGGAGTGTCAAAGAAGCTGATATTAACCGTGAAGCTATAGTGGGCCCTTCAGAGATATTATTGGCGAATGAAAACGAGGTACGTGGAATTGGAAATGAAGTTGCAATTGTGTTGCATTCTGTATCTGCAAGTCTAAATGAAGAGGACAATAAGGACCTCCGATCAGTGTGCCAATCCACTAGTGATGAAGGCATTAACATGGCACAGAGTAGGTCTATACGCCAAGCAGAAGCACAATGCAGCTACGTTGGTATGGGCTTTGGCAAAAAATATAGTTCATTGACGAAAATTAGAGAAGAAATTGTTGATTATGCATTGAATAATGGGTACGGCATAAAATTCACCTATAGTGATGCTCGTCGGTTGAGGGCTGTCTGCCAGGAAGGATGCACATGGAGGATGCACGCGTCACAAATAGGACGTGAAATGACGTTTCAAATAAAGTCCTACAACGACGTTCACACTTGCTCCCGAAAGATGGAAAGCCGCCATGCCACTGCCAAATGGGTGGCAACGCATTACTTAGACAAATTTAAAAGTCAGGCCGATTGGGACGTATCTTCCATAATTGAGACTGTCAGGAAGGACGTCAACGTCAACATCACACCCAGCCTTGCTAGAAGGGCAAGAAATGCGGAAAAGAAAATTAACGAAGGTGATGGCAATGAGCAATACAAGCTCATTTGGTCCTATGCTGAGGAGATTCGGAGGTCGAATCCCGGAAGTTCACTGCGTGTTGACCTTGATATGAGTGTATTTAAAAGGATGTACATGTGCATGGATGCATGCAAGAGGGCAGTGTTGAACTGTGGTAGACCTGTTATTTGTTTAGATGGCTGCCACTTAAAGGGAGCGACTCCGGGCCAATTGCTGACTGCTGTCACCATCGACGGGAATGATGGTATGTATCCGATTGTTGTAGCAGTCGTAGAAGCAGAAAATAGGGATTCATGGAGGTGGTTAATAGAATTGTTGCTAGACGATCTAAACACTCCATCTGGCAATGGATGGACAATTATTTCTGTCGACAAAAGGTGTTGTGCATTGCTTTTGAATTATGTGTTTATGTTATACATGTTTTTTCCAATGTCTGTCTCATATTATGAAAGTTTGCAGGGACTAGTGCCAGCTGTGACAGAGGTGGCATGGCAAGCAGACCAACGGTTTTGCATCCGAGACCTGTATGCCAATTTTCAAAAACAATTTAAAGGCAGGTTGTTGAAGGATGCAATGTGGGCTGCATTAAGAGCCACAACAGTGGGGCAATTTGAGAAAGAGATGGCCAAGTTATTTGTCCTTGACCCGGTGGCCCATGAATATCTACGTGGAATAGAGGTGACCTGCTGGGCCAAACATGCTTTCTCTTCCATCCCAAAGTGCGACATAAGCCTCAACAACCTCAGCGAGTCCTTCAATGCCTGCATCCTACCAGCCCAGGACAAACCAATTCTAAGTATGTTCGAGATCATTCGAAAGGGCATCATGGGTAGGATCGTGAAAAAACATGAAAAAATGGCTCACTCGACCGATCTGTTGTGTCCAATGATTAGCAAACGGCTTGCCAAAGTCCAACTTGCCAGTCGAAATTGGGTCCCCAATTTGCAGGAGCGGCCAAGTTTGAGGTCAGCAACAATACCGATATGTACTCTGTCGATTTGGACAGGTGTACTTGTACTTGTAACCGGTGGGAGTTGACCGGCATCCCATGTGTCCATGCAATTCCGTGCATTCACTTCATTAGGAGATCTCCTGAGGAGTTTGTGCATTGGTGCTATCACCGGGAAACATACATGGTGATGTACTCCCACTTTCTCCAACCCCTCAATGGCCCAATCGAGTGGCATCCTGTGACGAATCTGGATCCAATTATCCCACCGTCGTATAAAAGGCTTCCAAGCAGGCCCCGCGTACGTAGAATACGGGATGTGGATGAAGCTCCAAGCCGGACAGTGCTTACCAGAAGACATTTAAACGTGCATTGTGGCCGGTGTGGGGGTGTGGGCCACAATGCCCGCACGTGCGAAGGGGGAGGGGAATCCAATGCAGGGGCTGGCAGAGGCAACAGAGGGGCGGCTAGAGCCAGAGGAAGAGGCGGCAGAGGAAGGTCGGATGACACATTTATGGGTTTCAGAGTCCCCGAGACAGCTCCCGATAGAGTTCATGAGACGTAGGTCAGCGCATTATCGCATTATGCTTTTAATTGATATTTGAACTACGCTCATTTCCTTTGTAATGTGGTCTGCAGGAGTTTGATGCTGAAGGTTCTCCCACACCTACGTATACAGATGTGGACCTTAACCTGCCGTGATATAACCCTTTTTGCTTGCAACAAATGTACATGACAGTCAAAGGCCATTGATGTAATTATTTTGTTGAAAATAAAATGAGTTTGATAGACCTGCCAATTTTTTAAAAATTTGAACAGAATGTCCCTTGTTTCTTGACTCCACATAGTTATTCTCGTACATCCTGCACAAACAGCCCAAACAATTCTAGTATCATCCAAACATCTCATTCATCCACTAAATGTAAACTACACCTAACCTCCCAACATATCATTGACAACTTGACATACATTTTAACGTGCAAGTACACAAAATCAACTAAACTACGCATTCTTCTTCTTCCTGGGCTGTTTCTAGCGCAAATCCGTGACCAGAAACGACAAGTTCACGTCAAAGGCTACTTTCTCAGCTCGGGCGAACAACGGACCCTCATACTGAAAGGTTGGAGGTTCGTGCAGGTGGAATTGTTCCTTAATGTGGCACTCTGATATCACCCTCATCCCCTCAGGGGTACACCGAAAGACGCCGAACGGCCTGTAATGCAAAGGGAACAAGTGTCGAGCAATTACGTGGAAAGCAAAATTAAAAATTTACACTAGGAAAACTACATACTGCTGTTTGTCAGTGGGAGCTGTGATAATGGAGATTGATTCCGGCAACAATGTTTGGTAAGCGAATTGCATGTGCAGATCAACGGATGACATAAAACACTCATGTTTCGGGTGTGACTGCAATTTAAACAACACATTATATGATCTCAATAAACATTAACTCCAACTTGGAGAAACGACATGATTACTTACGTGAATCCATCCAAGTGTGAGTAGATCGTGTCGCTGTTGATAATTGAAAACTTCTGTGTCTGCTTCTACCGTCGTATAGCACTGCATATAAGTTTGGATGAGTACTAAGATAAAATCTTATACACTAACACCCAAAAAAGGCCTCTCACCGTATCTGGCGTTCCTTTCTGATCTGGGAAGATGAGTTCATAGACGAGGTAAGTATTGTCGGTCAGCTTTCCTGCAAGAATTGCGCATGTCTCCATGTTTTTTCGAGTATTTGCCCGGACATAGTCTTGGAACTTACTCATCAAATCATGAGCCTGCAACAAACGGTCAGCGTAACCATGAATGAATACACATATATACCGAAATGAAAGACGTACCAGGCTCAAAATTTTAAGGGGCGGCGGCCTGAGAGGCACGGCTGGAGGAGTTTGTAAGCGGCTTCCGACAGGTTCGCTGCAAATTAACAACACGTCAGTACATGAAAGACAAATAAAGTAAAAATTGGAATTCACGTTCAACAAAATTAACTTACAATCGGAATGTCGCATCTGGTGCATCCGAGGAGGATGACGCACTTCCTGAATGGGTTGATCGCCTCTCCCCTTTCTTAAGTGCTGCCACCATCTCACGATGCCACTCCGCTGCTTGCACATGCCACTGTTGTTCTATACCCCACCTCTCTTCTGCGATAGCCCACCTCTCTTCTGTGAGCTTGGCCGCTTCTTGTATTTGGCCTTGTTGCATTTGTATCTGGTCGGCCATCAATTGCATTTGGGTCATGGACATATTATGGAGCTCCTCCATCTTGCTCCTCCAGTTGAGCATCTCAGCAGGTATCGAACTAAAGTGAGATGACTGAGGAGGAGGCGGTAGTGCATGCGAAGGGACTGAATGCGAAGGCCCAGGCGGCAATGGATATGCTGCTACCTTCTTCCCCTTGCGGAACCATTCACCTTCTATTTGGGTGATACCCATTCGGTCCAATAATGAATTGTTGTACATGTCATTGACCGACTCTTCAATTCTTGGCTCGTTCTCCGGGATGGGGACCCCAAACTGCTCAATGATCCTCTGGATTAGCCAGTTGTACGGCAGGGACTTCGCCGACTTATTGAGCACCTCTTGCATGTAGCTCAAGATTATATATCCAATGTCCACCTTTTTTCCCATAAACACCTTCTCCAGCATATAGAGATCCATGCTGGTAACAAGGTCGCGGATGCCCATTTCGAGGCAAAATGGTGTACGTCATGATCAAGTGGATCAATCGGGCGAAGGCATTCAACTCCTTTCCCGTTGGCTTTCTGTACTCCACAATCTCGGGATCCTGGTGCAACAATCTAAGCACCGCTAACCCACCTCCTTGTTTTACAAATGGTGGCTCCCGAGCCATATGATAATATTCCTCGCTTGGCTCATCCAGTACACATCCAAGCATCATGTTTACATCGTTGGAAGTGAAACTCAACTCCCTTCCAAAAACGTACGTCCGTACCTCTAATGGGTTAGTGGATATTCGCAAATTTGCGTAAAACAATCTTATAACTCTCTCGCAGTAACTGCCCCTCAAATTGCACAACCCGGCTAATCCAGCAGCTTGAAGCATACG
>CM039476.1:9466430-9688942 GCA_022433065.1 Begonia loranthoides | reverse complement strand
TAAAAAATCTTACAAAAGGATTAGCAAGTTTTGATTTTTTCTGAAATTTATACTTTAAAAACTACATTTTGACAAGGATGAACATCTCTCATTGAGATCTTAAAGACAGTTCGACCTACTACAAGGATAAAGCTTCCACTTTTTTCAAGATAAACGGTTTGAAAATCATGTTTTTGGAATTGTTTATCTACTAATCTCTAACCATAGTTCCAAACTAAATTTTCAGCCACTTTCATGCAGTTTCAAATCAGAAAACAGACTCAGAAATTCTAAAGAAATTGAAAAAGCAATTATCGACACCTAGAAGAAGACGAAGAAGAAACAGGGTAGAGATCAGGAGAGATCGCGGTCTCTCGTCTCACAAAGACCGCGATCTCTGATCAAAGACCGGTGAAGACACCGCGAGCTTGTCTCAAGACACCGCTTGTCTCGCGGTGTCTTGAGACGGTGTCTTGAGACACTGCGTGTCTCATGTCAACTTGTTAACGGCGAACGTGATCGCAATGTTGGCTTTGTTATTTTTCCATACGTCAGTGGTTTATTTGTTAAAAAAAATACCATAGTGGTTGACTTGTCATTGATTACAAACCATGATGGTTGATTTGTCATTTACCCAAAGTGTAATCATGCTAAAGATATCAATTGCTGTCAAATGTAAGGTTTCGACCTTTTGAATTTTTTCTTTAGTTTTTAATAAATATACAACATTTTTAAGGTACTAGAAAAAGGTAAAGCATAAACATAGAACATATCCAAAGAGTAGAATCACTCCAAACTTTAAATGCTATCAAATAGATAATATAAACAAAAAGAAAACTATGTCACAAATACATTAATAGAAGCCCAAATCTACATGATTTGAGGACCATTTCCATCACATCTAAGTGGATTTGGGTGAGATCACACCATAAAGATGAATCAATCTAATAGTATCCTCAACAATGATCAAGAAGCAACTATAAAAGTTTATAGTTGCCCTCCCGTTACATCATCAACCATTTCAACAGGTCCTGCAGGCCAAACATGTTATTTTTTCAACCCTTTTTGCAGTAAAACATGGTTACATGGATAAAATACATATATATATCATCTTTCCACTAGTATATATTCAGGGTCTACAACCAGCCTAATTGGGGCCCAGACCTATGTTTCCACAGGAGAGTTGGCCTGTATGCTTTATCCAATGGGTCGGCCTGTATGAAGAAATTTTCATTAGTGCCCTAATCTATAGCGCCATGAGAGCCTTCAAAATGTGAAAAAAAAAATACAAAAGAGAATGGATTGTGGACCGGCCCCTAGGCCAGCCTAGAGTTCAAGACCCACAACTCTGACCTCATCCCATTCAAATTTGGTTGGGTTCGGCATGAGGCTGTATGTATATAGATACTCTAAGGGTGTAAACATGCACAAACAATTTCTGCAAAGATACACAGATAGTCCACAATTCACATACATGTAGACTGCTTGAACATACAAAAAAATATCATCAATTTACAAGAACATACATACGTTACGTATCACAATCTAACACATCCATCTGTTAGTTTCTTTAATTTTCATATTTAATACGAACAATACTTTTATTTTCCCAAAATCAATTGACGTCGTTCGATTCAACCAACCGTTACCTTTAATTATGGATAAACAAACCTCTATTCTTACCTTGATCCATGCTTGTAATGAAGTAAACGTCAATTTGCAAAAACCGTTTATCTTCTTGAACCTTTTTCTTTATGTTGATTTCCTTTGATGATAAAGGAAGTGTATGATTCCTTATGCTCTCTTTCTACAGAAGAGAAGCTGAGAGGAAAACCCAAAAAGAGAGAGAGCCAAATAATGAGAGAGAGAAGTTAGCCCCTCTGTAATATCCTGATTCCCATAATAGGATTAAATAAAGATAATTGGAAATTAATTTGGATATATTTGGATTATTGTGAATTATTTTGTGAAACAAAAACCAAATGGACGAAAGTGAATTGGACTATAATAATCATCGAACAACCAAAGATTTGAAATGAGTCGAAAATAAGTTAAGAATTTAATTAAATTAAATTGAAGGTGGAAATGATTAAATTAGGGGAAGGATTTGATTAAAATAATAATAATAATAATAATAATAATAGGTATATATATATATATATATACATAATAAATAAAAGAAAAAAAAATTAAAAAGGAATTGCCAGAAGGCCATTCCTTCGCGGATAAACGAGGACAGGGAGAAAGGGAGAGATGTGCGATCGGAGAAGATGACGACGAGCGGGAGTTGGACGGCGACGGCGAGCTCGGCCTTGGCCGAGCCTCCCTCACGGCGTGCGTGTCATCCGGCGACGTTTGGGTTCGTCAGCACGTGGGACGGCGAAGAGCTCGGCTGCGAATCGGGACTGCCGTGGCGTTTTCCGGCGCCGAATAGAAGGTATGTTGGTCGGGTTTTCTTCCTCTTTGCATTCTAATGGTCGGACGTTGCTGGGGTAATCGGAATCGGCGTTTTGCGACGGTTGGCAGGGTGTGACGGCAGGGAGCTTAGGCTGAGGGCTGGCGGTTCGCGAACGGCTCGGTTCAACCCCAGTCCAATGCTTCAACTTTGATTTCCACGTGGTTGAACCACTCTAATCTGTCAACACACGATGGGGAGCCACCTTGGTGGAGTGGCTGGCAGATTTAAGAGGGAGATAACAAATAGGTGAAAATTGAAGAGGAGGCAGGATGAATTGAAGAAGATGTCGATGGGGTAATTGTGCAGTAGACTGAATTAAGTAGGCTGTCGGGGAAGAAATGATTGAGGCTGTGTATAAAAGTGGCAGAGAGCTTTTAGCTCTCGGGTGAGTTAAGAAGGCTGAAGATTGGAGCTCCTCGGGTCTTCTGAGTTATTTTGGTGAGATTTCCTTCTCTTTGTTAGTCATTTGGTTTATGTTTTGTAGTTCTGTGTTGTGGTGTTGTTGGAACTCAGTCGAGCGTGGAGTTGTGGAAAAGAAATGTTGTTCTGTATGTTACATATAGAATGAGATTTTGTTTAGAATCAATAATTGATTGATGGAAAGTTATGCTCTGTTAAGGAATTGTTCTCTGTTGGTTAAGCTTAGCTTGGTGATTTCATTTGGGCATTTCATTGAGTGATAGAGTTGTGAAGGAGAAAGAGATTTAAGTGTATTGGGATTATGATATTTCGTTAAGTAATGGGTAAGGAGTTTTGGTTTAGATGACGTTAAGAGTAACGAGTTGTTTAGAGTCTGTGATTATTAACTAATTGGTTATTTAATTATCTCTGAAGGTATTGGAGTGGAAGAACTTATATGCTGAATTTCTGAATTTCTACAGACGTTAGGTAAGGAATTGGGAAGTTTTGGCCGTCAAAGCCCTACCCATAAGTTAATCCGTGTGTTTGAGTGTAGTTTACAACTTATGATTTATTTTCTAATTCCCCTCTTAAGCATGGTAAACTGCAGATTGAAGCTATGATGAATAAAAGCATGAATAATGAGCAATTGACATATGAGCTTGACTTCTTTGAGTGTAGTTTACAACTTATAATTTATTTTCTAATTCTCCTCTTAACCATGATTTTAGAAACTGAAGGTTAAAGTTATGATGAATCAAAACATGAATAATGAGAAATTGACATATGGGTTTAATTTCTTTAATTTTTGTCATTTGTTCTTAAATGTGTAGATAATGGTTGATGGTAATTTTTGTTGCCCTAAATTTAATTCAGTAATATATGGAATATCTATGCTGGCTTAAAGCATGTGGAGTATCTAGATTAGATGATGTAATTTAATTGTTCAAAGCATTGAAATGCTTGATTTACTTTATAATGCTGTTATTTTATGGTTCTGCTTAGAAACCTTCTGGCTTTAGTCGAATTATTGAGCCTGTTTTGGTTGACTTCGTTAAGCATATTGTCATGAAGCATTACTTTTAATTTTACTCTTGTTATTAACTCGTTGGTACGTTTCATTAGTTACATTTCGTTGTTATTTGTCGTCAAGTCCAAAGCTTGTTCGTAGGATTTATTCTCCTTATAGTTCACTATTAATATCTGTTAGTTTACTGTTATAATGCCATGAGTTTATAAAGCATGTCTGTTAATTCGCTATCATTCTTTTCGTTATGAGAAGCATGTAATGACCTTCGTTTCATTCGTTGTTTAATAGGATCGCCTAATATATTGCTATTGCTTATTATACATGTTTCGTTTGGTTAGGAAAAGTTAGGTTAAGTCCATGCTAATAGAAACCAAGTAGAAGGGTAACCATCGGAACGGGACCCACATGCATAAGTGAGGAAGAATGAAACGAAAAAGAAAGAACCCTAAAGGCGGGTATATGCCAGAAAAAGAAAGAACCCTAAAGGCGGGTATATGCCAGGATAAGAAGAACCCTAAAGGCGGGTATATGCCGGAACTAGGGAGTTGGGGTAGATGGGTAGTCTGGATCTAGCCTAACTACTATGATACACCCCTACCAAGACGGGAAAGGGACTAGTAGCCCACAGGGGGTTAGTTTCCGTACAGCTATGCCATCTCAAAGGAAAACGTCCAATCTCCAAACTCGATGTACGAGTTTTAACGAACGAATGTAGAAAAGGAACGTAATGATATGAAAAGAGTTGGGTTGAGTGGCCCTCAATCCAACAAGGACTAAAGAGAGAATGCATAATTGTTTTTCCCCTACCCTTACTGAGCGTAAGCTCACGTCCTTACTTGTGGTATAGGTAACAAGAGACTTATGCCAGCAATTAAGGAAGAGGTCATTCCAATGAGCCTGTGGTTGATCCGACATAGACACCAACGGAGTAGTAGTATGGCATGTATGGTATGATGTGGTATGATAGCGAGAAGAAATGAATGTTTAATTTCAGGTTGTATTTTATTGAATAATGGTACTATGTAAAATTTATAACCTTGGATTTGCTTAAGTCATTTTTCTAATATCAATTTGCTATTCCGTTTATATAGACATATCTTAGATTTTTTTTTTTTGTTTAATTTATGCTTTCGCTAAATTTATAAATAAATTTGTTTTCAAAATAGATTTGAGGAAGAAGAAAATGAAAGATTTTTCTAACGATTCAGATTTGATGCACTCTGATAACCCTTCGTTTTAATTGAAACATTTTAATAAAAGTTAATGAGTTTTTAAACGGTTTAAGAAATCTGGGTCATTACACCCTCAAGAGATGTACAATAGCCCTTTTAAGAGGAGTTCTCAAGTCTCTCTTTCTTTCCTTTGTGGTGTCTCTCTCTTTTCTGTCTGGAGTCCACAAGCCTTAAATGGAAAGAGAATGACAGAGACAATGAAAGAGAGTTTTTGTCTTTTCTAGGAGTTTCAATTTTTTCTCCTTCTTTACTTTCTCTCTCCTCATGGTTCAGCATTTATATCAATGCATTGAAAAACATCACCGTGCAAATCTCAAATAAGAGAATTAATGTCTTTATATGTCAATTTACCTTATTGCCCTTCACTTTATAGGGAATCACGTAAATGTCATTTCATCTCTTTTAACCATATATTATTTACCATAATGTGAATTTATTAAGTATTCCTTTCAGAATGAATTGTATAATCGGATCATGGCAGTCACAAGTCTTTAATGACGATATGATTCTTTCCATATATCACTAATTAACACAATGCATTAATTTTTTAATCGATGAATACTATATATATACCTTTCAACTTTATCTTTGCATAAAGTTTCATTTATTATTCATAAATAACTTTAATTGTATACATCATTCTATGAATAATAAACATACATACAAAAACATTTCCTTACTGAATTCAAAACTGTAATAAGATACAAGTAATGATATTATAATCACATGTACAAAGATTTGTCACCTAAGCCCATCCTTTCAACATGTTCTTTAAAGGCTTTGGGTGGCAATCCTTTGGTTAACGGATCCGCTATCATCAAACTTGTACTTATATGTTCTATGCACACTTTTTGTTTTTGTATTTCTTCTTTGACTGACAAGTACTTTAAATCCATTTGTTTTGCTCATTTCGAATACTTGTCATTTTTCGAGAAGAATACTGCTGCAGAATTGTCACAATAAATTTTCAGCGGTCTATCGATATTGTCGACCATTCCTAGACCCTGAATTAAGTTCTGCAACCACAATACTTGAATTGTAGCTTCAAAACATGCTACAAATTCTGCCTCCATAGTGGAAGTAGCAATTGAGGACTGCTTTCCACTTTTCCATGATACGGCTCCTCCGACTAATGGAAACACGTAACCGAACGTAGATTTCCTTGAGTCTATACATCTGCCATAATTTGAATTTGAATATCAATCACCTCAAGATGATTTGATTTTCTGTACAAGAGCATATATTCCTTTGTTCTTTATAAGTACCGAAGGACTTTCTTTGTAGCTTTCTAGTGACCCAATCCTAGGTTACTTTGATATCGGCCTAACATCCCTACTGCAAAACTAATGTCTAGCCGAGTACATGTCATTGCATACATTAAGCTTCCTACTGCTGATGCATATGGAATAGATTCCATTTCCTTACGTTCCAAATCACTTTTAGGACATTGCTTTTGATTAAATTTGTCCCTTTTCTGAATTGGAGCAACACCAGTGGAACACTTATCCATTCTGAATCTCTCTAGAATTTTATCGATATATCCTTTCTGAGACAAGCCCAGCAAACTTTGCTGTCTATCACAGAATATTTCTATTCCAATTACATAGGCTGCCTCACCCATATCTTTCATTTCAAAATTCTGTGAGAGAAAAGCCTTTACGTCATGTAACATTCCTTTTATCATGTGCAACAAGAAGAATATGGTCAACATACAATACCAGAATACTAAACTTACTCCCACTAACCTTCATATAGATACATCGATCAACGGTGTTCTCTATAAAACCAAACGACGTAATGGTATCGTTAAACTTAATATGTAATGACCCGGATTTTCGTAAATCCTTTAGAATGTGTAAAATTTGAAATTTCTTTCTTTAAAACAAAATGTATCAGAGTGCGTCTAACCGGATCACTACTAACTCTTTTTTTAAACTCATTAAGAAAATCAATTGATAAAATATGAGGAAGCGTTGTAAAGTAAATCCTTGTAAAACATGGTGGAAGCGTATTTAAATCATTTAAAGAAGAATCTAAACAATGAAGTACAGAATAATAAAACTTAACGTGATTACAACCATTTACTCATCTATTTCTTTGTCTGGCTAGCCTCGAATCTCGTTCGTGCAAACCCTTCACCTTTCCTTTAGATTATCTCTTTGTTATTTGCTTATTATCTGTTTGTCGTTGTACCTACACCACAAGTAATACATGAGCCTAATGACTCAATAAGGAAAAGGGGTTTATGCAATTATGCTTATGACTCTCTTTAGTTCATTTGGAATGGGAGCCACCCAAACCAATTGTTTTCTTACATTTCTTCTTTCTTTCTTTCTTTACTCGTACTTCGAGCTGGAGATTGGAAGACCCGTATGGGATGGTATAGTGGGTCAGACCTAACCTCCTATAGACAACTAGGTCCCATTCCTGATAAGGTAAGGGCATTGCCTAATTGCCAGACTAGGACCGCTACCCATCTGCCTCCCAACTCCCTTATTCATTTCCTTCGTCTTTTCTTATCGTTTTGCTTTCCTCACCATGCATGTGAGTACCACCCCATGGGAGTACTCCCTACTCTGTTTCTATTACATGATGCATGACCATACATTCTCAACCTAACATGATGCATGATGTTCAATAACACTAACATTCATAATAATCGAAGTGCGCATTTAAAACAATCGAAAGCACATATAAGGAAAGAAACACATAATAGAAGGAAATAACTGCACACCACAAAGAAGAAGTACAACGGGTTGAAACAAGGAAAAAAAACATACTCGAATTAATGGAACAATATCATTCGGAAAGGAATCGAAAACATATTATCGATTAACATGTGAATCGTCCTAGTCCATTTACATGCTTCATACATTTATATTTTCTAAGCAATTATTCTAATAAATTATTAACATGCTCCTACAATACAAATCAATATTTAAACATGCCAGATAATTTACATACTTAAGTTGATTAACTGGTCTAGTTAATTCAATTAGCATGCTTAACTTTCTTAGCTTAGGTCTGATTAATTAATCTAGTTCACTCGAATTGATTTACTTGCATAAAAAATAATTCAAGTAAATTAAACATACCCAACTAGTTGATTATCATTCTCGTCTAATTATTTATTTACTCAAGTTAATTAGCATGCGTATAAGACTGATTAGACAACTACACAGGTCATATATTAGTAAACTAACATGCTGGTTAATTAAACGTACTAGTTATCCTAATTAGTTATTAGTCAAATTTCATGCTCAAGAGTAATTATTAACTAACAATTAAACATGCCCAAGGAATGATTTCAACTATGACTTCCTAATCATGCTAAGAAGATTATAAACATCGATTAACTTGCTTACATGCTTTAATTAACCAAATTAGTCAACATGCTAAATTACAGCAAATTTCAGCAGTATAAATATGTATAATGGCAGGAATTGTAACTCAAAGAGAAGCAACGCAAGTAAAGAGAACAACCAACTATCAACATAAAGCTACGAAGTGCTAATGAATCTATATTATCGTGAAAGGAAACATTTAGCATGATAAAATATTTAAATCACAAAACTATCAAGGAATATCACAGAACCACAATAAGCTACATAACACATAATTTAAACTCACGCACTCTACATGTGGTGTAGGGCCTCCAAATAGCCAAGACACATCCAAGTTCCTTACCTCTAATTTTGATGCGGGTTAGTGCTAATTTTTTATCCTCTTTCTCTCTTTGATACCTTCACATTTAACACATTTATCCATTAATAATTTCTCTCAACGTACATAACTAACAATTCATAAACTTTTCACGATCAATAACAGATAGCGCATTCACTTCATACTAATCACATGGAGATTAACAATTTAATCCAATTTAACAACTTATTCCAAATTAAGGACAATCTATGCATATCATCATTAACCATTAACATATGCATCATTCATTAACTATATCGTAGGGTTAATCCCATCCATGCTAACATCAACATTTTAACATTGCCTCCGGTCCACAATTTATCCAACAACAACACTATCATACTTCACATTATCCATTACAGAGAGTTCTCACCAAATCCACAGAATACTTAACTAACAACATTCAATTTCCCAAGAAACAGAGAGCAATTCTAATAAATCAATGTTTCCTCAACTTAGCCTTAAGTGTTAACAGGACTATGATTTAACAGGCTTAACAACATCCCAAAACCAACTAAGCAAGAGCTGCAATAGAGAATCACATATGCTATGAAAATGCATAAGTTGCTACATGCATACAGTAGATGATTTATCCAAAATTTCCAAAAAATTCCAAGCATAATTCTTAACAAAATCTATGAATCTATAAACAGAGTCCATAGCACCTGAGAAGAGAACCTTACCAGCAGACATCACAATTACTCCATCTTCACAGCTCAGTCTCCAGATCACAGCCCTGAAGAGCATTACTCTCTACCAACCCAACAACACAACAATAGAAAATGCAATGGAGGAACACATCATAAACACCCAATTCGCAAGACTCGGCACTGGAGGCCGAGAAATCTAAACACAAAACAACCCCATTAATAGAATCACAAAACGTACCCCATCGGCAGAGAAGCCTCGATTGAAGTCCAGCTTCTCGCAGAAGCTTCGTCTCCATCTTGTTGGACGCTGCCTTCTCGCCGTAGCTAAGCCATCTCGTGCCGTCGTTGTCCAAAATCAACAGAGCGTCGATGGTTGATGCCAAATTTGGTGACCCATGCTTCGCACCATACCCATCAGCGAAGCTCGATGCTTCATTGTAGCTGCTCGCTCGCCTTTCGCCGCGAAGGAGCTGTCCTCACTCGCCCTCGATCTCACGGCCTCCCTCTCTCAAGCCCTCTCTCTGTTTATCATTCTCCCCCTTCTTCGATCCCTCTATCCCTCTTTCTCTCATTTCTCTTGTGGAATCGCGAAATGGCCAGCTATAGCGAAAATCTCTCCCCCACTAAACTGATTTTTGAATTAGACCACACAATAACCACTGAACCGGTTCTTTGCTGAGCCGGTTCAGCTCTCCAAATTTTCAAATAATTTCTCTTTTATTTGAATTCATTTAATTCTACATTTAAGTCTAAATTTAATTATAACTCTACATTTCGTTTTTAATTAATCCCCCACATAGTTAATTCTCAGTAATAGAATTTATCCCACATATTAATTTATTTTATAAATTAATATCTATTCTAATTACATTAATTTCCCATAATTTAAAATATTACGAATACGTCATTGGTAATATCTCGATAATTATCCAACTTAATCAAAAATCCCCAAATTATACTCCAATTATATTTATTAAATTTCGATAAAAAGTCGGGGTGTTCCATAATATACTATTGTTTGGAAGCTTGTTTTAATCCATAAATTGACTTCTTCAATTTACACACCAGTTTTTCATTTCCAGGAAATGAAAACTCTTCTTGTTGATCCATATACACTTCTTCCTCTAAGTCACAATTCAGAAAGGCGGTTTTTACGTCCATTTGGTGAAGCTCTAAATCATAATGAGCTACCAAAGCCATAACTATCCGTAAAGAGTCCTTCTTTGAAACTGGAGAGAATGTCTCTTTATAGTCAATGTCGTCTTTCTGAGTGTAACCCTTGGCGACAAGTCTGGCCTTATACCTTTCGATATTACCTTTTGAGTCACGTTTGGTTTTAAAAGTCCATTTACAACCAACACGTTTCTTTCTTTCAGGTAACTCTACAAGTTCCCAGACTTTATTGTAATCCATCGATTGCAACTCTACTTTCATAGCATTTAACCATTTTTCGGAATTATTTCATTCCATGGCTTATTTATATGAATCTGGATCTTTGTCGTTACTCAAGTCAAATTTCTCTTCAAGTGAATAAACCCCATAATCATCAGAAATTGCTGGTCTTCTTACAGACCTTAGCAATCCTGGTTCTTGTGATGGTTCACTTATGACTTGACTATTATCAATATGCTCATCATTGACATGTTCACTTTGATTGGTTTGAATATTCATATGTCGTTCCGGTATATTGTTGGACTGTGATACAACAAAAGGAACAACAACTTGATGAGAAGTACTAGGTGTTGTTTCCTCCACCCAATTCTCTTGAATATTCACCTTTCGTGATTCATCACTTCCACTGAACTCATCATTCTCAATTAATCGAGTATTTCCAGATTCAACTATTCTTGTACTATGCTTTGGACAGTAAAATATGTACCCTTTTGACTTTTCCGGATAGCCGATGAAATAACCACTAACAATTCTTGCATCGAACTTCTTTTCATGTGGATTATATTATTAGCCTTTTTGTTAGGCTAAGTTTTATTTTGATGATGACTAAAATGGTGATTAATTTAATAAAATCAATAAGTTGTATTTTGCGTTATTCGGATATTATTCTTAATGTTTTATAATTAATATTTATATCCATATTTATTGGAAATACCCTCAAAATGGGTATTATTAATGTTCTAACAAGTTCATCTAAGTCCATGTAGGGAATACATATCGTTTCGGGACTTAGAAAATTCAAGAATGTGGAAAATGAGCAAAAGGTCGACGAACAGAACAAAAGGGTCGACCCTGTCATGCACTAACGAAGGAAAGGGTCGACTGCACGGTCGACCGCGAAATGGACAGATTGCTCCAGAATTTCTGCATGAAGGAAACGGTCGACCACACAGTCAACCGCATAGAAGATATATTTTAACGGTAAAATCTCAACGGGCAGAATTCCAACAGCTAGTTAAAAGGGTCGACCGTTAGGGCATAAGGTCGACCGTGTGTGTAGTGTCTATAAAAATGAGATCACTCCAAGCTCTCCACAACTAACGATCGAATATTCGAGGCGAAGCCCTGCTGAAATCAATACTCGGATATTACACACTGTGAGCTATTATTGTACATCCAATTCTCCCCACACTTTAACTTGAGAGTTATATTTGGGAGAATTAGGATTAGATAGATTGCTCTTTAATTTTCAATTCATTATTATTGTACTTGATTGTAAAGGGTGATTCCCTAAGAATTCATCGAAACAATCGAAATGTTAATAGGTTCGATTGAACGCCCGTAAGTTCAATCATTGGGTGACGCCCCGCAATAGTCAAACATTGGGTGGTACCCCACAATAGTCAAAGTCAAGAGTGATGCCCCATAAGAGTCAAAGGTTGACGACCTTAGAATTAGTCAAGGGTGACGCCCATCGTAAGAGTCAATTTGTAAATGGTTTTATTGGCACCCGCAAGCCAATTGCTTAGTGTATCTCCAAGTGGAACTTAGAGCGCGAATGTAGGTGAGTTTGCCGAACCGCGTGAACAAATATCGTGTGTACTTCTCTATCCCTTACTCTTTAATTTATGCATTTATTGTGATTGCATATTTAATCGTATTCAATAAATCACTTAGGGATTTAGAGAATTTAAATATCGTATGAAAAAGTTAATACGCTATATTCACCCCCCCCCCCCCCCCTCCTTCTATAGGCGTATATCGATCCTACATATATATCCTTACTTCTGCCGGATAACCTCAAACATGGATATGTTTCAAATTAGGTTTCCTTTCAGTCCACAGTTCATAAGATGTCTTAGGAACTGCCTTACTAGGAACCCTATTCAGCAGATATGCAGCGGTTTTCAAATCGTGCATCTACAACAATAAAGGTACATCACTTTTATTCATCATACTCCTAACCATTTCAATAAGAGTACGATTCCGCCTTTTAGCTATTTGTTGTGGTGATCCCGACATTGTATACTGTGCACAAATGTCTCGGCTTTCGAGAGACTTTGCAAATAGACATTTGTTTTGTCCATTTTCATCAAATTTTCCAGTAATATTCACCACCTCTATCAGACCTCACTACCTTTACTTTTCTATCTAACTATCTTTTCACCTCATTGATGAATATTTCTAGAACATTCGTCGCTGGAGACTTTTCATGCAGTAGATACAAATAACCATAACGTGAGAAGTCATCGATAAATGTGATAAAATATTTTTCACCAATCCATGAAGAAGTGTCGAATGGACCACATATGTCAGTGTGTATCAATTCTAAAAGTTCACTGCTTCTTGTAGCAGGATACTTTGATGTGTGTTTAGTTTGCTTTCCTTTAATGTAATCTATACACACGTCCCAGTTATTTAAATTTAATTAAGGTAAAATATCACTTTTCATTAACCTCAACATCCTTTCTTTAGATATATGACCTAGACGTTTATGTCATAATGAAGCAGAACTTTCATTTGTTGCATTACGTTTAGTTCCAATCACATGATCAACATTAAACAGGGAATCAAAATATTTAGCATCAAGATTGAAACAGTACAAACCATTTTTCAAAATATCGGAACCATAACAGTATTTTTGTTTGTACAAAGAAAACACACCATTACCAATCTCAATGTTAAATTCAACATAATCCCACTTTGCAACAGAAATTAAATTTCTAGCACAGTCAAGAACATAGAGACACTTTTCTAGATCCAGATGATATCCACTATCTAGGACCAATCTACACGTCCCAATTCTTTGTATCCGTGCTTTCATTTTGTTTCCCATATATAGGAATTTTTTATTCCTGTTTATGGGCTGGATCGAAAGAAATCCCTGTGTAACATTAGATACATGAGTAGTAGCTCCAGAATCTAACAACTAAGTATTACTAGGCAATTCTATAATATTTAATTCAAAACATACTGAAACAAATAATGTACCTTTCTTTTCAAACCAAGCTTTTCTTTTCAGACAATCTTTCTTGATGTGTCCAGCTTTGTTGCAGAAGTAGCATTTAAGCTCTTTTCAGATCTGACTATCTTTTATCCTTAATTGGCCTTTTCCCTTCTGTTTGTTCTTTTTACTCGGTTTTCCTTTGCTACTAGTGGCTTCCTTCTGAAACGTTAAATGAGCGGTATGGTTCTTTAATTTCTTTCAACCTCTCTTCTTCTTGAATTAACATAGTCTTAATTTCTTGAAAGTTCCATTTTTCTTTAATGGTGTTATAATTCACTTGGAACTAGCCAAATTCAAAAGGAAGTGAGTTGATGATGAATTGAACCAAGAATGATTCACTTACATCCATACCAACGTTTTCAGTCGTGCTGCCAAATTGGCCATACTTGTTAAATCATCATGAATGGGTTGAGGCCAATCAAATTTCTTGGTCGTTAACTCACTTATTAAATTCCCTACAACAGACTTATCCATAATGTCTGATTGAGAATATTCTTTTATTTTTGACATGAATTCCTTTGTATTGTCCGTCTTTAGCATTGATGGCTTAACATTTTCAGCCATTGTCATTTTCATCACGCTCAAACTCAGCCTAGTCTCACTGTATGACTTGTCAGCATCCATACTGGTCTCATTAAGGGCTGGTGGTCTATCACACACTAATGTCAGGTCTAAATCCAATACACCCAGTTGAAACTGAATTTGTTCAGACCAACTAGCATAGTTCAAACCATCGAATTTGAATAGTGCATTACTAGAGGCGAATAAATTCTTTGAAACTGCAAAATATAACACATGCTCATTCATTAATTTATTCGAATTCAGATAACCATAATTTATCTATTTAAGTTCACCTTTGGGTAATCCTTAAAAAAATTAAAACAGTCATTGATGTTATTATTTATATTTTACTAGACTCATAAACATATTTAATGCAATAATTTAATATCTCTGGATATTTAAATATATTAATCAAATATGTAAATGTGTCACTTAAATATTATTAATTATAAACATCGGTCCACCTTTGGGTGACCTACTAGTTTTTTAATTAATAATTTCCTTTCAATAACATCACCATAATTATTACAGTAATTAAATGAATAAATTACACAATTTAATATTGATCATTTCAAACTAGGTCACTTTAGTGACTACTAAGTTTCTATACATCAATATTTAATGGAATCAATTTTCCTTTATTTCATTTATTTTAATTTTTATTTTTATGTCATTATCATCTTAAATGAACACTCACAATTACAGATTCAATTCTTACGAGAATAGTAAATATATAAAAATTCAATCTGTAATAATTGAAAACAGTTTAGTCCAAGTGGCCACCCACATGGTTTATTGTAGGGAGTGCCTGGTTCGAATATTAGGTTTTTCTTTTCTGCACCTCAAAATTAATATGCATATGACAAATATTTATATATAAATAAATAGTCACAAAAACTGTCATAGTCCAAATGGTCACCCACTTGGTTGCCTTAGTTCTAGAGTTAAGTTCAATTCTCCATAATGTGTTTTTGCCATTTTCTTTTATTTTAATAAATTAACAGTCATGCTAAACCTTAGACAATCTAGTAGCAATTAATCTTTTCTCAAAATCAACTTTTATGCTGAATCAATTATGCAAAACAATTATACATAATTATGCAGCAAAGAAATGCAACAACTAGTATTCATAAACGATTATTCAGCAAAATTTAACTTTTATGTAAATAACCTTTATGTTCAGAATTATTATGCAGCAACTTTCAACTTTTATGCAGAAAGGTTTATGCAAAATAATTATGCAGTAAAGAAACACATTAAACTATTGTTCATGGCAAATCAAAACGTTAATTACCTGCTCTGATACCAATTGTTAGTTTCTTTAATTTTCATATTTAATATGAACAATACTTTTATTTTCCCAAAATCAATTAACGTCGTTTGATTCAACCAACCGTTACCTTTAATTATGGATAAACAAACCTTTATTCTTACCTTGATCCATGCTTGTAATGAAGTAAACGTCAATTCGCAAAAACCATTTATCTCCTTGAACCTTTTTCTTTATGTTCATTTCCTTTGATGATCAAGGAAGTGTATGATTCCTTATGCCCTCTTTTAACAGAAGAGAAGCTGAGAGGAAAACCCAGAGAGAGAGAGAGAGCCAAATAATGAGAGAGAGAAGTTAGCCCCTCGAGAGATGTACGATAGCCATTTTAAGAGAGAGTTCTCAAGTCTTTCTTTCTTTCCTTCGTGGTGTCTCTCTCTTTTCTCTCTAGAGTCCACAAGCCTTAAATGAAAAGAGAATGATAGACACAATGAAAGAGAGTTTTTGTCTTTTCTTGGAGTTTCAAAATTTTCTCCTTCTTTACTTTCTCTCTCCTCATGTTTTAGCATTTATATCAATGCATTGAAAAACATCATCGTGCAAATCTCAAATAAGAGATTTAATGTCTTTGTATGTCAATTTATCTTATTGCCCTTCACTTTACAGGGAATCACATAAATGTCATTTCATCTCTTTTAACCATACATTATTTATTTTAACAAGGTCAAAGTGAGGGAATTAAAACTCAATCAACTTAATTCTTTTACGCTTAACAATCATCACATTAAACACCTTAATATTAAGTCAATATACTTTAATTAACATAGACCACATTTATAGATTATTAGAAAATAATCTAACACCATCTACACAATAGAACTACATAAATTGGATTGGGAAAAAAAAATAGCCCAATTCATATGAATTAAGAGAAAAGAAGAGTTTAGTGGACAAAATGCATTATGGAGACATCCTAACTTGTCTCCGAAACAACTCTTTTACCATCCAAGAGTTTTCCAAACTAGACTAGTAATAATCTTTGAAAATGATGAATGATTGCAGTTGAAAAAATCAATAAGACTAAAGCATTACATTTCATATCTTGGCAAGAACCTTCAAAAAATTGAAGACAAAGTCCATTCATATAACAACTTTTATCTTCTAGTTGCAGCCTATTTTGTAAGAGAAATTATGAGACTCCTCTCTTTTTTCCTTTCCTCCCATGGGAAGTTATCATTTGGAGTTTTCTTTTAATAGATTCAATTTGGTCTTGCCTCACTTAAATAGTACATTTTTCGTATTTGATTTCTGTTGTCATGGGTTTGGATAGACCAATAAGCGAGGATGGATTTTATGGGGCAACACAAACCCTTATTAATTAAAAATACATTCTTAGACAACAATACAACACCCAACCAACTAACAATTTAATTTCTTTGCATCATGTTCAAGGTATCAATAATATATTCTAAGTAATTCACTATACTTCCTGCGAGGATAGAGTTATGCTACTTACTTGGAGCAATCTGAGTTCTGCCAGCGTCAATGGTGGTAACTTCAGTGATTTTGCCCTCTCCTAAAAATCATAAAACATTAACTGTAATTCAAATAAAACTCACTTGCAAGACTAACATATCTTCCTCACTTTCTATTTTCACAACCACCTTAGGATGTGCACACATCTCCCATCTACATAGACACAAAAAGAAAATTAGACATAAAGTAGATGAAATAAATCATATAGAGTAGTTATCTGTTTACAGGAGCATGACAGGGGAAGAGTTTTGATACCTGTTTAAAGCCTTTGGTGCTCTGTGAAGAAGCTTTTTATAGAGACCTAGTGTTGCGTGGCTAATCAAAGCAAATTTGTTTTAAATTGCTCTACACTGTTTCAAAACTTAACTGTGTTTTACGATTCTGAAAATAGCTCTGATACGATTACTTACAGTTAACTGTGTTAAAAAAAAACTGATTCTGTAAATGCCTACTAGCACAAGCGTCGACGTGGAAATACTCCATCAACTGCAAGTAAGTTACTAAATTTTATTTTCCTAATATATAGTTATTTTATTCTGCGATGTAAGGTACCATGGCTAGAGGACGACGAAAGGTTGGGTAAGCAGGAGATACGAGTGGTGCAGATGAAACGATCACTCGTTTGACTATGTTAGTGGAACGACAATTGCGTCAATTGGGACGACAGTCTTAAAATTTGGAGAAATTGATGGAAATTATTGCATGTGGAAACAAATGAGTCATGGAACAACATGCGGCTGAACAGCCGAATGTAAGTTGGGAGAAGCTTCAGAGTTTACGGCCACCTCAATTTGACGGGAATATTATTGATCCAGACAGTGCTGAGGAATGGATGCAGACCATGGAAGACATGTTGGCCTATGCTAAGATAAAAGAAGAGGAAAATATAGCATCTGCCATGTTTATGCTGGTCAAGAAAGCAAGATTTTGGTGGGACTCAAGCAAGATAGCTAAGGATGTGACTGCGATGACTTGGATAGAATTCAAGAAAATCTTTTACGGAAAATATTTCAACCGCACAACAATGACATAGAAGTTGGTAGAATTTGTTCAAGTACGGTAAGAAGGATCAATTTCGGAGTATGTGCGCGAGTTTGAGGCGTTGTCATGGTTTGCCCCGCATATGGTGAGTAGTAATGAGCACAAGGTACACCACTTTGTATAATGACTTAAGACGGAGATTCAGGAAGGTATTGTGGGATCGAGAATGCAAGATGTAGTCCACTCCAAGGTTGTACTAAGAGCTCTTGACCTTGAAGAAGTAAAGAATCGAATCTCAAAACAAAACATGTAACACCTCGACTTTTTAAATTGGATAATTATCGGGGTATTACCAAGGATGCAACCGTTAAGTTATAATTTAAGAGAATTCATTAAAAATTTAATTGCTAGAAATTAATTTAGGAAATAGAATTAAGAAATTTAAATTAGACCTCTAATAATTTTTAAACAATTTTTGGAATAAGTCGGAAGTTAGAAATTGGGTTGGTTAATATTCGATACGAATATTTAACACTTAAATATATTTTAATATAAATTAATTAGAATTAATAAGAGGATAATTAAAAAGAAGAAATTAAGAAATAGGGGGATTAAATAGGGACTAGAATTAATAATGGATAAAATAAAGAAAATAAAAATTAAAAAGGGAAGGAGGACCAGTCCAGTTTGAGCTGTGTTGTTTGGCCCGGTTTGGTTTTGAAGCAATTAACTAGAAAGGGGGGAGAGTTATGTTAATGGAATGTTTTTGTTTTTGTGCTGAAGAAAACGTGAAGAGAGGTGAGAGATGAGCGAGAGAAGAGGGAGCGGCGACCGAGCAGGGGGACAATCGATCGGGCGATGGAAAGCTCGAGCATCTCGGGCTCGTTTCGGCGCTGGTGAGCGACGGCTGGTGATGGTGTGAACCGTTGGGCTTCGAGGGATCGGTCTGACACGAGACACGAGTCATCGAAGTAGCGTTGAACTATGACGTTCTGTCATTTTTTGGTCATCAACGGCACGGGAAGGCAACGGCGAGGTTGTTCGACACCGGCATGGTGTTCGGTTGAGGAGGACTCACGACGGGTAGGGGGATCCGATTGGGTGACGGTGTGGACCTGTAACCCAGGATGCTCCGACCCGGGATGTAGCTAACCTGAGTAACCTGACCCGATTTGACAGCACAAGTTGGCTGTTCTTGATTTCTCCTTCAGGTAACTAAATCCTCCTCCTACAATTGTTAGTGTGTTGCATGTAAGAAATACCTGTTGGATGATTACCTATTGGAGGAGATTTCTCTCTGTCGATTGTAATAGTCTCTGGTTGAGTTTACAATTCTGGTTGAATCTACAATTATGAGTATGTTGGAATGAATGAAGTGTTAAAACAGTCCATGTTAGCACGAAATGGAATTACCTCACTGTATGAGTAAATGCTTCTGTTTAATGGATTAATGACTGCCTCTGTTAGTTAGTTAAGATTTGGAATAAGCTATTAAATTGAATTGAATTGTTGTTAACCTCCATGCAATTAGTATGAAGTGACAGGTTGTGAACTGTTAGTTAGGTACGTTAGAATGATATGTCTACTGCTATTGCATTGGATAAAAAGAATAATGAGCATGTTTTTTAGAATTTGTTAAGTGTTAAAGTGTGTAGAATTAGACGAGAAGTTATTAATGGATAAATGTGTTAATTATGAAGGTATTGGAAAATGAAAGAAAAAGGATAGCGGTAAGTGCTAACGCGCAATAAAGAATTGAGGTAAAGAATTGTGTGTCTTGGCCATTTAGAGGCCCTACACCGCAAGTGTGTGCGTGAATGTGTATATTGGCTGATGATAGTGTATAATGCTAGCATATTGTAGGTCATTGATTCTATGGTTACCTGCCTTAAGTTGTTTATGCTATGTAATGTTTTCCTTGGGTGATTTACTGTTTTTCCTTGGCTGTAGCCGTAGATTTCCTTGCCATAATTGTCTTCTTTGCTTGTATTAATCTTCCTTGACGACAGTGTAGCTTCATTGTATGGGTAATTGTTTTTCCTTATTGTCAATCGATTTCTTTACTTCAATGTCTCGCCTAGATTGCTTTGGATGAATACTTAAAGTTGAGTGTGATAAATGAAAAAGGATAAGTGTGTAAATGATGAGACAAAGGGATGAGCTAAGAGTGAGCTTAAAATGATGGTTTTCCTTGGATGACTTATTGTTCTGTTGTTATTATCTTCTTGATAACTAGTTTAGATTCTCGATGATAAAAAAACTGTCATTTCATCCGTTCTATATATATGTATATGTATAGTTCTACCATTAGTTCTGTTATGTATTGTGTTATTCCGAATATGTTAATAAACATGTTAGTTAACTAGATTGACACTTAGTTGAGCATGTTTAATTAAGATAATTGATTTGAGTAGTTTTGTTTATTATAAGTGAGATAACTATTTAGCAAAGTCTTTCTTGAACATAATAGTGATTAATTGGTATATTAATTAACTTCGGCATGTTAATCAACTCAATTAATTAATTATTTGAGTTAACCAGTTGTAAAGGAACTAATCAAGCATGTTAATAATTAGTTGGACATGTTAATCTATCTAGAGAAATCAACTAGTTTGATAATCATGACATGTTTAACTTAGCTTGTATGTTTAATTATCCGTATGTTAATTAACTTAACAGAGCATGCTTAACTAGAGTAATCACTTAGTTATTAAGTAATTAATCAGAGTAGGCTTAACTAGTGATTTAACTAATAAGTGTTAAACACTTCAGTGAGCTTGTTAATTAAATCAAATTGATCAACTAGCCATTGAATAACTAATCGAGCATGTTTAGTTAATTGTGATTCATTGCACGTTTACTTTATTTTCTCTTATTGCTCATTGCTTTCAATTATAATCGTTCTCTGTTATGCACATTCAATTATATTTGTTGTACGCTTTCAGTTCCCGTTATTTAATTTATGTCATTTACTTTCCTTGCATGTGCAATTTAATTTAATGTACGTTATAAGTATCATGCATCATGCTAGATTGAGAATGTATGGTTATGCATCATGTTGATAGAAACAAGTAGGGAGTGCCCTCGGTATGGTACTCACATGCATGAGTGAGGAAAATGAAATGAATGAACGAATGCAATGAATGATGATGAATGACGCAATGGGGGGTTGAAGGGCGGATGGGTAGTTCGGATCTAGCCCATATAGGGTTAGAAACCTATTAAACTATTCCATCACATATGTGTTCCTTCAATTTCCAACTCGATGTACGAGTAATGAACGAATGAATAAAACGTAATGAAAAAATTGGTTTGGGGCAGACCCATTCCAAGAGAACTAAAAAGAGGCATGACATATGCATATTTCCTTTCCTTACTAAGTCTTTTAAACTTACAATTTACTTGTGGTGTAGGTATACGTGAATGACGAAAAGAACGACGGACAAAACATAAAGCAGTTGATGAAGGATGTGCACGTGAAGGAGCTAGTGATTGGCCAGGCTAAGTGAGTAAGAAATAAAACAGTTTGTAATTAAATTATATTTAATTTTGTAGCGGTAAAGTAAAACAAAATATTTTCTTTGTAAATGATTTACGCTTCCGCTATATTTTAACGAAGAAAATGGTTTCTAACGGCTCGACTTGCACTCTGATTATGAAGAATTTTCATTATCTTACAAAAATTTTTAAATTTCGTGTATTTAAAAAAAAAGGTTATGAAAAATCGGTTCGTTACAAAACAAGTCTGTGGTAAAGTTGCTAGCGAGCTTTCGGATAATGCCATCCTCGCTAGCAAGCTTTCAGATTATGCCATTGTTACTCGTATCTGTTGCAAGGTCCCTAGATTATGCCAGGACAAACGACCAATGATTAGTAGGCTTTCGGATTATGTCATCGCTACTATATTAGAGGTCAACAATGAAAAGAGCGACCAATGAAAGATAATAATTAAGACGCAACAGACAAAAGATAAGGAGAAAAAGACGAAAACGATAATTTAAAATGTAAATAATAAAAAGATAAGAAGAAAATGATGGAAACGATGATTAAAATGTAAAAGATAAGAAGATAAGGAAAAAGATGAAAACTGAAACTGCATGTAGTATTATGATAGGTATTATCACTTACTGAGCATTAGGCTCATAACTTATGACTTACGATGTAGGAAAATGACGAACAGATTTAGGAGCAGCTGATGAAAGATTTGCACAGACGAGACTTGCTGCTGGTCAGGCTAATTAATGAAAAGAGTAACTGAGAAGAGCAATTGTAAAATATAAAGTAACGATTAAATTAACTATCTATAAATGAACTAATTATGCTTCTGCTACGCTTTTAAAGAAAAAGTAATTTACACTTTCGCTATATTTTGAGAAATGATTTTATAAATATCATAATCTACCATTATAATGATTTTGGTAACGAGTCAAAGAAAATGAGTTTTAACGGTCTGGTTATAAGAAGAACATTCTACTGTCCAATTAAAAATGTTTTAATAAGAATTACAGTAGTTTTACAAAGTTTTTAATTTTAACGTATTTTTAAAAGCAAACGAATAACTGGGTCGTACAGTTACACTCAATTTTCTCCATTAAGAGAGGAAGTAAGAAATATCAGGGCATGCCCACTATGGTCAATAATTTGTGTTATAGTGAGAGATAGAACAAAGAATTTAATTGTGGTCCAATCCACGTGATTGAAGGAACTGAAGATGCTATTATGCTTGTTGACTAGAGAAATCCAACATTTTACGAGTCTATCTTCAGTTGACAATACGATTTAAAATGCTCAAGGGAATCCTTCTTTTAAGGCTCTGTGCAACTTTAAAATGTTTGGGAGCTTCCCATTATTAGGTATTCTAGTGATGCATTAATTTTTCAGCAAAATGAATCATTGGTTCATTATCTTGTTGAGAAAGAAAATGTACATGGGATAGCATCTACAGTACCGATAATTGTTGTCGAAGGGGAGAGTATGCTAAGTCACCTTATAGAAGATTCAAAGAATAGTCAATTATACAAAGTATATGACCATACTAATTCTGAAACAAAGTCAAATACAAAGGAGGATGTTATTAGACAAAAATAGAAAGAATATACAGACCAATTTCTTTCATCAAGAAGCATGACCAAAAGCTTGAGTTTTTAAGAAGAAGCCATAAAAAAGGGCTTAAGAAGTAAAGAGAAATCTAATAGGTATAAATCAAGTTGGTTTTCTACAATTTTTTGCTTCTTTTGTGGTTTGCTTATGAGAGAGGACTGCGCAAAGAGGATGATCTACAACAACCTTATGGAGAGAAGGATGCTCTATTCTGCATATTATGCAAGGAAAAGGTCCGCAAAATCAACAAACATTGTAGTTGTGACAAATCTATAGATGGAGGTGAACAACAAAGCTTGCCTTCTTCACCAACCACTTGTGGTGTATTGCCATCAGTGAAAGAAGTTCTGTTAGATTGAGTCTTCCATATAACGGTGGAACTGATAGCAAAAGAATATTTACAATTGAGAACAGGTTCACTTCCTCCCATTTGACTAAGCTGGTCTTAAAGTTCATGGTAATTCAGCTTGAAGATTTCTTCGTTGTCGGACGATTTTGGCAATCTTCGCTCATAGATTATTAGTCCTTGCTTATGCCATTAATTTTGGCACTTGATACAGTTGCATTTAACACCTTCCTCAAGCCATTATTGGAGGCCAGAAAATTGCATTTTCAGCTAACATCTATGACCAAATGATTGGCATAAGAGTTACTCAATTTATTCACATCTACAAAGAACTAAGGATTTCTTCTGATCTTAACCCAAATCTTACTTGCCTTTAGACGATGCGAAGAGGGTGTATGAAAATGGTATATCCTTGAGACAAGCATATTGTGAGGGAGAGGGTTGTTATTGTAACATTTCATTTCCATTTATGAATTTTTCGTAAAATTTTTAACATTTTAAAATCTCATTTAAAATATACTTAATTGAAAAATCTCAGAGTACGTTACGCGGAATAAAAACATTAAACTGTTTTATAGAAATAACATAAATAAACACTTGAAATTCATAACAAAGTCTTTATGCATTTAAAATAACTTTTATTTATTTAGGGCCATAACTGTAATGCCCGTTGATTTAAAAACGTTTTTTAACAATTTTTTTTTTAAAAATACGTCATAAAAATTTTTCGCTTTTATTTACTCATTGTTTGAAATCCATTTTTTAAGAGAACGTAAAATCAGAGTAACCAATTGCAGAAATATTACGAAATAATAATAGAAGGGTTCAAAATGTAGTCCAATGTTTTACCAAAAGTCCTAATGTCCCTATTACAATATTAAAATATTCAAAATTACTAACAGTAACAATTACCAAAATATTTCTCACTCAAAATACCATCACTTCCCAAAATACGTGATTCGCACCCAGCAGGTCAAATCGGTTGATAACACAAGGAGTCATCATGGAACGTCTCTTCCTTAACTGGTACATATTCTTCATTAAAGTCATCACCTACATTACGGGGAAAACAATGAGCCTAACGCCAAGCAAGAATCAGAATATAAAATGCAATGCAAATGATGCATGAATATACAATGCATTACAGAAGAGAACCGTTTCTCTTATGGATGTTAAGGTGGAATACTCCATAGAGCCTTGTGGCCTAATCAGTCACTCTGACAAGGAGATATATCCATCGGGGGTGTTACCATAAGCAGGTATCCTCACTTTTGTTGAAGATGTTGGGGGTTTCAGAATGGGTTAATTGTGAACCCTAGAATCCACGTAGCTAACTTCTAAACCTACCACTCCATATGTGGGAGAAACCTACTGTATGGAAAGTCATAATTCACCCGAACTCCCACACGCCTATTTACATATATTAGGATGACACACAACATGGAAGCAAGTTCATAAACCCTAGAGTGATGCATGAATACCATGAAATAAATCACAGTATGTACATTCAAGAAATCACCACTCAACATAGTCATTATTGATGCTACCACTAGACACAATTAAACTAAGAATTTTCATGCTTATGCAAGTCATATAAGTAGGCATAACCACCACATTAAATCTACAGACTTCATTCAACGTAAGAGTGTGGTATTATCGATATTGCTACTCACAAAGCAATTAAAATCTATAGGTAAGTATTTCTTTAGTATATGTGTTTCAATTGTTGAGAGCAAAGAAGGACAGGTTCGGATTCAACTTCAACAACTATCAACAGATTTCTAGATAAATACAAGTCATCACAGTAGCTGCATTTGACAACAACTAATCATGCTAGTCGAAGATTTTCACTAAATGTTGAAGGACACTTTGCACCACTAATCTCCTCTACTAAACTCTCCAGTTTCATTACAGCAGTTTAGTAGTAACAAGATGATATTATTCACAATTCAGATCTCACTTCATCATGCTTTTCAAGAATCAGTTCAACAAATCAGACTTACCACTATCAATGGCTGAGTATTTGGCAGATTAAACAATTCATAACTATCACTTGAGATCAATGGCTAAACATTTGGCAGTTCAAGCAATTCATAGTAGTTCCTCATAACAAACTCAAGCACCAATTCAAACAATCCAAGCAAAATCCAGAATCCAAACCCGTAATGTAGGGCCACCGTTGGCCAATACAAATTCCAATTCTTACCTTAGCTTTCCAGCAGCTTAGCATAAAACAGGACACTCACCAAGCAGGACAGCCACCAAGATCCAATAAAATAGAAACCAATGTATATCCACAATAGTTCAAACTCTCAACGGCTCTTAAACAAAATATAGCATTAAAATCCATACTCCATATTAACTTGATCCTAGCAGTTGAAGGTCCAAATTAAACTAACTCATAAATTCATATTCAAGCCTTACCTCCCAATCTTCACTGTAGAACACCAACAACAAATAATTCTGCAACTCACCAATACACTCTCACCACTCACAAATTTCCTTCACAGCAAGAGCACCCTCTCATTCACAGTTACTAAATGCTGAAATACTTAGGGCAACATACCTCTTATAGCCGTAGACTGAAGGAAAAGCTAGCAGGGAATGGATGAGCTGCTGAATGCAGGTTGACCATCACATAAACCAATAAGGAAAGGTCCACACATGTAAGGCCACGTGGAAAAAGCTTCCACACTTTAGGGAAGACTGGACATCTTGCAGGAAGGCTTGAGGGGAGAGATTTTGGCGAGTATTTTACGAAGTCGGAAGAGAGAGACGATTTTAAAATGGATTTCTCAGAAATCCCTGATATTGCGGACGAGTTGAGTCGTCTGCAGTACTCGTCCGCACCATCTGAAAGTCGATTTGGGATGAGAAAATGCATCCCCAGCCTTTGTCCGTACCGTCCGCAGGTGCCTTACGGACAGGAAATGATGTCCGTATGTATCGCCCGCATCGTCTGAATTGTCCCAGATTTGTACAGATTCATGGCGGACGCGAATCTCTTTGTTCAATTGTTCCGCAAGTTGTCCAAATTGTCCCAGAAATTGTACAGATTCAATGCAGGCGCGAATCCTTTCATTCGCATGAGTCTGAAACTCCCCAGCACACATTTTTCCTAAGTTTTTCATACTTAGGTTAAATTTTCTAACATCAACCTTCTACTTTCCATGCACAACTTACGCTCATCGTTGCATAATTTGACACAATATTCATATAAAGTTATCCAGAATTATTACATCATCAAAAGGGAAATACATTTTTGGGGTATTACAATAACCCCTGAGGTTTTTTTGGGCATGGTAACACAAGCTCGCATCGTATCACACTTCTTTAATGTTCACCTCAATCGACTCACAATTCATACCTACATCATAAGAAGAATAATAAGTCTATTGCCCAGTAAGGAATATAAAATGAAATGCAACTATAACCTATATAACAACTCTATATGCATCAGTCCAATATATTCGTAAGTTGGGTGAGAGCAACCTCTTCAATCTCCAAACTCATCACTTGGATTCTTTTTTACATGAGAGCAGCCTCTTCAGTGTCTGAACTCAATAAAAACGAATCCACTTACAATTACATTCATTACCATTTAGGTGAGAGCAACCTCTTCAGTCTCCGAGCTCACCATTCGTTGAGTAAGAGCAACCTCTTCAGTCTCCGAACTTACTCAAATGAGCTATTTTCTACGTGTGAACAAACTCTTAAGTCTCCAAACTCACGTAGAAAACACCATTATTATCTTTATTATTAGCTCATGCAATGCATTACGTAAAATCATAATATCATGTTTATATGAATGTCACACACAACAATTTATTTATTGCAGACAATATCTTAAACAATTTACAAATAAAGAATACAATCGTGCTTTATTCAAAATTTAACACTAAACATGCTTTTAATTATACCTCTTACCTAAACAAATTACAATGTCCTATTTCTTTATTTTTACACCTTATTTCCACCGTATATTTATAGTCCTATTTCCAATAAGACAGCTTCTTCTTTTATGTGTATTTATCTAACAGTGAAATCAATAATTAAACTCACTATGCATTTAGGACATATAACATACAATAAGGAAAACATGCTGTAAACTTTATTTATCACGGTAGTCTTACTCTTTTCGAAGATTCATATTAAAGAAAACCAACTTATTAATCGGGGAAATATTCTCCTAGAGGCAAGAGTTCATAGGGAATTCATTACAATAAATTATAGATAGGTTTATTAGCAGGAAATCATTTAAAACATCTTTACAAGACAATAGCAGTTTAATGACAATGAATAGAGCATGCAATTCATTTCTTCTTCATCGACAAGTTAGATTTCTTTCATCAATACTATCTATAAACTAAATATAGATAACAGCATGAGCAGAGAACTATTATAGGAAGTCACGAATATTCCAAGGGAACATACAGAAAAGTCATGGGCAATAATTCCTACTATTGAAACAATAATTCTCAGGGAAAATCAACAAACCATACAGCAACGTAAACTTGCAGAGAACGAACAACAACATATTTATCTAACAATCCTACTCCTGCGATGTAGGTCCTTACAAACAAATCACATGCGATATTCCTTACCTCTTGTATGTCTTCCCTTAGTTTCCAGTAGCTGAACAGACCGTCACAGTCTAAAAATGACTCACAACACAGAAGCTTTCTCCTCTCTAGTTTTTTTAGTAGGAAAAATTCCTCACTCACACACCCTATTTATACACAATTCTAATGACTCTCAGAGACCCTCCTTAAAGATGAGAAGTCCAGAGCGTTAGGTATCATCTGGAACGTCAAAAGTCGAGTGTTCAACATTTCTAGCGATTGAATATCGCCTCCAGACATTGATAATTAATGTCGGTCGATCGATTTAAATGAAGGATGATCAACCACCAGTGCTTTGATCATCTGCCAGAATTGGTCTTCAGCATCGCCGGTCGATCGCATCGGTCGATCTCCCAAGATGCAATCGACCGCCGAGATCGTCCGCCAGTTCTATCTTCTAATTTTCGTATAATCTTCCTTAATTTCTTTAAATCTTTATCTCCTATATATTCCAATACTTATAAAAATATCAAAATTTCACATTTTTACTTAATTTAATAATTACACGAATTTAAATATTCTGCCATTACAGTTAAGGTGGAGAATAAAAACAGCCTATTTTTATTGGAAAGTGAGCTTCTTTTCTCTGTTGGTATTTTGGTACCTTTGGAGGCAGAACCGAGGTGTATTTGATTTCTCTATTCTTGATGATGGTTTTTTTGGGTTCGTAGAATAAAGAATTGTTGGGGGTGAGGGAAGAAAAAAGCTTGGCTAATGTTTTTCTTTTTATCACATGGGGTTTGTAGGGTAATAATTTTACGTTTTTTCCTTCCCAAGCAGCGTCAATTTGGGTCTGGGTGGGGGTGGGGGTGGGGAGATCAATTCTTTCCTTTGAAAAACTTTCCAAAATTTGGAAACTTTCACGTTTTAATAGGATTTGATTTTAGGGTTGAACAGATTAAAGAACTTGTCATTAATTGGTTGGTTTCCATTTTTTGTTGTTGGCTAGACATAATTTCTTAATTGTGGTATTTCTGAAATTAAATTTAGCAACACTTAGGGAAATTTTCGGGATTAAATTCTCAATTTGTGTTTGATTAAGGCTTTTTGGAAAAATCTAACCTTAGATTTACAGATTGGTTAAGCTGAGCTGACCAATTATCCACAAAAATAATCTGTTTTTTGATGGATGGAAATATGTGAAAAAAATAGCAAATTAAATTCCTTTTTTTATTCATGTGTGTCTCTTCCATGATTAAGTTTGTAATAGCAGAGTAAACAGTAAACTCCTATCGGTTATTCAAACATTTAATAAACTCACACTGCATCATCATTCATCATTTAATAATCTGATGCAAGGGTCGTGAGTTTGCACCCAAGCAAAATATTGAAAAACAAATTTGGTTTTATTATTTGGTTCTAGTGTGGTTCTGCAACCCAACTGCTTTGGGTTTCAGCAGAACCAATTCGAACCGGGATTTGGACAACCCTGAAATCAAAAAACCAGCCCCTACACTTCCTGGTTCCCCCCAAATTGCCCACAAATCAACCCTACCCTTTCCACACCTCTCTCTCTCTCTCTCTCTCTCTCTCTCTCTCGGTTTAGCCGCTATAGGTTCATCGCTCGTTGCCTCTTGATCGATCGTCGTCACAAATTTAGTCCAAAGTTCCTCGCAGTCACTGCCTGCTATTTGCTGGCTCTGCCTCGCGCTATTAAAGAACCAGAATACTTTAGGTATGTAAAAAAAAGCCCATTGCTTATGTGTGTCTTCCTCTCTTTTGATGATATTCTGTCTGCTTCGTTGAGTTCTCTTATGGGTTTTGAAACAAAACTGTACCTTTGAAAAGAACAACATAAACTTAGGCACATCATGCTTCTATTGTATATTGAAATTAAAGAATGGCATAGTTAGAAAATGACTATTACTCTAATTTTAATGGTGCTTATGAGGGCAGAAGAGCAGTATTCCTTATTTTGGGGCTTGATTTCTTTCCTTAGAGGAAATGAGGTGTACCTTTGAAAATTGGTGACAATGATCTTGTGGTGGCTTATTCGTTCTATTTTGTAAAATTTTTTGTTCAAATATCTAGAATTTTTTCAGATTACATTTTCTTGCTTTTTTAGCTTTAGGCTCCTCAGAATGTTTTCTTGGTGTTTTCAATTTAGTAGTGTCCACTTATTGCACCAAATTTTGGTGCAAAGACTAGTCTCAGGATAAACGATAACTCGTACATTATTTGTGCTTATATTGACATTTGGGAAATATATTAGATAAGCTAAAATCTATGTTCCTTATATAAATTTGATCAGCAGTTAAAATCATGGTGGCAGTTACTCCCATTACAATGGCATATTTATCTTAGATAGGTCTGCCTTATTGCATATTGGATTATCGTATTGCTAAGGATGCAGTTGGATACACGGGTATAAGGCAACATATACACCTGAATCTGCAGGGATCCAACATGTTTTGCTTCCCATTATGGTTTGTCTTTGGCATCTGTTTTTGGATTGTCTCTCTTGCTAGCGTCACTCCAAGTACAAGGCCCTACTAAGAATCGTGCGTAGTTTTCTTTTATGGGTTTGAATCACTTATTGTTTGGAAATTGGATTGTTTCTTTTTGGTCTATGGGTGAATAATAAGAAGATCAATGGCTTTTCTTTCGGACTTTTATTTCTCATTTTGGGTGAATATGTCTCTCTTTTTTCCGTGAGTGTTTATGTCTTTATTTATTTGTTTTCTTGAATATTTTATTTTTCTGTAGTTGCTTTCATGCTTTTAATGTTTAAAGTATATGAATTTAAATGCTATATTCTCTTGTTTTTGCTAAGTAATTGATTTGTTTTAATGTATGTTATGGTATAATTAATTGATTGGAGTATCTTGAATGAGCTTCTTCTGCCAGCAACTTGACTCATAATATTGCACCATGGATTGTGCTTTATTGCTGAAATAAATGGCAACTTGAAGCAATTTGATTAAAGATAGTTTGTTCATTGAATATTTTTAGGTTCAATGGAGGAATCTGAGAAGAGAAGGGAAAGACTGAGAGCAATGCGCATGGAAGCTGCTCAAGTAGATGCAGCCGGAAATGGTGATGACCCTGCTTCGCCAAGTCACCTTTCTAATCCATTAATTGAGAATTCTGCAACAACATCGAGTCAGGCTAGGTTTGACTTTTACACTGATCCCATGGCTGCATTTTCTTCTACCAAGGGGAAAAGTGATTATATGCCTCCCTGCTACACTGGGTCTCCAACATCACAAATACTATCAAATTGTGCAGGTATTTTATTAATTTAACCGAAGAATAGGAACTTATTTAGAGCTTAATGATGATATTCAGAATGAGTTACATGTTGAGCAGAAAGCTTATAATTGTTCTTACTATCTATGATTATTTCTCATATCTGTTTTGGGGATTACGTTCCTTTACCTTTCTATTGATGCATCCAACTTTGAATTTAGGAATAAGTAATCCAGAATCTACGCCTCCTTCTCCCCAATTTCAAAGGGATCATTTGCAGGGACGAAGTCATAGTTACAGCTCTGCTCCATATGGAAGTCCCGGAAGAACAGCAAGGTCATTTCCCATGAATCAAGCTACTCCTATGTCCAGGCAGCGCTGTCAACCACACCCAGCGCCTAGCCCTAGTTCTGGATGGAATGGCAGTGCAATGCATGGATGGGCCCCTCGGCTCGGTCAAAGTCTATCCCCACAATCAGGATTTCTAGGAAGCCCTAATCCTAGTACTAGTCCGGGACTAGATAGAGGTTCAACTTTTGCTTGGGCCCCTCGGCCGAGTCATAGTCCAAGCCCACAGTCAGGATATCCAGGGAGTCTGAACCCTAGTCCTGGCCCTGGACGAGGTCGAGGCAATTGGTTTGGGACGCACACTAGCCCTGGTTTGGGACGATGGGTCAGTTCTCATGGCCGTGGCTCTGGGATTGGAAAATCAACGAGGGCTGAAGGATTCTATGATGAGTCGATGCTTGAAGATCCATGGAAGTTTCTAGAACCTGTTCTTTGGAAGAATGTTAATCATTCTTCAATATTCAGGAATCTCGAGGTTGCCACCAAAAGACCAAGAGTGTCAGAATCTTGGAGCCAATCGAGCTCTCAGCCTAGTCTTGCTGAGTACCTCGCTGCGTCATTTAACGAAGCGAGCACCAATTAGTTAAAACCACAATTAAACTGTTTTCAACAACTAGAGAAAAAAATTGTTTGTAAAATATTTTCTTTCTCATGGTTTCCTCGAATCAAACCGTTGAACAGAAAATGCTCGCAGTCAGACCAATTTTGCGTATAAATTTCACACGGCTCATCTGATGGCGTGAAAATGATTATTACTTGGTGCATTAACGTTTCCACTTGGGAAAAATCAACGTTATTGGGGATTTGATCTCCACGTCCTGTCTGCTCTCGCTTCTACTCAATTGGTGTGTTGCTAGGTTTGCAAATCGAGTTTGTAGGGAAGGACAAGGTGAGATATGATGTCATTGAGACCCAGTGCAATGACCGAGGAGTTGAAATATGTAGAAGAAGAGAATAAAACTGTAGAGTTTTAGAGGAAGAGAATGTTTACCTCTGTAAACCAGGGAAAAGAGAATTGTATTCCTCTTTGTAATAATTTCTTACGAAAGGAAACCCAAGGTGTATATACATACCCTACAAAGCCTGCCTAAACCGTGCAATCAATTTACACTAAATATGGATTTACAATTTATTTCTATTTTGCCATTTGCCATATATTGACATCCCCCGCAAGCTTAAGGACATAGGACGAGGAGCTTGGATTGAAAGTCTTGAAACTTTGATGTTCGAAGTGGCTTGGTGAGAGTGTCCGCAATTTGATTCGTGGATGGAGTAAATTGAACTGATAAATATTTACTTTGAACTTTTTCGCAAACAAAGTGGTAATCAATCTTTACATGCTTAGATTAGGAGTGAAACACGCGATTGGAAGCAAAAAAATGTAGCACTTAAATTGTCACAAAAGATTACGGGTGGACCTGAAATGGAAATGCCTATCTCACAGAGTACAGATTGAATCCATATAAGTTCAAATGCTCCGTTTGCAATACTTCGATATTTAGATTCTGTACTTGATTGAGACTCAACTTTTTGTTTTGTGGAAGACTAGGAAATGAGGTTTGGTCCCAAAAATGTGCAAAATGTACTAGTGCTCTTATGATTGTCAGGACAAGAAACTCAATCTGCATCAGTGAAGCAACTGAGATCAAAATGATTAGTCGCAGAGAAAGATATACTAAGATTAGTAGTTCCACGTAGATATTGAAGGATTCTTTTTACAGCTTGCCAGTGGATGTTAGTGGGAGCATGCATAAACTGACAAACTTTGTTAAATGCAAAGGCAATATCATGTCTTGTAATGCAACAATATTGTAAAGCACCTACAACGCTGCGATAAGTTGAGCCATCAGATAAAGGGGTCCCCAAATGCTTGGATAGAATAGGTCCAGAAACCATGGGCGTAGGGACTGGTTTGCTTGAGCACATATTTGTTTTAATAAGGAGGTCGGTGATATATTTGGATTGATGCAACATCAACCGAGTAGCAGTAGTAGTGATAGAGATACCAAGAACGTAGTTAAGTAAGCCCAGATCGCGAACAACAAATTTAGAGTGGAGATATCCCATCAAGCTGTCGATGAGTGGAAGTGGAGTTTCCTGTCACTATAATATCATCCACATATACAAGCATTTGGATGATAGAATCATTCTTCCGAAAAATGAATAACGATGTATCTGACTTGGATGCTTGAAACCCCCAAAGTAGAAGAGCATTATACAATTTTGTGTACCACACACGAGGTGATTTTTTTAAGCATATAACGATTTTTGGAGTAGACACACGTAAGAGGGTTGAGAAGTACTTACAAACCCTTGAGGCTATTGCATATATATCGTCTCAGTTAAGTCCCTCTTAAGGAAGGTCTTGTTAATATCTAGCTGTCGTGTAGTCTAGCCAAGTGAAAAGGCCAAAGATAGAGCAATCCTTATAGGAGTTGGTTTGACAACTAGATTAAAAGTCTCATCATAATCAATGTCTTTGGTTTGATCGTATCCTTTTGCAACTAGACATCCTTTGTAACGATTGATGGAGCCATTATTGTTTAGTTTGAGACAGAAAACCCACTTACAATTGATGAGTGTAGCTCCACGAGGGAGAGGAACGAGCTTCCAAGTATGATTTTTATGCAAATCGTCAATCTCCTCTTGCATGGCAACAAGCCATAGCTTGCTTTTGGAAGCTTGGAGAAATGTTGTAGGTGTCGAAGTAGTATTGTCAATGGTTGTAAAAGTCTTTGGTTTGTATATTCCGTCCTTGGATCTTGATTGCATGGGGTGGAGGCCAATGGTTTGCCGACCATTAGTAACATTGGGTGTGCTGTGAATTATAGTGGGAGTAGGATTTAGAGTTGGAGTGGGAAGTTGAGATGGTTGTATGGAATGTGGAGAGCAGAACCTGATGCTGGTGTAGAGAAGAGTGTTGGTAGACTAGATGATGGAATGGAACAAATGGGGATGGAGATATTTGTGGTTGGGGTGGGGGAATGGGATGGAGATGAAAAAGGGAAAAAAGATTCATCAAAAACGATATGTCTAGTTATGTAAACACGATTTGACAAAGGATTGAAGCATGTATAACCTTTATGATGAACACTTTAACCTATAAAAACACACGGTGAGGAACGAGGTTGAAGTTTATGTGAATTGAATGGTCTAAGATAAGTAAAACAAAGACATCTAAACAGTCGAAGAGAATGATAAGGCGGTTTAATGCCATATAAGCATTCGAAAGGAGACTTAAAATTTAAGAGTTTCACAGGCATGTAATTAATAAGAGTGACGGCTGTGTTGAAAGCATACGACCAAAAAGATTGGGGGACGGAGGAATGGAACAGGAAGGCTAAACCTGTTTCAACAACATGACGATTTTTTGCATTCAACACGACCGTTTTGATTTGGAGTGTAAGAACAAGAGATTCGGTGATGAATTCCTTTTGATTGTAAGAGTTTGGATAGGGATTGGAATTCACCACCCCAATCGGATTGGAAGCATTTGATGGATGCTCCAAATTGATTTTGTATAAGGGATAAGAAATCTGAAAAAATATGGTAGACTTGATCCTTTGTGTTTAGACAGTATATCTAAGTAAAACAAGTGCATTCATCAATGAATAAGACAAAATATTTAGCTCTAGTTATAAATTGAACCGGTGAGGGTCCCCAAACATCAGAGTGCACTAATTCAAATGGATTATGTGAATGAGAACTTGATATTGAAAAAGGCAAACGGTGATTTTTTGCTAATTGACATGAACTACAAAGTTTTGATTTCCCAAAGTCTGAAAACAGGATATTGCAATAATTTAAAAAAGAAGACATATTAGAAAGACTCGGATGCCCTAAATGGAGATGACAGAGAGTGGAGGAAAATGTTGTGGAGGTGCTGGATGATCCATTTCTGGTTGTCAGGGAGAAGACTTGAGGAGGCGAGACAATTTTGTAGAGTCCATCACTAAGGGAGCCCCAAAGGAGTATCCGGTTAGAAATCCGATCCTTGAAAAAAAATGAATTTGAATGAAACTCTACGAAAACTGGATTATCACGACATAGTTTATGAATAATAAGAAGATTTCGAATTATGGAAGGAGTGTGAAGAACTGAATAAAGGAGAAGAAGCAGTGGGGATCGCAGCACGACCAATGTTAACAATGGATAGAGGCTTATCGTTTGCAGTTATCACTTGCGCAGAACCCAAGTAAGGAACGGAATTCGTCATGACAAAGGAGGATGGAGTGAAGTGGTGCGTTGCTCCGCTGTCCATTAGCCATGAAGAGGTGGGAGGTTCTGGAGGTGGCAGGGATGGAGTGCTGGAGTGAGGGAAGACGGTAGGTGAATGCGCTTGAGGTGATGCCTGGGGAAGCGTTGAACGAGGTGGGCCTGGTACAAAGGATGGGTTGTGTTTGTGGTAGTAGACCAGGGCCATGTGGCCCAACTTATTGCAGATTTGGCTGCGAGGTTTGAAAGCAGGCCTGGGCCTAGGTTGACGCCACTGATGTTGGGTCCGGTTTGGCGGCCTGAGAATACCATTGTAGGTGTTAAAGGTAGGTCTCGGATATGGCGGCCGTGAGGATTGAAAATTTCCAAGACAACATTGGCTTGACAGGAGTTCGGAGAGGGTAGCTGAGCGAAGGAGTTATGCTTCTCCAATCGAAAGTTGTAGTTGAGTAGAAGACTGTGAATCTCCTCTAGAGACGGTTGATTAGCACAACCAGTAATGGTGGTGACGAATGGGTTATACTCGCTGCCTAATTCACCAAGGAAGTAGATGATGTGGTCACGGTAAGTCACTAGTTCACCAATTTCGGGTAGAGTATTACAAATTGTAGTGATTTTCTGAATGTAGGCAGAGGTAGAGAGGCCGTCTTTGGAAATATTGTGAAGCAGACGATTTGGGGGAGAATGTTGTCTGAGAGGGAGGAGAAAATCTAGCTCATAACTACCTGGTTGTATCGTTGCCACAGACCGAATTCAGGGTTGGGTTGAAGGGTCAAAGAGTCAATATATTGAGGAGGTGCTGGGTAGGATCCGCCTAGAATGTTGTTAATGCCATTGACAATGACAACATTGAGTATTTGAACTTTCGAAACTAAATAATTTGTTGAGTTAAGCTTGATTGTGAGAGTCTGGTTGAAAGCAAGAAAGGGAGGAAGAGAGGAAGCAAATTGAAGGAGGGCATTGTTGTGCTTGAAGAGGCCATAACCTTGGCTCTGATACCAAATTAAAATCTGTAGAGAAAGAGAATAAATCTATAGAATTTTAGAAGAAGAAAATGTTTGTCTCTATAAACTAGGGAATGGAGAATTGTATTTTTCTCTATAATAATTTCTTACAAAAGACAAACCAAAGTGTACATACATACCATGCAAAGCGTGCCTAAACCGTGCAATCAATTTACACTAAAAATGGATTTACAATTTATTTCTATTTTGTCATTTGCCATATATTGACACAAGGTTCTTCGGAACTGCTACAAGGTCGCCATCGATGATGCAGAGAGCCGCCAAAGAAGGGAGGATGATTTGGTCGAGATCTGCAAAAGCAAGCGTGAAGAAAGCTTGCACCAGTACTCATAAACATCCATTCAAACAAAATAGAAAGAATCCACACCCCAATACTATCACATAAGCTATCTCCACTATAGCACCCACTAATTAAGTTGTCCTCAACCTACAACACGATCACACTTTCATTCATAATCTTTGTTACACTCATCTATGAATAATTTGGCGAAACACATAAGGATGAAGAAACAAAACCACTTTCAGGAGAGATTCATTGGAGGACGGCCACTTAGATATGATCTCTTCTTGAAACACCACTCCCCGATTTTGCCATACCATCAAATCTTCCTGGATAATCACAAACTTGAGGTTTAAAATGAGTGAAAAATCTTGATAATGAGAAATACTAACAAAAAATAATTTCACAAGAAGCAAGATAAATAAATTTCAAAGCAATATAATTGGTATCTGAGGTTATCTACAATCATACATATGACAACCAAGGTGAAGAAGGTGAATGCTTCAATGGAAGGATTGAGTCCCACAAACAGGGATAAAGAGACAGATAATGGTGTTTTTTTTTTATAGTTACTATTAACTTTAACAGTTTTTTTTTGGAATTGCTGTTAATTTTAATGTTTTAGATTAAAGTTAATGGTTGTTTTAACCTCAATGTTTAAATTGTTATCGGTACTTCGTTCATGATTTAAATTGACAAAAATTAAAATTTAGAATTTCAAGGATGAGTGTGGCCAAAATTCAAAGGTCAAATCGCTAATTGCCCAATTGTTTTTTTTTTTTTGTGCTCTATTTCTCATCTTAAAGGGAAGAGAAAACTATGAAAGGAACATTGAAAAGAATGGTACCCGTTGAGCCTTAGTTCCAAACCATCGTTAATATTCCTGATGATTTCCGAGCATTGTCAAGAGTCTGTAGCAATCCGAATCCTCACAAAGATTTGGACAGTTGTCAATCTGCAAGTTCTTGAGTTGAGGCATGGATCCTCTTTCAATCACCCACCTCTTCAAATTCAGCATCGACCTAACTTCGAGAATTTCAAGCTGAGAAAAACCACCCTCGGAGCATTTCATCTCTTTCCCAATGAAAGCACGATTAAGAAAATAAAGCTTCTTTAAGATAGGCAGCTTTTCCAACTTCCCCATTGGATCTTCCTCCAGCTTTGTAAAATCCAGTACCAGCTTTACTACAGTTGAGAAGTGATGATGCACTTCAGATAACTCTACTAGAGGCGCTCTTAAATACAGCTTACATATATGAGAAGAACACAAATAGCTTATATTCACTTCTTGTACCCCAAACGGATCCAAAATTTCGAAAGACGAGACCCGATTCATGACAATATCCCTCGATTGCAGAGCACTCATCCAGCCAGAGGCATTTGATGTACATCTTATGATTTTCAATTTTGTGAGTTTAGTCAATTTGGCCAGATCTTCCCAACAACAACATACTTCGGGAAGGTTAGTGACTGTAATCAGGTTTGTAAGATGCTTTAGACTCCACTCACAACGTTCAGCTAGCACAAAATAAGGTAAATATAAATGTTTTAGCTGTCCCATCTTCCATAACACATTTGGTACACTCCATACCTTATTGCATACCTCTAAAATTAATGTTGTTAGGCACTTTAACTTACCCAATTTTAAAGTTGGCAATTGACTAGTATCTACCAAACTCCCTCTCAGGCTCAAGTATCGCAAGTGGATTAAGTTCTCGATTTCCTGAAGTCTACTTCCAATGAGACAATATCGTTCGAGCTTCAGCACTCTAATCAACCCGAAACTCTTTAAGGAAAACATCTTTTTTTCATTGAATATGTCTCCTCCATATTCGTCTGATGTTAGCCCAAAAATATAGAGGGACCTTAGTAAGAAATTGTTACTTTTTCCTCTGCTAGGAATATATCTGTTACCCTCTCCTGTGGAGAGGGATAGTCTTCTAAATCTACCCGAAAGTGGATACAAACCTTCACTTCGAATCTCATGATGTAAATCAACGAATTCAAGAAACTTTTCCTCACTTGCCTTCATTATGCATAATTCTCTCATGAGATCGTGCATCCGGCAAGTTTTAATTCTCCTGATTGAGCCCCTTTTTTCAACCTGAAGAATGAACCTCTCTGCTAAGCCACACAAGTAGTCATAAGCCAATTTCTCAGGTGTAGTTTCCTTCTCATTTTGTGGCTCAAATTTTATGATCCCTTCTGCAACCCAAAGTTGGGTCAAAGATTTAACTGGAATCTCATAATCTTCAGGAAAATGGCTTAGATGCAAGAAGCAAGGTTTTAGATGATATGGCAAATGATCATAACTTAAACCCAAAAGCTTAATTACTGCCAATTTATCAGCTTCGTGACCTTCTCCTTTTCTCAATAAAGGCTTAATATTTTGGCGAACAGATTCCCACTCTTCCTTGGTGTCTTTGGTACTCAAAATGCCTCCAATAACTTTGATTGCTAGTGGTAAACCACCACAACACCTTACAATATTTAGACCTTCTTCTTCCATCCATTTATACCATGCTGAAATTTTAAATTGCATTGATAAGTTATGCTATTTTTTTCAATAAGAAATGAAATTAATTACGAATGAACAAGGTAAGACTTACACTGAAAGGATAAATCACTTTTTAAGGATTAACAAGTTATGCTAACCTCCAATATTAAATTTAAAATTAAGCTAATATAAAAGAAAATTAATATTAAAATTAATACGAAATACTGACTAATATAAAAGAAAATTAAAATTGTTGTAATATGTAACGTACCCATTTGAGTTCTTCTTTGAATTGCTATCCTCTCAAACAGCTGCCAACTTTCTTCATCGGTCAAACAACCTAGATCGTGATGAAAACAAGCGGTATCCATGCGCAAGGCAACGTTTTTGTTCCGTGTCGTTAGCAATATTTTGCTTTCTGTCTCCATCTCTGGGAATGCAGGTTTGAGGAGATCACAAGTAGCATTGAACCAAATATCATCAAGAACAACCAAACATCTCTTTCTTCGTAGCAATTCATAAATCTCTTTGGCCACTTGGTCGTCTGTCTTTTGTTTGATTGCACCATCTTCTTCGTCGGTTGAGGATTTCAATTTAAGCAATATTACTTCCCAAATCTCTCTTTTACTGCATTGCTGAGATATGAATGCCCAAGCAAAACAATCAAAATGCTGTCTAACCTCTTTGTGATGGTAAAGCTTCTTTGCCAACGTAGTTTTACCCAAACCCCCCATTCCACATATACCAATTACCCTGCAGTCGCCTTGGCCCTGGCTGGTTTCGTTTTTTCCCACCAAAATTCGTACCAATTTTCTGATGTCTTCCTTCAATCCGACAACATCTTGATCTTCAATATGAGAGTAAGATTTCCTTAACTCGCGCTGACTCTCATCAAATCGCAGCAGATCGTTAACACTTCTAGCAGGCATTTTTTCGATTCCGTAAGTTTGCGATTGTCCCTTCAAGCCTTCGATTCGAGAAGTGATATCCTTCATTTTCATGCCCAAGCTGTGAAGAGCAGAGAAACTGTGGAAAATGGAGGCAGATCTAGCGAAGGAGTTTCTCCAGCCATTTCGACTACTGGAACCGACTCTCAGAGCATGAGATTCGATCAAATCCTCAGCATCGTATGCAGCATCCCGTATGTCCTCGACCCACTTTCGAACCCTCTCATCCCCTTCTCTCCCTTCTGCATCCTGTAGAAAACAGAGCATCCATTGAAGTTCGTTTCTAAGCTTCTCGACTTTTTCGCTCACTCCGTATAAGAACTTGGCTTCATTGATGAGCAAGTTTGTGAGATTCGCCACCACAGAAGACACGGCAGCCGACGCCATGATAATCTGTCAGTGAAGCTGCGTTAACTCATTCCCACCGGTAATTTTGTAGGAAGCTTTCATTTTGTCTTTAAACCTCTGAACTTTCATGTAATGTTTCTATTCGCGGCTCCGTGATTGTAATCCTTACTTCTTCTTTTCATTTTTTATTATTTTCTAACTTTTCTCGGAACGGTGGTTTTGGAAGCCGCCAAACACGACGGTAGTTTTAACCTTAAAAACAAACTCTAATATCCTGTCTTTGCTAAACCAACAGAAAATAAATTTTTATGCTGAACTTAATGAATAAGTATAAATATGATAATTTAAAATAGGTTAATTAAAAAAAAAATTTTAATTTTGGGTTCAACAATAAGGTAAACCTTAAAACAAAGTTTGCTAATAACTAAAATATTACATTAGGAGAAATGAACGGTACAAATCTTGTAGTCACATTTTTCGTTAGAATATGTTTCCCAGACGTTTGCGCCACTGGCAGACGTTCGGTACTTATAATAGATGTTTGCATATATCCCTTCACATAGAAACAGACGTTCGCAATAAAATGAGCGGACATCCATTTCCTAAATGAGCAGACGCCCATTACCTATAAAGGACGTTCATCATCTGTGAACGTTAATCAGAATGACATCTGCACTTTTAAAAATATAATTTCTTGCATTTTTTGTGTAAGGGCGGATGTCTGCACATAGAGTGGACGTCCTTTCAATTCCATTTATATAAGTTGAAACATGAAAGGACGTCTGTCCAATTGTGCAAACCTTAAATCCTTGAACAACATTCAAGAGCGAAAGGGTAGCAAAAATCAACTGTTTGAGTGTTACACATCAAATGGCGTTGAGGAGAGGAAAAAACAATCTTGAATTCAGCGATCAAGAATCTATTAACTGTGGAATGGAGGTAGCGTCTATTTCTGCATTTTAGGTCGATGACCTTTGTGCGTTCGATCATGAAGTTGTTATAGAGACGCATTGTGTAACACCCTGAAAATCTCCACGAACAATTTCATGTGTGACGTGACATTTTAGAATTTAAATGGAATGGATATAGGATTTATTTTTATTAGGTAGGTTACAAAATTATTAAAGCTGGAGTGAAGAATTATATTCTAATAAAAAAATTAAAATTATTAAGTAAATTAAGAAATTAGGAAAGTGCGTGCAAAAGAAATTTGAAAGGATAAGGTAAAAATGTCCACAAAAGAATTATTGTTATTTAAAAATATTAGATTTATTAAATAAAGAAAGCTGAGTGTGAAATAGTGAATGAAGTAGGTAAGAAAAACGTTTGATTGCCAAAAGGGTGCTCGCAGAGAAATTGGTATCCATGGGAGTTTTAGTGTCTATGGTTGTGAGTTGTCCGTGAAGGGATTGTATACGTGGCGGCAACTATTGGCAGACAATCCGGAAAGGTGGTCATCTGCAGATGAGTTGGTATATGTGGAAGCGTTAGCATCTGCAAAAGTGAGGTGTCCGCGATGGAAATGTATACGTGGTGGACAATAATTAACTGACAAGGTAAGGAGGTATCCGTGGAAGTGAGATGTCAGCAGTAGAATTAGAATCCGCGGAAGTATTTGTATCCGCATAATGGATAGTGTCGTTTTAGGATAAGGAACGTATCTGCAAAAAAGAAAAGTGTCAATGACAGATAAGTAATTATGTAAAACGTCATCCTTGAATTAAAGTAATTTGCTAGTAACAAGGATCTGCGGCAGAAAGGAATGAATCCACAATGGATAAATAGAAGGAAAAACGTTGTCATTTGATGGTATCCGCTAATGACAAAGATTCGCAAAAAGAAATTTGTACATGATGGATAAGTAAAGTGCAAAACACCATCATTTCAGATGAAAAATCATTGAGGAATTGTAGAAATGTTGGTATCTACGGAAGCGTCAGCGTCGACGTCAACAGAAGACATATCCTTGAAAGGATATTCATACATGGCGTATAACGATTAGTAGAGAATTTAGGAAGGATCAGCGTTATGAGGTGTCTGCAGAAATGTCGACTTCCGCAGAAGCGTTAGTGTCTGTGAAAACATTGGGCATCGTGAAAGTAAGTGTAAAATGTTAAAGTGGCAGATTGTTATTAGACGAGAAGGACAAAGCAGACATTCACAGCGGAAGCCCACACATCCGTTGTAACTACAGACATATTCAATAACACTTTTGTTCAAAGAATCTGCAAGCTATGATTTGATTCTGGGACTGTTAAGGAAACAATAATATAAAGAATCATTTTCTGTAGGATTTTCTTCTACAGGATTTACATATTATTGGCTTATAAATATGAAGGATTGAGGCAAAACCCTAGTCACCCTTAAGCCATGAAGTTGGGAAGATTTTCTCTCAAGTTTTCGGGTGGATTTTCTCTCAAGCTTTCTAAAGTGAAGTAAACGTGTTGAAATTTTTGGATATAATAGACTCTACTAAGAACTTCAGGTAAGTGGTGTTTGCTTGTGTTTGGTCTTTGGCCTACATCGCAAAGGTCTAGGGTAATGTAGTGTTATAATGATATTATACTGTAATGCCTACAGACTATTGGTTGAGGATATGATTAGTGTTTGTTGTTTACTATTTACATTGAACTAAGATCGATGATGTTGCACTTCAAGGACCGATCCCTAGAGCTCAGACCAAGAGGCTCATTAACCTTTTTATGGTTTCTTATTTTGCAGGAGAAACTTTCTTTGAAGGGCTAAATGGAGTACCATCTCTTAGTGATAATGAGAGAACCTTAGATATATCAAATTTGAGACTCTTCAAACAATGCAGAAACTAGAATTAGGATCGCCCTTGAAACAAGTATAGGAGTTTGACCCGTGATTTATAAAGAGATAATAACCAAATTTATCAAATTGAGGTACTTGACCTTAACCAAACTTGTTAATTAGAACCAAAGTTATCAAGTTGAGGAACTTGAGCCTAACCAAATTTGTTGATCAGAATCAAAGTTATCAAGTTACGAAACTTGATCCTAACCAAACTTGTTGATTAGACCCAAAGTTATCAAGTTAATCTTCCAAGTTTAAGCTTGAAGAAGATCTACAAAGAATCAAAGAGAAAATTCTCACAAGAACCCTCAAAATTAGTGTATATTCATCTTTTGAAAACAGGTACAACTTGTGTTTAAATAGGCTACAAACATACCTAAATGAATTAGAAAATATCCTTAAAAATAATAGCAAATAATCTTTAAAATATATTATTTTGAATCTCGTGATTTGGAAGCTTAAAAATTAACAAAAACAACTTTGAAAACTTAATAAATAAAATTAAGAAAAATAGAAAACTTAGTTGTCTAAGTAAGAGTTGAATCTTTGCAGCATTCGGGATACTGTTTGAATGACAAAATTGTTAGCCTTTTTGTTAGGCTAAATTTTATTTTGATGATGACTAAAGTGTTGATGAATTTAATAAATCAATAAGTTGTATTTTGTGTTGTATTTTGTATTTACCGGATATTATTCTTATCAGTTTTATCATAATATTTATATCCGTGTTTATTGGAAATATCCTAAAAATAGGTATTATTAATGTACTAATATGTTTACTTGAGTCCATGCAGTGTAGTATATCTTTTAGGGACTCATTATTGTTCAGGGTTATTTGTGGAGTGGAGTGGGGATGAGTTGCGGATGAAGAATCTCATCCCAATCTGTTTCTGTGCTCTTGTGGATACGCGCAGACTGGTGTGGAGGTAACAGAGTCGTCCTAATTACTCTTGTGCTGCAAGGCGAGGACGAGATCCAGCATCCCAATCTGAAGGGAGTTCTTGTGGACGAGGTGCAGACGAACGAGGACACGACCGCTTTGAATCTGTACAAATTGAGGTACAATTCGGACACCATTTTGCCGACATGCAGATGAGAATCCGCGTCCAAAGGTGAGGTTCGGACAAAGCATGGACAAGGCAGGACGAATGAAGATGCCACTGAAAGCTTTCTGAAGAATATCATTTTGGTCATACGGACAAGGGCGGATGAGGCTGCGAACAAGGACCCGTGTCCGCAAATGCCCAACGTTGTGCAATGGCTACATTTTCTCAACGGGCATTTTCCAACGGCTACATGCGAACGTCCAAAAAAGGGTGCGGATGTCCAAAAGTCCTTTGCTTATAAATATAGGATCACTCCAAGCTCTCTACAACGATCGGAGTTCGAGGCGAAGCCATGCCAAAATCAATACTCGAATCTATACACTGTGAGCTTATTGTAAATCCAATTCTCCCCACTCTTAAACTTGCGAGTTATTTTGGGAGAATTCAGATTAGTTAGATTGCACTTTAATTTCCTATTCATTATATGTGCTGAATTGTAAATGGTGATTCCCTAATAATTCATCACACAAGGGTGACAACGTTAAATACTCATAGGCTTTATTGAATGCCCATAAGTTCAATCAACGAGTGACGCCCCGCAATAGTCAACTTAAGGGTGACGCCCTGTAATAGTCAAAGGTTGACGACCTTAGAATTAGTCAAGGATGACCCCCTGTTTAATAGTCAACTTGTAAACGGTTTTATTGGCATCTATAAGCCAATTGTTTTGTGTATCTCCAAGTGGAACTTAGAGTGCGGATGTAGGCGAGTTTGCCGAACCGCGTAAACAAACCATGTGCACTCTCTTACCCTTACTCTTTATATTATTGCATATATGCGTGATTGTTTATTTAATTATATGCATTAAATCACTTAGGGTTCTAGAGAAGTTAAATATCGTACAAAATAACTAGTACGCTATATTCACCCTCCTCTCTATAGGCGTATATCGATCCTTCAATTAGTATCAGAGCAGGGATTTAAATTTTTGTGTGATATCTTGTTGATTTTGCACATTGCTATAATTTGTTGAGTTGCATCTATTGTATAAATTTGATTGAATTTCATTGATTAGAAAATATCTATACATGCATATTATGGATTTGAATATAATTGTTGAAAGTCAATGCACTTCTATACCTCCAATGTTTTATGGTTGTAATTATTTATATTGGAAGTGTAGAATAAAAATATTTATATAATCCGTTGATTACACTCTTTGGAAAATCATTGAAAATGGATTACACCTTCCTAAACCATCTTGTGAATTCAATGATTTAGGTAAACGAAATTGGAATTAAAGTGCTCAAGCCATGAATATTTTGTATAGTGCCTTAAATGAAAATGAATTTGATAGAATATGAACATGTGTTAGTGCTTTCGATATTTGGAAATCTCTTAAGCTAATATATGTAGGCACAAATCTAAGGATTAAATGCGAAGAAAGCTCATCCTCCGAAAAAGAGGAGAAGGTGGCCATCTCTTGCTTCATGGCCAATGAAAATGAAATTGAGGTAATAAACTCTTTGGCAATTCCGATTTCAATAGTGTTGATGATGGTGATCTAATAAATGAATTGTTAGACAGTTTCAATGAACTCAAAGATAAATATAAAGTGTTGAAAAAGGAGTATAACAATTTGATAAAAAAACATGCTAATTTAGATAAATCTTTTGAGGATCAAATTGTTGAATGAAAGGGAATGATTGATGTTTCTAATGCTTCCTTAAAATCTCTTGAGCATGATAATAGTAATTTGAAATTGTTGAATGATGGATTGAATTCTACTATCAAATCACTTAAAAATGAAATTGACTCATTAAATGTTAAAAATTGTGATTTGTTTACTAATATCAAATGTCATGAGAATGTGTTGTGTGACTTGAAAACGAGGAATGATAAATTGAATATTTCTATCAAATCACACGAAGATAAAATTAGTGAATTGAAAGTTAAAAACGATGATTTAAATTCGATTGTGCTTAAATTCACTAATGGGAGCAAAAATTTAAATATGTGCTTGAATTCGAAAAGGGTTACATTCGATAAAGCCGGAATTGGCTATGAACCCTTTGCTAAAAATAAGAATTATAATAATTTATTTGTTAGTTTTACTATTTGTAATTCTTGTAATTGTATAGGATATAAATAATTTTGTTGTTCTTTAAAATTCAATACTAATTTGAAATCAAATGTTGATTCTAAAATTGTTTATCCTTTGATTTTAAATTGTAATTTTAAATCCAATTCGAATTCTAAATTTATATGGGTTCCTAAAAGAACCAAGTCTATAAAAAATGGGCCCAAAATGATTTGGGTACGAAAGAATACAAAATGATTTTTTTGTAGGTTGGAGACTCTCCCAAAAAGCTTAAAAAAGAGATTGGATACTTGGATATCGAACAAAAAGGGGAGAAGCCTCAAGTATGCCTCCAAATGTGGTAAAAATGGAAAAAAAAATGAACGTCTTGGAGGTACATAATTTCTTTGGTATAATTAGATTTTTATGAGAATTTTGTTTTGGATTTGAATTGATCTAATTTGATTTTTATTCTTGATTGGATTAAATTGTTTGAGTTTAATTAGTTGATTATTAGGTTGAAATATGCTTTATTCATTCAATTAGTATTTTAATGATTAGTTCCAACAATAGGATTCTAAATTGTGCATCTTTGAAAGATTGTTGGATGTTTAATTTTGTTGTTTTGGATATATCTCTCATTGGGATTAAATTCGTATATGGTTAAAAGGAGGAGAAAATAGAATTGTATAGAAATCATTAATTTGTTTTCAAATGTTGATTTTAATTTTGATAAATTTGCTTCTGCTTAGACTTAAACTTTGATAATTCTTCTTGAAGTGAAATTAGTTAATTGATAAAATGGAAGAGTTAGGTATTAAGAGATAATCGTGTGTATTGTTTCTAATTTTGTTGATTTTGCTTTCACTTGGACTCTATTTTTGATATTCCCCATTAATTTCATTTTAAGGGTTCAAAGGGAATTTTTTTATTGTTTTATTTGATAAATTTGTTTCCCTAAATGATTTCGTCTTTTGAAAGGGGGAAGAGAATTTGTAGTTGACTTTCAATTGATATCAATAATTAATTAATTTTTTTTAACTTTTACAATTGGTATCTATCTTGGATTTCAATCCCCAATGTTTTGACTATGTGTAATGATTTAGGGGGAGAGAAATGATTTTAAGTTGCATATCTTTGAAAGATAAATTATATCAATTAGTATTTTTGATATTGACTTTTAATATCACAGTTGGTTAAATTTCTACATATTTGGTATCATTGGTCTTATGTTTTTTAATTGATATCATTTATGAAATTGTTTTTGTTTTTGGAATCAATGAAATCTTTTTCTCTACAATTGGTATAATTTTTTTAGGGTTTTCATTTTGTATCATATTTAGATTCCCCAACTATTTGATTTTGTGCATAATGATAGAGGGAGAAATTTTATTTTCAAAATTTGAATTCATTCATGGATTGCTTTTCAATTGGTATATATTTTGTTTAAACTTGGTATTTTATTATTGCTCTACGGGGGAGAGCAAATTTTTAAATTGGATTATATCCCCAAATCAATTGTTTTGTGAATAACATAGGGGGAGAGACATTTGAATTGATTTTGATTGTACACATTAGTATCTCCCTTAGAAATTTCTTTTTGAACTTACAATTGGTATCATACTTAGCAAAAATGATTTGATTTTAACTTTGGATTTACAATTGTTATTAATCTTTGAAAAACTTGTTTGCTTCAAATTGTGAATTATCAATTGGTATCCTTTGTTAATTTCTTCATTCTTAAATTGGTATCTCTTGTTAGAAATTGAAAATTTGTTTACAATTCTTGATCTCTAAGTGGATTCTATTTCCTACATTTGGTATCTATTTTTTGAATCCCATTTTTTTTGGTATCTATTTGGTTGGACTCTAATGCTTAGAGTATCCCTCAAATAAGTTTAGACATTATGACAAAAGAGGGATAATATTTTTGTTTGATTTGTGATTGTGGTTATTCACAATTGGTATCTTATTTTTCAACCACATGAATCTTGCATTGATTTTTTTGTGGTGTTTTAACTTGATATCTTAATTCTTTTCCACAACTTGGTTTTTGCTTGCTAGATATTCCTCCATTGTTGATCTTTGTTATATATTCTTTGGTATAGGGAATAATATTTTTGATTGAATGATTTTTTATTGTAGTTATATCCCTTTGATATTCTATTGCTAATTTCCTCGTTATATTCATGTTGATAATGTTAAAGGGGGATAAATTGTTTAAAGAAAAAATTACTTTGGTTGTGAATGCTTTTGATGATTTTATTTGATAATATCCTTGTTCGTGTTAGGACTCCCCTCCCCTAGCAATCTTTTTGATTTTGACAAAAAGGGGGGAATGATGTATAAGTTGTAATATATTTTAAGGGAGTTGAATAGAATAGACAACTTATTTATATGCAATTTAAATAATATGCAAATGCAATATTAATATAATATGCAATATTTATATGCAAATGCTTAGTTTTTAAAATAGACAACTTATTGGATTTTGTCATCATCAAAAAGTGAGAGATTGTTAGTCTTTTTGTCAGGCTAAGTTTTATTTTGATGATGACTAAAATGTTGATGAATTTAATAAATCAATAAGTTGTATTTTATGTTGTATTTTACATTTACCGGATATTATTTTTATCGGTTTTATCATAATATTTATATCCGTGTTTATTGAAAATACCCTAAAAATGGGTATTATTAATGTGCTAACATGTTTACTTGAGTCCATGCATTGTAGTATATCTTTTAGGGACCCAGTATTGTTCAGGGTTATTTTTGGAGTGCAGTGGGGACGAGTTGCGGATGAAGAATCCTGTCCCAATCTGTTTCTGTGCTCTTACGGACACGTGCGGACTAGTGTGGACGTAACAGAGTCGTCCAAAATACTCCTGTGCTGCAAGGCGAGGACGAGATCCAATGTCCAAAACTGAAGGGTGTTCTTGAGGACGAGGTGCGGACGGATGTGGAGGAACGAGGACACGACCGCTTTGAATCTGTACTAATTGAGGATGCCACTAAAAGCTTTTTGGAGAATATCATTTTGGTCGTGCGGACAAGTACAGACGAGACTGCGGACGAGGACCTGTGTCCACAAATGCCCAGTGTTGTGCAACGGCTATATTCAACGGGCATTTTCCAACGACTACATGCGAACGTCCGAAAAAGGGTGCGGGAGTCGGAAAGTCCTTTGCCTATAAATATAGGATCACTCCAAGCTCTCTACAACGATTGGAGATTCAAGGCGAAGCCTTGCCAAAATCAATACTCGAATCTATACATTGTGAGCATATTGTAAATCCAATTCTCCCCACTCTTAAACTTGAGAGTTATTTTGGGAGAATTCGGATTAGTTAGATTGCGCTTTAATTTCCTATTCATTATATGTGCTAAATTGTAAAGGGTGACTCCCTAAGAATTCATCACACAAGGGTGACAACCCGAAATACTTATAGGCTTGATTGAACGCCCGTAAGTTCAATCAACGGGTGACGCTCCGCAATAGTTAACTTAAGGGTGACGCCGCGTATCAGTCAAAGGTTGACAACCTTAGAATTAGTTAAGGGTGATGCCCCGTTTAATAGTCAACTTGTAAATAGTTTTATTGGCTCCCGTGAGCCAATTGTCTAGTGTATCTCCAAGTGAAACTTGGAGCGCGGGCGTAGACAAGTTTGTCGAACTGCGTAAACAAACTGTGTGCACTCTCTTACCCTTACTCTTTATATTATTGCATATATGTGTGATTGTTTATTTAATTATATATATTAAATCACTTAGGGTTCTAGAGAAGTTAAATATCGCACGAAATAACTAGTACGCTATATTCACCCCCTTGCCCCTCTATAGGCGTCTATCGATCCTTCACAAATCTCCTTTGAATCTTGCAATCTTTGTGTCTATAGAAAGATTAAGATGTTTACTTTAATTTGTATGAAGGTCACGCGTCCATTTGAAATCTTGATCTAGCCCAAATCTTCATATCAATTTTGGTGCGCAGAACTCAGACCGAATCTCAACCATTTAATAATTACTTAAACTTTATAGTTTTTGTCCTTCTAGTTGGCCCATTTAGAATAATGAATCCCTTCATTTTTGTTGTCCTTTGCACATTCTTCCACAATTACTGTATATCCAAATTTTAATCCGATATCTTTATCTCCACATCGTATGGCACTAGTGGAATTAAAAGAGTTAAAATTATAGCTTGAAGAATTGATGGAAAAATGGTTTATTTGACCTAGTGTATCACCTTGGGGTGCACTGACATTATTTGTTAAAAAGAATTATGGAACTCTAATAATGTGTATTGATTATAGGCAATTAAATCGAGTGACTATAAAGGAAAAGTACCCATTGCAAAGAATTGATGATTTGTTTGATCAGTTAAAGGGTTCTTGATGTTCTTGAAGATTGATTTAAGATCAGGATATCATCAGTTAAAAATAAAAGAAGAAGATATTCAGAAAATAGCTTTCCAAACTAGATATGGTCATTATGAATATTTGGTAATGTTGTTTGGATTGACTAATGCATCTGCAGCATTTATGGATTTTATGAATCGAATATTCAAACTGTATTTGGATATTTTTGTCATTGTTTTTATTAATGACATGCTAATATATTCCTCTTCAAAATAGGATCACGAATGCATATACAGGCAGTATTGGAATTATTAAGACAACATCAATTGTATGCTAAACTCAGTAAATGTGAATTTTGGTTAAGAGAAATTAAATTTTTGAGACATGTAGTTTCCAATAATGGTATAGTTGTGGATTCTTTAAAAACTGAAGCGGTACAGAATTGAGAACAACCAAAATCAATTTATGAAATAAGAAGTTTCTTGGGATTAGCTTGATACTATCGATAATTTGTTTAAGGTTTTTCTAAAATTTCTTTGCCATTATTGAGATTAACAAAGAAAAGTGTGAAATTTGAATGGGATGATAAATGGGAGATAACATTTCAACTTCTGAAAAAGAAATTAGTATCCCCACCTATTCCCATAATTCATAAACGAGGAAAATGGTATGTTGTATATTATGATGTCTCTTTACAACGATTTAGTTGCGTATTGATGCAAGATGAAAGAGTAGAGACATATGGTTCCAAAAAATTGAAGTCTCATTAAAGAAATGATCTTGTTCATGGTTTGGAAGTGACGGCAATAGTTTTTGCTTTGAAACATTGGAGATATTATTTGTATGATAAAACTTTTGAAGTATATTCGGACCATAAAAGTTTGAAATATTTGTTTATCCAGAAAGAATTGAATCAAAGACAGACGTTGGATGGATTTTTTAAAAGATTATGATTATACCATTCATTATCATCCAGGTAAAGCAAAAGAGGTTGCTAACGCTTTGAGTAGAAAGTCAAGAATAATAGCATCCAGTTTGGGCATACGAGAGTATGAAATGTGGTTTGACATTGATAGCTATAAGTTACAATTGCGAAAAAAGAATCGACAGATATATCTTCATAATATAATGGTAAAACCAACAATGATGCAAGAAATTATTGATTTGCATTCAGAAGATGAAAGGCTAAGTAATTTAAAAGTCAAGGTTTTAGCTGGTGAAACAATTGAATTATCTATCCGGACTGAAGAAGAATTATGATTTAAAGGTAGAATGGTAGTTCTTGATATTGGAAAATTAAAGGAAGAAGTTTTGAAAGAGTATTATTGTTCCAAATTTGCTATTCACTTTGGTATTATGAAAATGTATCAAAATATGAAAAGAGAAGTATGGTGGAAGGGAATGAAAGGTTATCGCTAAATATGTATCTAAATGTTTGACGTGTCAAAAAGTGAAAGCTGAACACAGAAGACTGGCAAGATTATTAGAACCATTACACCTAGTAGAATGGAAGTGAGAACAAATAACAATGGATTTTGTATAAGGATTACCAAAGTATTCCAAAGGTAATGATACTATATGGGTGATTGTGGATAGACTTACTGAATCCAATCATTTCATACCCATACGTAGTAGTCATTCAGTGGATTATTTGGGTAAACGTTATATGAGAAATATTGTAAAGTTGCTTGGAGTACCTATTTCCATAGTTTCAAATAGAGATCCTAGGTTTATTTCAAAATTTTGGCGGAGTTTGCAGAATGAAATGATAACTAAATTGGATCTTAGTACAACTTATCATGCTCAAATAGATAGTCAATCTAAAAGAATAATACAGATTTTAGAAGATATGTTAAGAGCATGTGTTATGGATTTTCAAGGAAGTTGGGAATATAACTTGCATTTAGTGGAGTTTACTTATAACAATAGTTAACAATCTTCTATTGGTATAACACCATTTGAAGCATCATATGGTTGACCCTGTAGATTCCCTTTATGTTGGGCAGAGGTTGGAGAAAAAGTTTTGTTGGGTCCATAAATTATCCAAGAAACTAATGAGCAAATTAAATTAATTAAGCAACGACTTTTAGTTGCTCAAAGTCATCAAAAGAGCTATGCAGATCAAAGAAGAAGATTGTTAGAATTTGAAGAGGATAATTAAGTGTTTATCAAAGTACGATCCCATAAAAGTATTCAAAATTTTGGTAAAGGAGGAAACTTAGTACCAAGGTTTGTTGGACCATTTGAAATTTTAAAACAAATTAGTACTATGGCCTATAAAATAGCACTACCACCTCAATTTATTAATATTCATAATGTGTTTCATATTTCGATGCTACGGAAATATGAACTTGATCCTACACATGTGATACCCCTAGCTTTTTTAGAGGTAACTAAATTTAAATTTCTAGACAAAATTTTCTTTAAGGAGGGTAGTGTAATCACTTGAAGTTTTGCATAATTATGTCGACGTATTAGTGATGTGAAAAAGTAAATTTAAGGAATTATGCAAAATTATGTTTTTTCTGAATAGTTTGAATATATTGATAAAATTGATTATGCAAATATGTATGAAATTTTAAGGTGATAAACTAGACATCTCAAGAAAGAGAAAGACATTTGAATCATGTAATTTGGATTCACATAGCAAAAGTTATAGTATTTGGAAGTCAGATTAAGTATATATGATATTATTGTCCCATTTCTGTGAAGTGCTTAATTTGGACAAATCGAGTGAGAATTTGAAGAAGTGATCTAAGGATGAAAGTTTCCTAAGACATGTATCCATAATGTTAAGTAATAAAATGTGGTTACCAATAAAGTTGTGCCACATGTCAAGATGAAACAAGCAACTTAAACTATAAATAATGGATGTTGAAGGGTAAAATGACCTTTTCACTTCAAAAATTTAAGACAAAATGTTTGATTGTCAAGGGAAGACCTAGAGAATTTCCTTCTTATTTGAGGAAAGGAAAATCATGAGAGAGAGAGAGAGAGAGAGACGAAAAGAGAGGGTTTTGAAGGGAATGAGAGAAATTGAAAGGAAAAAGTGGAAATTTTGTGATGACCCGGTTTCTATAACTTTTGAAAATACGGGAAATTTAAAACTTTTATAAAACAACTGAAGTCTTTATTAAAACCTTCTTAGTTAAATCAGAGTTCTTTTCTAGAAAGCCGGACCATCAAAATCCTTTCCTTAGACTCGTTATGAAAATAGTTATATATAGTGAAAACCATAGTTATAAAATCATTTATCAAAACATAGCGGAATCATAAGACGTACATGTTACAAAAACAATAATTAAATTATTATTCTACATTTACAAAACCTTTTTTCCTTTTTCTTTCCTTAGCCTAGCCAGCCACAAGTTCTGTTTGTGCAAATCCTTCATCAACAGCTCATTGGTTCATTCATCATTCTTTCATGCATGTACCAATACCATTAGTAAACTGTGAGCCTGAGGCCCAGTAAGAAATGAGCTATGCAATATGATGTATGCCTCTCTTTAGTACATTTGGAATGGGTCTGCCCCAAACCAATCTTTTCATTACATTTTGTTCTTTTATTTCTTTCATTCATAACTCGTACTTCGAGCAGGAGATTGGAGGAACCCATGTGTGATGGTATAGTCTTGGTCAGCTTCTAACCTCCTGTGTGCAGTTGGTCCCGTTCCCGCCAAAGGAAAGGGGCGTAAGTCCAGTGCTAGACTAGATCCGAACTACCCATCCGCCCCCCAACTCCCCATTTCATCATCATTCTTTCATTTTGTTCATTTCATTCATTTTCCTCACTCAATGCATATGAGTACCAACCCCAGAGGTGACACTTCCTACTTGTTTCTATTAGCATGCTGCATGTACATGAGAAACATTATCGTAATGCATGTTATTGGAAAATAGTAATAATTATGATATAAAAGTGTGAACTAGAAAGCAATAATCACAACCATATATATATAAGTAAGAGTTAAAATAAAAGCTACTAACACCCTATACCTGGCGATGCATTCTAAACATACTTGGTAATTAAAAGAGACAAGAACAATTAGACATGCTTGGCAGTTAAATGGAAATACAATGTAAATATGCTTGGCAATTTAAGGAAAGCGGTAACAACGCAGACATGCTTGACAGTTTAAACAAAACTATAACAATATGCTAATATCCTAAACATGCTCAGAAATTATACTAATAACGTGCGATTCTTAACATGCTCAGAAATTAAACTAATGAGGTGAGATTATCATAGGCATGATATATATAAAGCAACATAGCTAACATAAATAAACAATTAAAGTAAACGACTCAGCTAATGGTGTAGGGCGTCCATTGGCCAATGACTCTACTCAATTTCTTACCTCAAAGCCTTAACACACATTAGCGCTTAACCGTTATCCATTTTCTCTTCTTTGTACCTGAAGCACTCCCGAAAGCTGAAGTAGACTTGTGAAGGATTTGAGGAGCAGAGAGCTCCAGCTTCAATCTCTTCCTTTTGGTTCACAACTTCAGAGAGCATCCTCATCCTCTGCCTCCATTTTTCTCTCTCGGCACAGCTCCATCTCCAGCTCACCCAAGAGCATGTCCTGTCCAAGCCATCTCCAGCCTTACAGATTGTATAATCCCAGAAATCCTCCTACCCATGCTTGCTCGTGTCTTCCAACGAAATTCCCCAGCTTTACAGAGTGTTTATCATTCAGAAAATTCATTCTCCATACCCTTGGTGCGATTCCAAGCTGGAGAGAATGGTGGGGTTGTCTGCATAGTAGACAACAATTCACCTGAACCGGTCAAGCCAAACTCGGTCACACCTAAGTCAGAGCACCCAGGTCGGAGCTCGACTCGAGGCTGGAAGCCGTAGCCAATCCGTGGACCCATCACCCTCGCCGTTCGCTGCTCCTTTGTTGTCGCCAAGCATCACCAAAAATTGACAGAGCGTCACCACTCATTACAACCCGACGCTAAATTCGGCGACCCGAGCTTCACACCGAGCCATTCTGTGAATCCTGACGCTTCAATCGTCTCCAGCTGCAGCTCGTCATTCGTCCGAACGCCCTCGCTCTCCCTCGCGTCATCACTCTCTCTCTGTCTCTCCAGTCTCCTTCGTCGATCTCCCTCTCTCAGTCTTCATTGCTCTCTCCGTCTCCCTGCCCTCTCTCTCTCTCTTGTCCTTTGTTCTGCATCGCGGGAATGGCCAAGGGCTAATTCTCTTTGGTCCCATCCAAACCAAATGGCATGAACCGGTTCTGCTGAATCGGTTCATGCATTCCATTATCCCCTTTAATCCTTTTTTATCCAAATTAATCTAATTTAATTCATCCTCTAACATAATTAATTCCAAGTAATAGAATTTATCCCATAAATCTCCCATAAATCTTATTCCCTCTTTTTGATTAAAAGCGAACCGAGCCATTTGTAATTTTTTGGATTGATCCGAACCAATCTAGTTCAGTCCATTATTCTCCCTCAAAAGTGTTTACGAACGAAGGATGGTGTCCTCACCCTCGTCTGCATACAGCGTCCGCACTCGTCTGAAACTATCCAGAAATTGGACAGATTCAAAATCACCGCGTCCGCATTCATCCCCATTCGTCCGCATTCATCTGGAACTGTCCAATTAGAGACAGGGGACGAATTAGGACGTAAGACTTCATCCTACACCGTCCCAAAGTGTAGGGACAACATTCAATGCATTTGCGGATGACATATCTCGTCCCCATGTCGTCCGCATGCGTCCGAATAGTCTATTTCATGCCTTAAATCCATAATTTTCCATACTTCAATTATTTTACCATATTTACCCCCTTCAAAATTAAATCTTAATTATCCTCCAATAAATTCCTTAAGTTAAAATCTACGAATACGTCCTTGATAATAGCCCGATAATTATCCAATAAATTCAAATATTTCCAATTACTTTCCAATTACCCTTAATAAATTCTGATAAAATAATCGGGGTGTTACAAATTTGACCTTGAATCTGAAGAGGAAAGTTTTAGAATGACGTGAGGATTCTAAAGCATCAAAATTTGAAGAGAAAGGTGAAACTTTGAAGTTGAGTTTGAAGTTGGAAAGGGTTAGAAATTAAGGTGAGTAATTCAAATCCTTGAAGAGTTGTATTTTTGTGTAATTGCATGATATAGGTGGAGATTTTAGCTTAGAATTTCCAAATTATGTGTTTTGATTGATATATTGTACGTCTATAATGGATTGGTATAATTATATTGGTGTTTGGTTAAGGGAAGAGGGAGATTTTTTAAGGAATTCACGATCTGTCTCCAAAATGGTCGACCAGTTCGATTATAGTCAACCAAATTTTCAACGTATAAAACGAATCTGTATGAATAGTGGTCGACCAGTTGAGTTGTGGTCAGCCAAATTGTTAATATAATTGGAATCTGTAAGAATTGTGGGCGACCAGTTAGATTTTGGTTGACCACTTCTGTGAAAAGTTGAATCTGTGAGATTTTCGGTCAACCAATACTGAGGAGGTGGTCAACCAAAACTCGTGTTTTTGGATATTCTTCCTTGATTTTTAAACCATTTGTTCACCCAATGCATAGACCATTTGGGAGATGATTGAGACATTGATAGAATATGTCTAGATAGATGTACGAGACCAATTCATGTATCATTTATATGTGTTTAATAAAAAGATTTGCAAGGTTCATATTACATGCATTATTAGTATGTATTATATGCATTCAATGTATGCATAGTGAGGATGCCAAATCATGCATCATGATATATTTATATATACAAAACATATTATCTGGGTGGTATTGTTGATCATAGAGGAACCTAATATGCCTAGACAGACTACGTATTGTGTGATGTATGTAACGACCTGATTTTTATTTACTTTAAAAATCGTGTAATTTAAAACTTTTTCCTTTATAAAATCAGAGTAAGACTTTTTCTTTTATAAAACCCAAGCGTTAAAACTCTTTTCTAAAACCCTTTTTATAAATTGCAGTATAAGTAATAAAATCCTTTTATAAAACGCAGCGGAATTTAAAACAAAGCAGTAAAGAATATTAACTAATTCACAAACCCTTTTTCAATTACTTTTCATTTAACTCTTTAGCCTGGCCAGCCACAAGATCCACCCGTGCAAATCCTTCATCAACTGTCTTTGACTTGTTCTCTTGTTTTCTCGTGCGATACCTACATCACAAGACCTAAACTAATGAGCCAATTGCCCAGTAAGTGATAAACGAAATGCAATGCAAATGATATGCATGATCATACAAATGCATTACAGAAGAGATCTATATTCCATCTGTTAGTTTGGTGCGATGGGTAAGTCAATTGCTCTCGTGGCTTAACCTATGGTTCCAACGAGGAACCACACCAATCGGGGTGTCACCACGAGCCATACCCAATCGTTTTGTTAAAGACGTTGGGGTTTTAGAATGGGGTAAAGGTGAACCCTAGCTTCCACGTAGCTAAGTCTCATCTCACCGCTCCCTATGTGGGAGTATACTACCGTATGGAAGTGTCACCTATCACCCGAACCCCCACACGCCTATTTATATATATTAATTATGTCATGCAATATGTTCGTGAATACATACAGTCCTATATGATAATAAAAATTTCTAATAAACATATCATTAAAAGAACACATAACATGCAATCCTAACTCTTGCGATGTAGGGTCTGAAGACCAAAACTCAGTAAGTATCAACTTACCTGGGTCCGTAGCGTTGCTGGACATTATTCTTTTTCCTTTAATACCTTCAAAACCATTAAATAAACACTCATTAATTACAGACTATTAATCTCACTTCCATAGTTTATTACTCGCAAAGAGTTTGGCACGACCAATCCTCATAATAGAATTTCAATTAAAGGTTTCCATCCATTCATGCTCAACAATACTATAAATCCTCACTCTTCATATTTTTCCTCATTTCGATGTTTATCAAACACAGTAGACAACACAACCCAACCATCCAACACATATTCATTTGCTACTTACTAAAATCCTTAACCCAAGTTCAACTTAGACATTTAACCATGCTTGCAATTGTCAAATACGAATAGGAGAACAGTTTTCATCATTCCTAAGGTGATATATGTATGCCACAATAGATCATAGGATAAAAGAAACACAATAAGTGTCAATACTTTTCTAAACAAAAGACAACTATGAGTTGAAATCAATAAAATCCATCTCCATAGCAAAATATCCAAAATTCACATGCTCTTTTTAACAACTTCAGTTTACTCAACTATTTCCAGAATAAAAGTATAACTCTGTGAATGACGTCTCTTCTATGCTAACAGCACAATTTCAATCTATAATACTACTCTGAACATGCTCTGAACTGTCTACAATACTACTCTTTCTTGCTCTAAATTGTCAATCCTCTACGCTAATAGTTCATATTCCAAACATATTGGTATTAGTATAATAGAACTAACCACAACAGCGTATCACTATACCAAAACCAAACCATAATGTACCACATAACAGTTTTCCTTGTAATTAACTGAATAAACCTCCTTTGTATAACTCACTTACGACATGGATACACCTGACTATGAATGATAAAGAGTCAATAAATTGAGAGACATCAAAACAGAATCATTACACATCAATAGAAATCACTTCCAATTTCACAGGTGATAGGGTTACAATCCAACATTGAACAGGAATATAACAGGAATTAACACTATAAACCCCACGATGTAGGGCCTCCTCTGGCCAACTACATCATTTCAAATTCTTACCTCAATATTCAGCTTAGTATCCAGCAGCAAACAACAACCAATCCACAGTCGAAACAACAACCAAGAGAAGGTTTTCCAACTGTTCAAGCTTCACACGTTTCCTAAGCAAAGATGGCATTAGTTTCAATTCTCAAAATCAACCTGACCCAATTGGTGATCCACAACTAAACTAACAGTTAACACTTACCTTCACTTCACATATGGACAATTCCTCACAGCAAAATCCAGAGTAGGTGCACCAGAGTTGTCCAACAGAAACTCATACAACTCTTCACATAACTCACTTAACTCACTAAAAACTTCACACTCACAAGAAAAACGTAGCACACTCACCTCACTGCCAGCAACAGAGTATACAAGAGAAACTTACCTATTATAGACGAAGGGAGAGGGAGAGCTGAGCTACAGAAGGGATAAGAGAGCTGACAGTTGTGCAAACCAACAAAAGTGTGGTCCATTGAGGCACACACACGTGGAAAGCCTTCCCTTATGTAGAGAGGGGCTCGACGTTGTAGGGGTAGGCTGGAGAAGAAGACTTTTGTTGATTTCTGCAAGAAATCGGAAGAGATAGACGATTTTAAAGTGGGTTTCTCGAAAATTCCTGATAATTTAGACGTGAGTTGGCATCCACATGCAGCGTCTGCAGTCATCCAAATTGTCCAAAAATTGTCCAGAGTCAAATGGGACGATGGTCTTCTTCGTCCGCGTTTGTCCGCTACCGTCTGAATTGTCCCAGAATTGTATAGATTCAATGCGAACACGAACCCTCTCATCCGCATCGTCCGCATAGGTGTCCGAATTAGTTTGGGATGCAATATTTCATCCTCAGGCGTCCCAGGTTCAACAATGCAACTTCACAGTGTTGCGGACGCGGGCAAGCCATTTGAAGTGTCGTCGCCAGGCGTCCACATGTCACTATTATGCACTTTTCTTAAGTTTTACATACTTAGATCATTTTCCAACATTAACCATCTATTTTCCATGCATGATTTACACTCACTGTTGCATAATTCGACGAAATATTCATATATTAAAATTATCCAAAATTCTTACATCATCAAAAAGGAAAAAGTATTTTCAGGGTATTACAATGTATGTAAAGTAAAAAAATAGAAGGGAAGTGAATGTGGGTCCTCCTTAGGTTGAGAGTCTCTAGTCCTCTAGAGGTTTTATTATTCATGGACACACCTTGTAACGACTTGGTTATTCTAACCTTTTAAAATACATTAAAATTTAAAAATTTTCTTTTTCTTTTGCAAATAGCTGAAAACCTTTTAAAAATATAATCAGAGTGCAACTGGATCATTACTAACTATTTCGTTAGACTCGTTATGAAAATCGCCATAAGTATTTCAAAACTATAGTTATAAAGTCGACTATTAAAACATAGCGGAAACATAGCTTATTCATCTTACAAAGACAATAACTAAATGAATTACTTTACGTTAACAAAATCCTTTGTCCTATCTTTTAAACTATAGGAACTATAATCATAAACCATTTTAATGACAACGTAGCGGAAACCTGAATAAACTAATTTACAAAATAAAAGCAACTATTTACATATGTGTTTACAAAACCGTTTTGCTCTTTATGTCATTAATCTTTAACCTTTAGTCTTTACCTTTTAGCCTTTCCAACCGCTTGCACGTGCAAATCCTTCACCAACTGCTCTTTATTTGGTTCATCATTTTCTCGTACGTGTACCTACACCACAAGTAGTACGTGAGCCTAAAGGCCCAGTAAGGAAAAGGGGGAAAACAATCACATACACCACTCTTTAATTCTTTTTGGAATGGATGTCGGTCCAAACCAATTCTTTCTTTACGTTCTGTTGGGTTCGTTCGTTCTTTCGTTCGTTACTCGTACATCGAGTTGAATTAAGAGAGCCTTGTGGATAGGGAGTAGCCTATTGGATAATAACCACCTATGATAGCTTGTCCCGTACCTGAATAGGGAGGAGACCTATCCAGCTACCTAGTTACACCCACACTGCCCTTCCGCCTCTTAATTCCCATAAATCATCGTTCAATGTAGTCATTCACCCCAAAGACCCCTCCATTCTTATTGATTTAGTCATTCACCCCAAAGACCCCCCTCCATTCTAGGTCCTGATCGTGGTGGTTTGGTCTAGTGTATAAGGTGTGGTTACTTCAGTTTAAGTTTCCTCTTGGTGTTTCTTTGTGGTTCCTGGTGATGATTTATTTATTTATTTAGCTTGTCTTATAGTGTTGAATGGTTTTATTTACTGCATAGTATTTTTGTCTCTGTTAATTTTACTTTATCTTTTGTTTTTGTTGATCACTTTTGTAGATTTTGATCTATTTGTTTGTGTTTTGGGGTTAAATATTTATTAAGACTTTCACTGACAACCTAACTGGGCTACTCGATTTGGTTATGACCGATTTGGTTCTCTATCAGAAGTATGTCTTTCAATCGGACATTTATGTTAGATTTGCCTTTGGGGTGTGCAATCCTATTTTTTGACAACAAATTTTTCATGCCTTTGGAAAGCTATTGATGGTTTTAGATAGACTGAGGAGCTGCAATAATATACTCTAAAAAGCAAGGAGCAGTATATAGAAGATAAATATGGTTCGGCAAAAACCCTATCACCTGGACAAACCCTTTGATAGTTTGGTCACCGTAGGATTGAGGTTCTGACTGTTGGAGGCAAAGAAGATGACCAATTATGGTTTCCCTCTTCTCCTTTATATTTCGATGCTCATCAATGAGGCCCTGCAAAATCTTATCTTCTCTCTCAGCAAGCTTCACTAACCTCTGTCTGTAACCAGTAGGGTCGATCCAGTTCAGAATGGGAAAAAAACTCCCTGGATGTACCGTTTCTACTAGCGAGGTGATCTGCTTCATCGTATCTCTGAATTCTCTACCTTTTTCTCCGTCTTCTTTTGAGACCTCATCCCCATAGAACCTCTTCCCGGCAGCTATTCTCATGATGATGTTACTCGTCAGCTGGAAAAACAGAGACTGTAATTCCACTTCTGAGAATTTATTGCGGGAATTTTCACATAAATTCACCAGCAAAATCTTGACTTCGTCTCTCCGGATATATGAAAAGTTATCAAGACGATTCTTCGAGAAGATTTCAATGGCCCCGATTCGCCGGAGATTCCGCCATAGTTTCCCGTACGGTGACGTTCCCATGGTTGTATTGTTGTAGTGAATATGCTTTCCGGCGAGTGATGGAGGGCGGTTTGCAAGGACCACGTCGTTTTTAGTAAAACATTCCTGTATTGCGTCCGGAGAGGAAACAACAACTGCAAGTTTCGATCCAAACTTGAGAGAGAAAATTGAACCATACTTGGCTGAGAGCTTAAGAAATGTCTTATGTGCAGGATGTTTCATGAGATGGAGGTGACCGATCACAGGAATAGAAGATGGGCTAGGAGGTAGCTTTCTTCCATTGTTACCGGTTTTAAGCAAAAGCTTGAGAGCAGCGACGAGGCAGGCGAGACAAATAGAGTAGAAGATTGTGTCCTCCATTATCATTTCTTCGAATGGCTTTTGCTCTTTTCTTTTACGACATAAACGTTGGACTGATAATTTCTTTCTTTCCTTTTGTTTTTTTGGCATCTCGTTCTCGCTTTCTACTTTTCATCTCAACCACTCATTTGTTTAATCCATATGATTCACTTTCATAATGACAATAAACAATGTGATCAAACAACGACAAAATTGTAGTGGCAAATGATTATCCACTCCTTGCTTAAATAGTACAAAGCAAAACTTTAAGCGATGAAAATGCCTCTATTCAAGCCTGAATTATGGCTTGTGGAATCTCAAAATTAGAAGATCAACTTTATTGATTAGAGGTAAATCTTTGTATAATGTCATCAACTCCCTTTGATCATAGTATCTCAAAGTAAGACAACAAACTTAAACATCGTATATATTATACAAAGATTAATGTAAATTTTTCATATTTTAAATTAAATATTGTATAAATGAGCAAACTACGAAGACATCAACATACACGCCTAAATAAAGTGTGTACATGTCATTTTATACATAATAATATACCATTAGTGGGAAATTTAAAAAAATAACCATTGTACTATGGGATCTCAGACAAGTCAATCACTAAACGTTTTTCGTTAATAACTTAAATACTAAACTATGATAAATGAATGGAGCAAATATCATTGTTAACTTAAAAGAAACAACTTGACCATATCATTTTAGAGAACTCGAATTGGAAAAGAGCTAATATCCACAGAAAAAACTGTAAGAACTCATGATTTCTTACTGCATATATGGAAAAAATTGTCCAACTCTATAAGTTGATTTTAATTATAATTTAGAAGATTTTGTAAAAGAATATATAATGTTTTAGATATCGGATGATTTAAAATTGTTTTATTGTCTACAGGAGAATCATAACTTGTCTATGTTTTTCTACGAAGAAGATGATGGATTTGTTCATTATCTGCAGAGGAAAGATGTAAAGGAAAGACATATTTCCTCTACGGAAAGTAATCTTTCTGCAGAGGAAAGTCATATTTTCTCTACGGAAATTTGTCTTTCTGCAACGTAAAGATGACTTTCCTAAGCGCAAAGTCGCCTTTCCTGAGATTTAGTTCAAGGACCCATTTTTCGTGGCAGAAAGACAACATTTCATAGCGGAAAGTCAACGTTCCACAAAGCAACGACAATGTTTTTAATGGAAAATGTAACAGCGATGTTTGCTCCGTTCATTTCTCATAGTTATGTGTTTAAGTTGCTAGTAAAAATTGTTCATTGGTTGACTTTTCATTGTCCCATAGTAGAATGGTTGTTTTGTTAATTTCTAGTTTATTGTATAGAGTATGAAATCCAAATTTGTAGACGGTACATACTCTATAAAAAGCAAATGAACATGACCACACATCTAAACAAAACACACATGCACACTATAACGGCTTGTATTAAAGTTAACTAAGTTAATCACATTTGGGTAATAAAATGTGAATGAAAATGGTAACAAATCATATATTAGCAAATATGATCTAGTTAAGCAATTACAATGGGTTGTCAGTTGTGTCAGGACCTGAAGGTGGGCTGGACAGGAACGTCAGGCAAAACGACGTGGCCCTTGGAGAGGACCTGATCGCCTAGCCCAAGACTTGTTAAAATTTGCAGAAGATTTGTATAAAATTTTCAGTCATAACTCACTTGTGATGGGTCACGGACCATATAGTGATCGCAAGAGTTAATAGAGCAAAAATATAAAGGTACATGATCCAAATAAAACTGTGCATACAAACAAAAGTCAAGAAACTCGAACTCCAAAATACCATACAATTTATCTGACACTTTACTTACCAGGAAATAAAAACACAACCAAAAAACAAAAGTGAAATGGAAGAAAAGTCTTTAACCAAATCCCGTGTAAGTCTGGTTACTCTTCTTTTTACCTGGAGGGGAGGTGTCATTGGGACGAGTGACTAACTCAGTAGGAAACTTATACTAAATGATACGCACATGTAAAATTTGTTTTACTTTTTCATAAAAACTATGGGTTTTTTGGGTAATCATGCACGTTTCTCAAAATATTTAAAATCATTTTTATCTTTTAAGCAAATTTGAACTCAAATGCCCCGGACGAGACATTAGGAAAACATGGCTGTATACATAGACAACTATAAGTCAAAAATATTCTTGTAGTATTTTATCTTGAAAACCGCTTTTAGTGAAAATGGAAGAACAGTCAGGGACTCCTCCTATCAATCACATAGAAAGGTGGTGACCATTTCTAGGCTGAACCTTATGAGCCTAGAGGAAGACAAATGACAACAGTTCGAAGACCTGGCACACCACTCGGGTTGTCAATGAGCAAGCTCTAAGATGACATAGCTCGTACCACACACCCTGATCAAGTATATGGATTCGAAACCCAAGGAAGTGTTATCATCTTCCTTATCCCATCTTTCACACAACGCACAAACAATCATCTCCACGCAGTAGGAGATGTACTGGGGATAGTCTCGTGATACTTTGACACCGAAATTGTCCCAAGTATCAAGAAGATTCATTGCCTCGAAATAAGAATCCAAACATGTCATCACACGAAAACAAAGTGCATGAAAGTAAACATGTAAAACTCTTATACATACGTAGTATAAAAATTGACGTGCTCTCGTGCAGTCCTCTTCAGATTTTCGTATGTGGTAGCCCACAAAATACAATTTTTGAAAAACAATGTAATGTGATGCAAGACAACTAAGTATGTAACCCCTACCTCAACGATTGTCTATCTTGTTATCCGAAGTAGCAACAACCACAGGTATCAGCTTGAAGTCCTTGAACTCATCCGAGCCTAAAACATATTAAAGGATAGGAATTCTCGTCAATGTTTATCAAGAAATAGGTGGAAGGGTCATATACCAGGACTAGGAACATAAGCGAGGTGTAATTGACCCAATTACACGCGTATCTATACAACTGGGTCGACTCGGAATATTTCCAAGGAAATCTGCTCGACTTTCGGTCGATTAGCCCATTTCTAATCAACCGATCGATCAAACCAATTTTTGACTTAGGTCAATTTGCAGTTGACCGATCATTACGAGTCGATCAGCCACTGTCCTTGGTCGTTCGATCGCAAAAAAATTGGATCCATCAAGCACATGCTCTCGGTCAACTAGTTTTTCGGCCAACTAATCAATTAGTTAGTTAATTGGTCGACCAGATTAGTCTCTGACACGATTTCTCTACCAAAGACACACCGTCTTGCTCAATTTCACCTCCAAATGATCAATAAACCTACCTAGATTTCAATACACCAAAATAAACCAAATGGGTCCCTTGGATTTGAGTTTTTAAGCTCGAATCAGAGGTCAAAATTTTAGAATTTAAACCCTAGAATCGGAGGAGAAAACCTTACTGTTACATGAACTGTCTTCATGAAAGTTGTTCACCTCGTCGCCGCGAATATTTCCCTTCCGTTGAAATGTTGTGATTTGTCTGTTTAAGCTCCGACGTTCTCCCTCTTTGCGTCAAGCTTGCTGTCGACCAAAGGAAGAAGAATATGTCTTCTTCCTTCTCCTTTCTTTCTTTAATATTTCTTTATTTTATTTAGTAATAATAATATATAAAATATATATTATGTATTGTATATTAATTAAATTCATTTCGTTTTCCGATCTCAATTCTTATTTGCTCCGAATTCAAATCAACAACAATCCTTTGATCGATTTAATTTTTCAATTTCACTTTCTCATTTTATTTACCACTCGATAATTACCCAAGTTTACTAGTTTTGAACGTTTGACCAAAATTTCACATGTGTTCGCTACGCAAAAAATCGAGTCAACTTTTCCATATTATGATCGATTATTATGCGAAAAATTTACAAGTGGAATCTAAAACTTCATGGGTTTTACATCTTAACCTCTTTAAAAGAAATTTCATCCCGAAATTTAAATAAAACCCATCATACATCAGAAAAGATAAGGGTAATTTTGCATCATGTTGATTTGACTTTCCACGTCGCTTCCCTCTCAGTGTGATTCCTCCATAACACACGAACCAAGAGGATCTCTTTGTGACGAAAGACTTAAACCTTTTTGCTAAGGATTCGCTCCGGCCACTCTTCATACGAGGTATCTTCCTGGATAGGAACGTTGGTCCAAGAGATAACGTGGTATAGATCTGGCGTGTATTTCCTCAGCTCGGATATGTGGAAAACATTATGGATGTATCCAAGCTGGGGAGGTAGGTCAAGCTTGTAGGACACATTGCCGATCCTCTCAACAATTTGAAACAAGCCAATATACCTCAGAGCTAACGTTCGTTTCACCCTGAATCGAGTGATCCCATGCCTCGGTCGAACATTCAGGAAAACAAAGTCTCCTACATAACGATAATTAAACAACGTTTTCATACTATGATTTAACCTAGTTGTAATAGTGAAATGAGTAGCAAACCCGTTAACAATTTACATGCTTTCAGGCTAAGATTTAATAGGAATTCGTACAAGATATTTAAGTCGTTAGATCTGCTTAACATCTTCAACAGATCAGATTCTAACATATCAAGGAAACATACTGCGTAATATATGATGAGTTACTAACAATAGCAAAACTATACAACGAATCATGGAGATATACCTAACTGATAGTTAATAAAATATGCTAATTAGTTTGATTCAACAATAAACATGCTAATACGTTTATATCAACTAAAACCAGAAGGTTTCTATCCAGAACCAAGAATCCAACATTTGCAGTAGAAGTCTAACAATTAATACAAGAATCAACATTTTAAAATAGAATAAGGCCAATCTGAGATTGGCTAGCAATATTCATGTATTTTACTTCCTTAGACAATTTCCATTCATTTGTTAAGTCAACAACTCCTATCATAGTAGTTCACATTTCATTTCAATGAATATTGAGTGCATCACATTAGAATTAATAGCAGTAAAGAGAAAGACATTAAAGAAATCTACAGAATTTACCAATCAAAGACTCAACACAACACACACACACACAATCTACTTGTGGGAGGGTCTTCATTGACCAAGACAATACCCAAATCCTTATCTCGAAGTTTTAACGTGTGTCAGCACTTATTCGTTATTCTTCTTCATCTTTTTTTGATACATTCACAAATTAATAACACTTATCATAAATCTTATAATACCCCGATTTTTTAAGTTGGATAATTATTTTATCGGGGTATTACGAAGGACGTTTTCGTAAGAATTCTATTTATTAAGATTAAATGAAATTTACTGTAACTAAAATAAATATTAATTTAATGAATTTAATTTATAATATTTGAGATTTATTATAATTGTTGTACTTTAAAATTAATTTTTTGTTTTGCATTAAGGAATAAATAGGAATTAAAATAGATGATAATTTAATAAATTAAATTATAATGTTAGGATTATTTACGTTAAGGAATTAATTCAGATTTATTAGGAATAATTAGATTTAAAATAATGAAAGAGTATTTTAAAGTTAATTGGATAATTAGATTAAATGAATTAAATTGAAATAATAGAAGTAGATGCTGAACCGGTTCAGCAAGAACTGAATCGGTCCAGCGATTTAAAACACAGAATGGCCTTGTGTTTGAGTCGAGCGCGAACAGAGAGCAAGAGAGAAGAGACGAGACGAGGGAGAGATCGGGATGGAGCGCCGGAGAGCGAGCGACGACGGCGAGCGAGTCGACGGGTTCGGCGTGCGTCCAGGCGAGGTGGAGAGGTGAGTCGTGGCGTTCGCGGCTAGGGCTCGCGATTTGGGGCTCGGGATCGATTTTGCCGGCGATAAATTCCGGCTTCTGGCAAGGCGTAGTCGAGGTAAGTTAATGCCTTCCCTATCCTTTGCGTTTGGTTGGCCGGATGGCGTTGATGGTCGGCGTTGGCAGGGATTGGCCTGGCGTTACGGCGTTGGCAGGGATTGGCCTGGCGTTACGGCGTTGGGAGGCAGGGGAACGGCTTCGGCCGGTCCAGCTTGCTGTTGGGTTGAACCGTCCACCTTTCCAGCTGTGTGTTTCTGCCGACACACGTTGGGAGCAATTTAATGGGGTGGGTTGATGAATTATGAGGAGGTAGTGAGTGGTTGTCATTGTTGAGGTTGTCGGGCTTTGTCTTCTGGCATGGGCAGATAAATGAAGCACATAGAGGGAGGGGAGATGACAGAGAGCTCTCTGGGGCGGGAGAAGCTAAGACTGTGAGCTGTTGAAGCTTGGAGCTCTCTGGAGTGGGGGTTGAGTGCTCTCTGATGGTCCTGGAAGCTGGAGCGCTTAAAGTTGGAGTGCGCTCTTCTAGAGCTGCTGCCGGGAAGCTACCGGAGATGGAATGCTGTCCGTCTTTGTGTATCTTCGTCGATGGTAAGGAATGGGTAGTCCGGCCGTCTAAGCCCTACCCACGAGTACGTATGCGTGCGTTGAATATGGTTGATTGATTTTCGTAGTTAGTTTTCCTTGGATTTGGTTAGAGTAGTTTTGCTTACTGTGATTTGCCGTAGTTAGTTTTGCTTAATGTTATCATGTGCTTAGAGTAGTGTTGATTTCCTGCGTTGTTGTTAGCTATGTGATTTTGCCATGTGATTATATTAGTTCTGTAATTTCAATTTATTAATTCTTTGTTTAGTTAATTAGTAGAATTGTGTTAGTTAATTAGATTCTATTTTTTCTATTGTTAACCTCTTCCTTACTAAGTCTTTCAGGCTTACAGTTTACTTGTGGTGTAGGTACCCGCAGGAGAAGATAGTGTCAAATTAGAAGCAGTGGATGAAGGATTTGCACGCGCGAGTTTGGGGTTGGCCAGGTGTCACGGTCCTACTTTTGAGAGATTTTTCAGGAGGGCCGTGCGGCACTCGTTGTTAGGGGGAACAACGAGTCAGCCTACTAAGTGTGCCAACGGCACCGATGGCCCACGACGTTAGAACAAGCTTGAGTGTCTAGCGAGCGAGCGAGCAGCGAGCGAGATTTATCGAAAGCATCATTGAGCATAAAGAGAATAGTTTGAATGTAAAAAGCCTTTTCATTGATTGCTAGCAAATTACATTGGGTAGGGGGGTCTACGTGCAGTCATGCCTCTCCCCCTAAAGAGCATTCTGGACCATCTCCACTATGGCAGGAGTAAACATGCTATAGTGGCGAGGAGTCACTTTGCCCAAAATGGAAATAAAAGAAATACAAGGAAATTACTATAAATGGAAATAAATCTAACTAAGCAGTAGGGGCGGCCATGGACAACACGTCCTGGTCAAGCCCGGATTCTAACACCAGGCTACGAGAAGTAAAAATAATTTGGTTGTGATTTATTTAAATTAAGTTTTCTAAATTGTAATTAAGTGTTTAGCTTATTCCTTTAAATTATTTCCGCTTCCGTAGATGATTATTTCAGCAAACATTTTAAATATCTATTTGTTTTCAACGCTTCCGCATTTTATTAAATAAACGAGTTTTTATACTGAGTTTAACGAACGGTTGGTAGTGGTCCGGATTAGGCGTGCTCTGACACGTTTTCTCGCATTTTAACGCATTTTCAAAAAGAGGCGAAAATTTGGGTCGTTACAAATCTAGTAAATTAATCAACTTATTAAACTTCATTGTCATTTAATAGAGTTTCCTAAACGAAATCACTTCCTTAATTACCACTCTGCTTAATAAATTACTCCCAATTGATAACGTCTAGAATTGAGTTCAATACGTAGCGAAACCCAATGTGATTTCACCCATGAATTATAGACCCGTAAATCAAAATCCAATATGGTATCCGGATCGAGTCATAAACTATATCATCCAATTTCCATACTACTCATTAATCCGATTAATGATTTAAATCCGACTCCATAGAGCGTATCATCCAAACATACATAACGCCTTTATTTTACCAAACTAAATCAACAATTCTATGTATGCAAATCAAACCCAACAAATTATTACTCTAACAAAATTATCCTTCATATTATAAAAAGGGCATACATAACATCTCTTGAATACCACACGACTTCCCCTTTAATGACCACAAAACAATCAATTCTAACAGTTGAGTATCACAATTAATATTCAGAATCCAAATTGCAACTTAACAATAATATTCCAGGGCATCACAACCAATATTATTCCTTACATATTATTGATTCCAAACAAGAGAATACTCACCCCCTTAATATCAAAACCAATTCCAATTTATTGACATTCCAATAATTACAAGACATGAAATTAATTCATTGAATCAACGCAACCTCCGCTCATTATCTAGAAACATGTCCAGAATAAGAAATCAAACATGTCCAGAATAAGAAATCAAGCATCACAGACAACAACAAAAAATGACATAATCTCACCAATAATTTGAGAGTAATTCCTCTCTATAGTCCAACACCTATCGGCCAGCACCAGGGAGTAAATCCCACAAGCTCATTCACTACCAAGACCAGAGGGTTCTGGAGTTTCACCAGAACACTCCCAACAGCCTTCCTTTCCTTTCTTTTAACACCGCAACAAACATCCAGCCCACACCACACTGCCACTTTTCCTAAAATAATCACACAAGCCACTTTCCTCCATAATCTGCCAATCCCACAACCCACTGATAATTCATTCCTTCATACTTCCACTCACAGTCATTAGCAAAACAATTATGTGCCCATACCTTCAAAATCTGCAGTGCAATACCAGCTAGAAAGGAGGCCACCGTGGAAGATTCATCTTTGCCAGTAGACCGCTCAACCAGATTCATAAGCTAGACCGGCTGTGGAAGATTAGTCTTTGCCAGTAGACCGTTCAACCCGATTCATAAGCTGGACCATGGCCTTCGGCCGGTCCAGCTCAAACTGTCCCTGCTGCCATCGACCCGAGTCCCGAGTTGTAGCACCCGATGCCAAACCTCACCATTTCGTCGCCCTCTCCGTCCATCGTCGTTGAGCGTCACCAAAAATCAACGGACACTGCAACACTGACGCCAATCGGCGACCCGAGCTTTGCACCGAACCGTTCCGCGAAGTCCGACACTTCGACGGAGTCCTAACTGTCCCGCGTTGTTCCTTGCCGCAGTAGCTCGCACCTCCGACCGCCACGAAGGAGCCGCCAGGGCTCGAGCCGAGCACCGATGATGTTTCCCCCTTTCGCCGGCTCTCCCTTCTCTCCCTCGTCTCTTTCTTCTCAGTCTCCCGATTCCCCTCTCTCCCTTGTCTCTTTCTATTTTCTATTTTCTGATAAATGGCCAAAGGCCAACCCGAACCAATAGAACCGATTTATGCACTCCCTTTTCTCCTTTAATTCTTTTAATCCAATTTAATTAATCCCCTTAACATTGTTAACCCCAAGTAATCCAATTCATCTCATAAATCTCACTTCTTCATTTTCTTTTATTTAAAAGAAACCAAGCCACTCATAATCTTTCAGATCGAGCTGAACCAACCCGGTTCGATCCATTAATTTCTCTTCAGCCTGATAATTCGGACAAAGATAAGCGTCCGCACCTCGCGTTCGAAACTATACCATGTAGACCAAAATGAGGGTTGGGACGAGGAAACTCGTCCTGGCTTCCTTTGAAACTTCGTCCGCACTTTGTCCTAACAGTCCAGAACAACTTTTCCTAAACGTTTTCTTACTAAATTGTCGTCCCATAATATTTTCTCTCATCCAAATTAAATCTTAATCATTCCCGAATAATTTCTTTAAATTATAATATACAAATACGTCCTTGGTAATACTCCGGTAATTTTCAAATAAATCCAATATCCCCAATTTACATTCCAATTATTCTTATTATATTTTGACATATAAAAGGTTGAGGTATTACACACCTATTGGATATAGTAGCTAGTACGGTGGGGTTTCATGGTCGTGTGCGACTTTACAGACGAAGATATATGATTTGCATATACTAACATCAAGAATATGATAAAATGGCACTTGTTAAATAACTCCATTATATAAATTAAATGGACATTGCATTAGTTTATACCATGATTGCATTATTGAGAGTAAAATAAGAATGATGTGAAACTCATATTTCATATCACTTGGTTTACTAAATGGAAGTGGAGGGTGTTGGTCTTATACTTATGAATACGATTGTAATTTTTGAGTATTAGAATTACTTGTTGACCTTTGTAGCTCATTCCATTGTGGTTTCATCTTTTCAGATTAGGAGAATAACCAGAAAGACAAGGCCAAGGTAGATCAAAGGTCAAAGGCTAGACACTCAGGGTAGGAATAGAACTCTTATTTTTGAATCATATGTGCATGAGTTTTAAGTTTCCTTTGTGTATAGTATGGTGTGAGGGTTACATATAGTGACCCAAAGGTTGTAATATACTATATTCTGTACGTTTTCTTTTAAAAATAACACATGTAAAATATGTTGAGTTAAGTAAGATCAAATATTTGGTTGTTAAAAATTGAAAATCGTGGATTATGCAATTGACAAAAGAAGTATAATTCCTCCTTAACAGGACTATTTGACTTCCTCGAAACTTTGTCTGAGGAAGAAGTATAATTTGTTGAACACAATTAGAGAAAAAGTCATGGATTATGCATTGAAGAATGTGTATGGGATAAAGTTAGTCAAAAGTGAATTCCATAGGTAGATGGCCATGCACAAGGAATGATGCAACTAACGGATTCACGCTTCAAAAATACATAGAGAACTTATGTTTCAAATAAAGAGTTATAACGAGGTTCACATCTGTTCACGACAGATAAAAAGCCAACATGCTTCTGCCAAGTGGGTGACAACCCAATATTTGAACAAGTTCAAAAGTCAGGCCACATGGGACATTTCTTCCATCATTGAGATAGTCAGAAAGAATGTTAATATCAACATCACCCCAAATCTTGCTAGAAGGGCAATGAATGAAGCCTAGAAACTAAATGAAATGATATGGCGATAAACAGTATAAACAATTATGGTCGTAGATAGAGGAAAGTCGCAGATCCAATTGTGGTAGCACATTAGTTGTTAGTATACCTACACCGCAAGTAAGACGTGAGCCTAAAGGCCCAGTAAGAAAATGAGTTTATGCATATTGAATGCCACTCTCTAATTCTTCGGAATGGGTCAGCCCCAAACCAACCTTTTAATTACATATTTTAGGAATAGCTCGTACATAGAGCGTGGGGTTTGGGGAATCCTATGGTTTCTAATTAATTATGTTACAGGTCTTATAATCCCGACAAGGGAAATATTAGTTCTTTTCCTCACTCAAGGCGTGTGGCCAACCCATGGTAGTATTCCTAATTGTTTCTATCATTATGATGCCTAAGACTACCCTACGGTACATACGAGAGTTCATATAACAACTATAGCGGGTATGAGAATGCACGACAATAACATACGAGGTGAACCAATAACTAAATCAAAGCAATACGTTAAAGGACGATAGCATGCTTGGATTAGTTTATTTAACAACTCGTGTAACAGTTAGTTAATTAGTCACGTGAGTTCATTAGCGGTTGGTTAATTATTCGTCGGGTTCCATGTTTAGCAATTTAATTAAACATGCTAATTGGTTACTCACGCTTTGGTTTCACTTATTAAATTAATTGTTTGAACATAACAACTACAATTAACATAGAACTATGCAATATCAACAGGGAATGCACACGAACAGCCAAGCATCACACTAAAGCAGCATAAACATAAGAACATCACAGAGACTAAATCACAGAGCATCTAAAGCCTACAACAAACAAAGCATAGAAAGCATATAGGTATACCAACGAAGGATCATTCAAACATAGAAACGTACAGATTCTACCACTCACGCACCCATACTTGCGGTGTAGGGCTTCCTCAAGCCAAGACACACCCAAGTCTTACCTTAAATCTTTGTCATGCGATAACACTCAATAGCTGTCCTCCCTTTTTCCTTATTTGACACCAACAAAACAGTCGAGAGCAGCATCCAAGTCCTCAGCCCTTGAACTCCAGAAGCTCTCGGCCCTCAACCTTTCACCGAGAGAAGATAAGCTCTCTGCTCACACTCCCTGTCTCTTTTATCCAGCACCCAGGAGACAAGCACCCTGCATCCCTTCAGCAAGCCCGACCATCACTGCCAGGTTCACAGAGTGTTCCCCACGCCCCATTGTCATTTTTGTCGGTTCAACCCACAGAAAACTGGACCGGCCTTTGAACCCGAGCCACGCCAGCACTCCCCCGAAATCGCCAGCCTTTGGCATCCCATCGATGACCCTGCTAGCGTTCGACCATCAGGACACCAAGGGAAAGGAAGAAAACCGTCGACTTACCTCATCTTGCCACCGGAAATTGCGACTCGCTGAAAAACTCCCAAGCCATGTCCTAGCCGCGACCCGTGCCGCATCTTGCCACACCACGCTGCGCCTGGACATTGCGCACGCCGAACCCACCGTCACTGTCGCCTCCCGATCACGCGACCCCGTCGCCTTTGTCTCTCCACTGCCTCCCGCTCTCTTTCTCTCTTCTCGCTCTCTACCTGCGAAACACATGAACACAGGAATGGCCGAAGGCCATTCCGTGTTTTGACATGCTGAACAAGTTCGGTTCTTGCTGAACCGGTTTAGCATATACCTCCACTACTCTTAAAATTTCTTCATTAATTGATCCACTTAATTTCAAATCTCATTTCAACTAAATCTTTACTAATTAAATTTAATTTATTAAATTTAATCCAATCTATTAATTATCTTTAAAATACCCCTCAATTGATTTAAATTTAGCAAATTAAATTCAATTTATTCCTTATCACTAAAATACCCCTAGGTCTAACGTTCCTAATACGCCCTGTAATATCCTGAAGATTAAAATATCGGGGTATTACAAATTAACATGCTTATATTAATCTAGTTGATGATCCTAGTGTAGGATCGATATACGTCTATAGAGGGGGGTGAATATAGCGTTTTAACTTTTTCGTGCAATATTTTAAATTCTTAACTACCCTAAGTGATTTAATGCATATAATTAAAATATCGATAACAAATATATGCAATAATATAAAGAGTAAGGGTTAGAGAAATGCACACAATATTTGTTTACGCGGTTCGGCAAACTCGCCTACGTCCGCGCTCCAAGTTTCACTTGGAGATATACTAAATAATTGGCTTACGTGTGCCAATAAAACCGTTTACAAATTGACTATTAAACGGGGCGTCACCCTTGACTAATTCTTAGGTCGTCAACCTTTGACTCTTACGAGTCGTCACTCTTATTTTGAGTATTGCGGGGCGTCACCCAAGTGTGATGAATTCTAAGGGAATCACCCTTTACAATCAAGCACAATAATAATTCGGAGATTAAATCTCAAATCTATCTAATCCGATTTCTCCCAAAATATAACTCGCAAGTTCGGAATAAGGAGAATTGGATATACAACAATATCGAAAGCTCACAGAGATTTTATCGCGAATGAAAATCGGCAGAGCTTCGCTTTAGAATCCTTGGTTCGTTCATTGAGGAGAGCATAGAGTGATCCTCTATTTATAGACACTGCCACTGTGGCTTCCGGACATCCTCAGCGTCCGCACCTATCGTCCGCACGATCATTACAAAAATGCCCATTGAGAAAAATAGCCGTTGCACAATTCTGGGCATTTGCGGACGCCATTCTCATCGTCCGCTGCGTCCGCATCTATTGTCCGCGTCTTCCATAGAACAGAACAGATTCAAAGCGGATGCCATTCCCATCGTCCGCTGCGTCCGCATACATCGTCCCCGTCTTCACAAAAATGTTGGACGCAAAAACCGCATCCTCTTCTTCGCTTCAAGTCCGCACTTCTGAAGGGTTGCGGACGCCAATTTACGTCCGCAGAGTCTGCATGGCTCGTCTGCGTTCTTCACCGAATTGGACAGAGGCAAATTGGACGCCAATTCTTGCGTCCTCATAGTCCGCTGCGTCCGCGTCCTCACTGATCAGTAGACACGATCAACCCTGAAGTATATTGAGTCCCAAAATGACATGATACACTACATGGACTCAAATAAACATGTTAGCACATTATAATACCCTCAATATGGGTATTTTTGATAAATTTGAGTATAAATATAATGAATAAAAACATTGAATACATTATCAATAAAAACACAATTAACCAATTTATTATTTTCATTATATTAAACCATTTCGTCATCATCAAAATAAAACTAAGCCTAACAAAAATGCTAACAATCTCCCCCTTTTTGATGATGACAAAATCCTATAAGTTGATCATGCTAAAACCTAAACATGTGCATCAAATATTGCATATTAGATTTATCCAATTTAGTTATGCAATTTATCAACCAATTAATCCATGCAACATGTTATAAAACTCCCCCTAAAATATATCAGAACTTATATACCATTCTTCCCCTTTTTGTCATAATCAAAAAGTAATTCTAAGGGAGGGGAGTCCAAACATAATCAAGAAATGTTATCAAAATAAGATTATCAAAAGATTCATTGGAGAAATTCTCCCCCTTTAACATTAACAACATGAATAAATTTAGGGAATATGTATTAGAATCCTAAGACAATCTCAACAATAGTTTCAACAATTAATTCTACCAAAAACAAATTTCTCCCCCTTAATCAAAGAATCTATCCACATATCAAATAAGGATGAGAATCAATCATTAACATTCAATTCTAAGTTGTGGTTAAAAGAGATATCAAATGAAACAACCACAATTAAGAAGAATTCAATAAAACATTGCATGTGATTAAAAATAAGATACCAAATTGTAAAGAACCACAATCACAAAGATTTCTAACAAAACATTCTTCTCCCCCATTTTGTCAATTAAGCATACAAGATTCATTGGAGAGATTAAGCATTCAAATTTAATTTGTGGTGTAAACTATGATACCAATTTGAAAAACCACCACAAGGAAATATTCAATCTAAAATATTTTCCCTCTTTTTGCGCATTAAGCCTAAACATATGTGAGGGTATTATGCATTTAAGTCCAAACAATAGACACTAGAAAGAATGTGATTCAAGAAATGAATACCAAATGTAGGAACTAAAATCCATTTAAATATTAAGAATTGTAAACAAATTTTCAATTTCTAACAAGTGATACCAATTTAAGAATTAAGAATATCAATTGAGAATTCACAATTTGAAGCAAAACAAGTTTTTGAAATAATTATACCAATTGTAAATCCAAAGTTAAAATCGTATCATTTTGCAAAGTATTGATACCAATTGTAAGTTCAAAGAGATTTCTAAGAGAGATACCAATGTGTTAAATCAAAATCAATTCAAATATCTCTCCCCCTATGTTAATCACAACAACAACCTAATAGGGATATACCACACATTTAAAATATTTGCTCTCCCCCTTAGAGCAATAATAAAACAACTTCATAAATTTCTCCCCCTATAAATTTATCAACTAGCAACTAGGAGAGATGCCAAAAAATCAAGAGAACCATCCAAAAAAAACATATACCAATTGAGAAATAAATTCATGGATGAATTCAACTTGTGGAAACAAATTTCCTCCCCCTATCATTATGCACAAAGTGAAATAGTTGAGGAATCAAAACATGATATCAAATGAAAGTCCAAAAAAAAAAAATTATATCAATTGTAGAGAAAAATGATTTTATTAATACCAAAACCAAAATAATTTCATACATGATACCAATTAAAAAATTAAGTCCAATTATTTCAATTGTTGAAATTCAATCCTAAGAACAAAAATTGATACCAATTTAAAATTTCAAAGCATAGAGAAATTGATGATACTAATTGAAGAAATGAAATCTAATTTCAAAAATACTAATTGATATAATCTATCTTTCAAGGATATTCAAGGTAAGAATCATTCATCTCCCCCTAAATCATTGCATACAATTAAAATATTGGGGATTGAAATCCAAGATAGATACCAATTGTAAAAGTTTAAAACAAAACAATTATTGATATCAATTGTGTGATTTCAAATCAATGGAGAATATTGATATCAAGTGAAAATCAACTACAAAAGTTATTTCCCCTTTTTAAATTAAGAAATCAAAAACATTTGGGGAATAAAGGGAACCACATTAAAAACTTCAGAATATAATAGCAATTGAAAAACAACTAAATTCATTTAAGGATTTTAAATCAAAGAAATGATTATGGAAACCAAATTGAAAATTAAATACAAATTTTTCTTCCATTTTTATCGATAGCTAAATGTAATTCAAATTCAATGAGAATTATCAAGGTTTAATCTAGTGGAAGCATAAACAACAAGATTATAGACAATACAACCAATTATCTTTTAAAACTAACTCTCCCATTTTATCACTAAAGCGACGTCAAAACAAGGGAGTATTCTAAGATCTAACTAGAACAATTGTCTAAACAATTTATGTCTCCCCTTTTTATCCATAGCTAAATCAATCCAAAGGGGAAAACAACAAATCGAAATTGATATCCAACAATTCAATATATAAGAATAGAAAACTAATTGTTGGAGGCCAAATTTCAAGCAATAAAAATAACCTAAGACAAGAATTATGAAAAATTTAACTTAGAGATACTAATTGTAAAAGACAATTTTCAACCTATAAGCACACTATCAATATCTTCCATTTCAAACTCAAAAATATCAAAAATAAGTTCAAAGTTATGTATTAAAGAATTTAAGTCAATTCAATTTCAATCAAAAATAGAAAGTTAAATTAAGTCAATTTTAATAAAATCAACATTTGAAAACAAATTAATAATTTCTATACAAAATTACTTTTCTCCCTCTTAGTATTAATCAATTTAAAAGCAAGAGAGATTCATCAAAGTGTGGCTTAGTGGAAGTAAAATCTATCAAAAATTATAATTGAAATGAACATTTTAAAACAAGTCAATGGTCTCAACACAATTCTATTTTCTCCCCCTATTTGTTATTCAAATTCAATTCAAGGGAGAAATAAAAAAAAAAACATCATAATTAACAATTTTTCTACTCTTCTCCCCTTATATCAAGCTAAGTTTAATTCATGGGAGAAGTACATTCTCAAAAAGAGACAAAGCAATTTATTCCAAACAATCATCCAACTTAGCATCCAACAATCCAATATTTGCACTAGCATGTTCAATTTAGAGACTAAGTTGTTGGAATGCAAACCATCAAAATATAGATTGAGGAATAAGGAGATCTCAATTTCTAGATATTGAGTGAAGAAATAATCAAATTTACAACCTATGATATCTATCCATTCACTCCAAAAATAAAATCAATTTATTTCAATGCAATCTTAAATCAACAAAATTAAACATCCAACACTCTTTCAAAGATATGCAATTTATAATCCTATTGTTGGAACCATTCATCAAAATACTAATTGCATGAATAAAGCTTATTTTAATCTTGTGTTATTTCACAACCAATTTTAATCAAAACAAAAAGAGTTGTGTACCTCCAAGATAATTTCCATCTTTAAGCATTGGAGGCAACCTTTGAAGCTTCTCCCCTTTTGTTGGATATTCAAGTATCCAATTTCCTTTCAAGCTCCTTGGGAGAGTCTTCTTCAACCTACAACCAAAAATCATTTTGCAATTTTTGGTACCCAAGCCATTTTGGGTCCTTTTGTTATAGGTTTGGTTCCTTTTGGAACCCACACAAATTTAGAATTCAAATTAGGTTTAAGATTTAAACTAGACTTAAATCTAGAATTCACATCCAAAGAATGAACAAATTTTGAACTAACATTTGATTTAAATTTAGAGTTCAAATATAAAGGATAGACAAATTTAGATTTAACATTTGAATCCAATTTAGCATTCAATTTTAAAGGACAACAAAAAAATTTATGTCCAACACAATTGTAAGAATTACAAATAGATGAACTAATAAATCGATTAGTGTAATTCTTTTTCTTTGCAAAGGGTTCATAACCAATTCCGGCTTTATCGAATGTAATCCTTTGCGAATTCAAGAGCATATTTAAATTTTTGCTCCCATTAGTGAATTTAAATACAACCAAGTTTAAATCATCATTTTTAACTTTCAATTCACTAATATTGACCTCAAGAGATTTAATTTTATCATTAGCATCTATAATAGATTTAGATTTAGCAATCAAAGATTCAATCTCTTTTTCATGTGATTTGATCAAAATATTCAAATTATCATTTCTAATTTTCAAATCACAAATCTCATGCTCATGACAATTAATTATAGCAATCAAATCACAATTTTTAACATTCAATGAGTCAATTTCATTTTTATGTGATTTGATAGTACTAATCAATTTATCATTCAATAATTTCAAATTACGACTATCATGCTCAAGAGATTTAAAGGAAGCATTAGATTCATCAATCATATTTTTCAATTCAACAATTTGATCCTCAAAAGATTTGTTTACACTAGCATGCTTTTTGATCAAATTGTCACGCTCCTTTTTCAACAATTTATATTTATCTTTGAGCTCATTAAAACTATCTAGCAATTCATTACATACATCATTATCATCTTTACAATTTGAATCGGAATTGCTATAATAGTCGTTTACCTCAATACTTTTGGCCATGAAGCATACATTGATTTCTTCCTCTTCTTTTTCGGAGGATGAGATCTCTCTATTTTCAATATTTTGATTTATGCCTGCATGTGTTAGCTCAAGAGATTTTCAAATATCATAGGCACTAACACATGATTGAACTCTATCGAATTCATTTTTACTCAAGGCACTAAACAAAATATTCATTGCTTTGACATTTAAATTCCAATTTTGTTTATCTATATCATTGAAATCACAAGTTGGTCTAGAAAGAGTTAATCCCTTTTCAATAATTTTCCATAAAAAGAAATCAATAGATTGTATAAATATTTTCATTCTACACTTCCAATAAAGATAATTACTACCATCAAAATGTGGAGGTGTAGATGTGCATTGACTTTCAACAATTCTATTGAAATCCATAATCAATTATAAACAATAGAATTGATCAAAGTTATTCTCAATAAATTTCAATAAGAAAATTTTTCAATAGATGTAACTCAACAAATATTAGCAATGTGCACAATCAACAAAATATCACACAAAAATTTAAATACCCGCTCTGATACCAATTGTAGGATCGATATACGCCTATAGAGGGGGGTGAATATAGCGTTTTAACTTTTTCATGCAATATTTTATATTCTTAATTACCCTAAGTGATTTAATGCATATAATTAAAATATCGATAACAAATATATGCAATAATATAAAGAGTAAGGGTTAGAGAAATGCACACAATATTTGTTTACGCGGTTCGGCAAACTCGCCTACGTCCGCACTCTAAGTTTCACTTGGAGATATACTAAATAATTGGCTTACGGGTGCCAATAAAACCGTTTACAAATTGACTATTAAACGGAGTGTCACCCTTGACTAATTCTTAGGTCGTCAACCTTTGACTCTTACGAGTTGTCACTCTTAATTTGACTATTGCGGGGCGTCACCCAAGTGTGATGAATTCTAAGGGAATCACCCTTTACAATCAAGCACAATAATAATTCGGAGATTAAATCTCAAATCTATCTAAACCGAATTCTCCCAAAATATAACTCGCAAGTTCGGAATAAGGAGAATTGGATATACAACAATATCGAAAGCTCACAGAGATTTTATGGCGTATGAAAATCGGCAGAGCTTCGCTTTAGAATCCTTGGTTCGTTCATTGAGGAGAGCATAGAGTGATCCTCTATTTATATACACTGCCACTGCGGCTTCCGGACATCCTCAGCGTCCGCACCTATCGTCCGCACGACCGTTGCAAAAATGCCCGTTGAGAAAAATAGCCGTTGCACAATTCTGGGCATTGAGGAGAGCATAGAGTGATCCTCTATTTATAGACACTGCCACTGCAGCTTCCGGACATCCTCAGCGTTCGCACCTATCTTCCGCACGACCGTTGCAAAAATGCCCGTTGAGAAAAATAGCCGTTGCACAATTCTGGGCATTTGCGGACGCCATTCTCATCGTCCGCTGCGTCCGCATCTATCGTCCGCGTCTTTCATAGAACAGAACAGATTCAAAGCAGACGTCATTCCCATCGTCCGCTGTGTCCGCATACATCGTCCGCGTCTTCACAAAAATGTTGGACGCAAAAACCATATCCTCTTCTTCGCTTCAAGTCCGCACTTCTGAAGGGTTGCGGATGCCAATTTACGTCCGCAGAGTCCGCATGACTCGTCCGCGTTCTTCACCGAATTGGACAGAGGCAAATCAGACGCCAATTCTTGCGTCCTCATAGTCCGCTGCGTCCGCGTCCTCACTGATCAGCAGACACGATCAACCCTGAACTATATTGAGTCCCAAAATGAACTCAAATAAACATGGACTCAAATAAACATGTTAGCACATTATAATACCCTCAATATGGGTATTTTTGATAAATTTGAGTATAAATATAATGAATAAAAAAATTGAATACATTATCAATAAAAACACAATTAACCAACTTATTATTTTCATTATATTAAACCATTTGGTCATCATCAAAATAAAACTAAGCCTAACAAAAAGGTTAACACCTAGTTCATTACATGCTCAATAAGGAAATTCAGTTATTACTCTAGTTGATTACATGCTCAAGTAGTCAATTACATGCTCAGGTTTAGTTATTTAAACATGCTAAAGAAACTAAGCGTGCTAGTAAATTGAACATGAAAATTAATTAAACATACTACGCTTATTATTCTAGTTTATCGTAATTTAGTTAATTAAGTATATGAAACGTGCTTAGCTAATTAATTGATTGTCCTAGTTACTTAACATGCTCAAAGAGGTGATTAACACCTATTAATGAAACGACTAGTTAAACATGCTCTGATTAGTTATCTAACGATTAGTTAATTAATTAAACTAGTTAATTATACATGCTCAAGTCTACTCTAGTTAAGTTAATTAACGTGCTTCAGTAATAATTAGCATGCTTAAGTTGATTAACATGTCTAAGTTAGTTAACATGCTTAAATCTAATTAATTATTCTAGTTAAGTTAATTAACGTGCTTAGTAATAATTAACATGTTTAAGTTGATTAACATGTTTAAGTCTAATTAATTACTCTAGTTAATTTAATTAACATGTTTAACTAGTAAATTGAATTATTGTCCTAATTAATTAACATGCTCAGGGAAGTGATTAACAACTACTTATTAAACTAGTTAAACATGCTCAGATTAGTTAATTAACAACTAGTCAATTAGTTAAGCTAGTTAATTAAACATGCTCATTAGTTAATTAATATGCTAGTTAGTAAACATGACATAACTAAGTTAACACCGATGTATTCGTTCACATGATTATGGTATTTTTGAAATTAAATTTACCAATTAGGGTTCACTTAGGGGAATTTCTAGGATTAAATTCTCCATTTGTGTTTGACTAAGCCTATTTCTGGAAATTTGGAATCAAATTTGGTAATCTTAGGTTTATTGGAAATTTTATCGTTAAAAATTTCATATGTAAAAGGTTAATTAAGCTAATCTATTATTCACCAAAATAATCTTTTTTCGATGGAGTGAAATTGCTCAAAAGATTACTAGAATTTCCAATCTCCAAATTAATTTGTCTTATTCTTGTGTCATTCCTCTATGATAAAGGTATCACTGATAAAGATTATAATATCATAATAAACTCCCAACGTCTTGTTAAAATAGAAGAAAATGTGTACAAAAACATTTAACAAACTCACATTGCATCATTACGTTGTTGTTAATTTTATCGCGAGCTTTGTAAAAATGACAACAATAAGAATATAAAATTTTAGAAGTACTTCTTCTTTATAATTAGTATACAATTTTATCTTTATTAACATTATTTTCTTTGTTGGCTTTTTATAAAAAAAAATTTTAACTTAAATCTATGTTAATTTTTTTGGGTATTTAATTAAAAAAAAAATACTCTGTGCTGTGCTGTGGGATCAATAACAAAATAAATTTTAAACTATTTTTTACTAAAAAATTAAATTCTAAACTATAAAAAAGGAATAAGCAAACATATATAGACGGCTGCACTTTAATGACTTTGTCTGCAGGTTATTACGGTCGTTTGATAATTGAAGTGCATACGATGGCGACTGCTACTTCGCGTGGGAGTTTGCTTTGTATGCTTGATGCTTGGCTTGCGGGTGCTCAAAAGTTGGAAATTGGAATTTTCTATTTTCTATCTTCTAATTGGGTTAAGTGTTCGGCCGATGAAGAGAAGTACATAACTGCTCTACTAAGGCTTGTGTGAGACTTTTACACTTTTATTTTTTATTTTTTCTATATAAAAAATAAAACGTTGGTACTTGGCTCTTTTTTTTTTTTCTATATTACAATATTAATTTGATTTGATTCGATTGGACGGATTCAAAATTAGCATAATAAGAATTGAGAACCAAATAGAGAAACTCGGTTATACATTGGTTCAATTTTGAACTTGGTTTTTTTAGAAGCTAAAACCGAACCGAACCTAAATGTTCAATTCCATTCAATTTATTCGGTTTGAATCAAACTGGTTCCACCCTAGTTTCCACCATTGGTTCTTTCCCTAGATTCACAACTCAAACTAGTCATTCACCATTTGCACATGCAAAAATCTTTTAAATAGGTCAAAAATGCTGGCCTGTTTGTCGAAAAACGTGTCCAAGCCCACCCAACAAACAGGCAGGGTCTTCTGTCTCGAGGTCAGACAGAGCTCCAACCTGATCAGACAGAGCTACAAGCGAACCGAGACCAAACCTAGGGCAGCCCACTGGTTGTTGGCTGAGTCTGTCTTGTATAGCCATGATAAATGAACAAGACACTCTAGATTAGTGGTCCAATGGAGCAATCGATACTCTTGATTGGTCGTCAAGTGGAGCGATAACCATTAACAATGATTTCTTCGAACAAAAAGATATGAACTCGGACAACACCAATCAAACTAAATAGTAGTATAGTAATTGAAGAATGCACCACCATTGCCATCATCATCAATATCCTCAATCTTTCACGTTCCAAAGTTGACCACATCGCACCTGCAACTGTCAAATATTTGAGGGTCAATTCATTATGAAACTAGTGTTCTTCAAATTGGAAATAATAACACAAGATATGATGAGTTCCCTTTCAAATTGGAAAGGTAGAGGCAAAACAACAATGGTGGTATTGAAGAACTAATCTATCTTGGGAAGAAGGGTAGTCTCAAAGATAAGATGGCAATATTTCTTAACTGAACAGAATACTTGTAGAATTTCCATCTAAGTTATCCCCACCATAGCATCCACCAATTAATTTGTCCACACCTACAAACACGATCACACCTCCATTCATTGTCTTTGTTATGTTCATCTATGAATAATTTAGCAAAACACACAAGGATGAAGAAACAAAACCACTTTCTGAAGAGATTCATTGAAGAAGGGCCAGTAATATATGATCTCTTGTCGAAACACCACTCCTCGATTTTACCATGCCATCAAATCTTCCTGGATAATCATAAACTTGGGTTTAAAATGAGTGAAAAATCTTGATAATGAGAAATACTAACCAATAATAATTTCACTAGAAGCAAAATAAATAAATTTCAAAACAATATAATTAATATTTGAGGTTATCCAGCAACAATCATACATTTGATGACCTAGGTGAAGAAGGCGAATCCTTCAATGGAGGGATTGAGTCCCACAAGCAGAGATAAAGAGACAAATAATGATTTTTTTTAAAGTGACTATTAACTTTAACAGTTTTTTTAGAATTACTGGTAATTTTAATGTTTTAGATTAAAGTTAATGGTTGTTTTGATCCCGAGGTTTAAATTGTAAACGGTACTTAGTTCATTATTTAGATTGTTAACGGTACTTAGCTCATTATTTAAATTGTCAAAAATTAAAATTTAGAATATCAAGTGTGAGCACCGCCAAAATTCAAAGGTCAAATCGCTAAATGCCCAAAAATGAATGATGAGTACAGAATGATGACTCCCATTGTTTCTTTTGTTTTTGTGCTCTATTTCTCATCTAGAAGGAAAGAGAAAACTATGAAAGGAACATTCAAAAGAATGGTACCTGTTGAGCCTTAGTTGATCACCTCTTTGCACAAGAAAAATGCAGACTCACAAATGGTCGGTAATATTCCTGATGATTTCCGAGTATCGTCAAGAGTCTGTAGCAATCCGAATCCTCACAAAGATTTGGACAGTTGTCAATCTGCAAGTCCTTGAGTTGAGGCATGGATCCTCTTTCAATTACCCACTTCTTTAAATTCGGCAACGACCTAACTTCGAGAATTTCAAGCTGAGAAAAACCACCCTCAGAGCATTTCATCTCTTTCCCAATGAAAGCACGTTTAAGAATATACAGCTTTTCCAACTTCCACATTGGATCTTCCTCCAGCGTTGTAAAATCTAGTACCAGCTTTACTACATTTGAGAAGTGATGATGAACTTCAGATAACTCCACTAGAGACACTCTTAAATACAGTTTACATGTATGAGAAGAACACAAATAGCTTATATTCACTTTTTGTAGCCCAAACGTATCCAAAATTTCGAAAGACGAGACCCGATTCATGACAATATCTCTCGATTGCAGAGCGCCCATCCAATCTATGGCATTTGATGTAGATCTGATGATTTTCAATTTGCTGAGTTTAGAACAATAACATACTTCGGGAAGGTTAGTGATTGTAATCAGGTTTGTAAGATGCTTTAGACTCCACTTAGAATAATCAGCTACCATAAAATAAGGTAAATACAAATGTTGTAGCTGTCTCATCTTCCATAACCCATTTGGTACACCCCATACCTCATTGCATACCTCTAAAATTAATGTTGTTAAGCACTTTAACTTTCCCATGTTTAAAGTTGTCAATTGACCCACATCTATCATACTCTCTCTCAGGCTCAAGTATCGCAAGTGGATTATGTTCTCGATTTCCTGAAGTCTACTTCCGACAAGACAATATCGTTCGAGCTTCAGCACTCTAATCAACCTGAAACTCTTTAAGGAAAACATCTTATTTTCTTTGAATTCGGCTCCTCCATATTCGTCTAATGTTAGCCCAAAAATATAGAGGGACCTTAGTAAGAAAATGTTACTTTTTGTGATACTAGGAATAAATCCGTAACCCTCTTCTATAGAGAGGGATAGTCTTCTAAATCTACCAGAAAGTGGATACAAACCTTCGGTTCGAATCTCAGGACACAAATCAACGAATTCAAGAAACTTTTCCTCACATGCCTTCATTATGCATAATTCTCTCATGAGATCGTGCATCCGGCAAGTTTTAATTCTCCTGATCGAGCCCCTATTTTCAACCTGAAGAATGCACCTTTCCGCTAAGCCACACAAGTAGTCATAAGCCAATTTCTCAGGTGTAGTTTCCTTCTCATTTTGTGGCTCAAATTTTATGATCCCTTCTGCAACCCAAAGTTGGGTCAAAGATTTAACTGGAATCGCATAATCTTCTGGAAAATGGCTTAGATGCAAGAAGCAAGGTTTTAGATGATATGGTAAATGATCATAACTTAAACCCAAAAGCTTAATTACTGCCAATTTATCAGTTTCGTGACCTTCACCTTTTCTCAATAAAGGCTTAATATTTTGGCGAACAGATTCCCACTCTTCCCTGGTGTCTTTGGTACTCAAAATGCCTCCAATTATTTTGATTGCTAGTGGTAAACCACCACAACACCTTACAATATTTAGGCCTTCTTCTTCCATCCATTTATACAATGCTGAAATTTTAAATTGCATTGAAAAGTCATGCTATTTTTTTCAATAAGAAATGAAATTAATTAAGAATGAACAAAGTATTGGATGGGAACTAGATCCTCCCTTACTATGAACTCAAGACTTACACTAAAATGATAACTCCTCAAACAGTTAGATATATAAGCTCATTTAGCAATAATAAATTAACGTTATTTGATAAAATCACTTTTCGAGGATTAGCAAGTTATGCTAACCTCCAATTTTCAATATAAAAGACAATTAAAATTGTTGTAATATGTCTCGTACCCATTTGAGTTCTTCTTTGAATTGCTATCCTCTCAAACAACTGCCAACTTTCTTCATCGGTCAAACAACCAAGATCGTGATGAAAACAAGTGCTATCCATGCGCAAGGCAACGTTTTTGTTCCGTGTCGTTAGCAATATTTTGCTTTCTGTCTCCATCTCTGGGAATGCAGGTTTGAGGAGATCACAAGTAGCATTGAACCAAATATCATCAAGAACAACCAAACATCTCTTTCTTCGTAGCTATTCATAAATCTCTTTGGCCACTTGGTCGTCTGTCTTTTGTTTGATTGCACTATCTTCTTTGTCGGTTGAGGATTTCAATTTAAGCAATATTACTTCCCAAATCTCTCTTTTACTGCATTGCTGAGATATGAATGCCCAAGCAAAACAATCAAAATGCTGTCTAACCTCTTTGTGATGGTAAAGCTTCTTTGCCAGCGTAGTTGTACCCAAACCCCCCATTCCTAATATACCAATTACCCTGCAGTCGCCTTGGCCCTGGCTGTGGCCACGGCTGATTTCGTTTTTTCCCACCAAAATTCTTACCAATTTTCTGATGTCTTCCTTCAATCCAACAACATCTTGATCTTCAATATGAGAGTACGATTTCCTTAACTCGCGCTGACCCTCATCAAATCGCAGCAGATCGTTAATACTTCTAGCAGGCATTTCTCGGATTCCGTAAGTTTCCAAGTTTCTCTTCAAGTCTTCGATTCGAGAAGTGATATCCTTCATTTTAATGCCCAAGCTGTGAAGAACAGAGAGGCTGTGGAAAATGGAGGCAGATCTAGCGAAGGAATTTCTCCAGCCATTTCGACTACTGGAACCGACTCTCAGAGCATGAGATTCGATCAAATCCTCAGCATCGTACGCAGCATCCCTAATTTTCTGGACCCACTTTCGAACTCTCTCATCCCCTCCTCTCCCTTCTGCATCCTGTAGAAAACACAGCATCCATTGAAGTTCGTCTCGGAGCTTGTCGACTTTTTCGCTCACTCCGTGTAAGGACTTGGCTTCTTTGATGAGCAAGTTTGTGAGATTCGCCACCACAGAAGACACGGCAGCCGACGCCATGATAATCTGTCAGTGAAGCTGCGTTAACTCAATCCCACTCGTCAACTGCGTCCGGAAAATTTGTAGGAAGCTTTCATTTTTCAAGTCTTCAAACCTCTGAACTTTCATGCAATCTTTCTATTCGCTTCTCCGTGATTGTAATCCTTAATTCTTCTTTTACGTGTTCATTATTTTCGAACTTTTTTAAGGACGGTGGTTGGAACTCGTCAAACACAACGGTAGTTTTAATGTTAAAAAACTCTAATATCCTGTCTTTACTCCACCAAAGGAAAATAAATTTTTATCCTTAACTTGATTGAATACGCATAAATATAACAATTTAAAATAGGTTAATTAACAACAAAAATAATAATTTAAATTTTGGGGTTAGCTATAAGGTATAGCTAAAACTAAGTTTGCTAATAAATAAAATTATAAATTACGATAAATAAATGGTGAAAACATCACAGTCATGGTTTTCGTTAAAATGCATCTCTCGGACGTCTGCGCCACTAGTAGAAGTCTGGTACTTATAATAGACGTTCGCGTATATCCAATCACACAAAAACGAACGTCCGTACTAAAATGAGCAGACGTCCATTACCTAAATAAGCGGACTTCCATTACCTATAAAGGACGTTCATCATCCATGAACGTTAATAAGAATAACATTTGTGTTTTCAAATATATAATTTCGTGCATTTTTTGTTTAAAGGCGGACGTACTTTCAATTCCATCTATATAAGTTGAAACATGAAAGAACGTCTGTCCATCTGTGCGAACCCTAAATCCCTGAACATCATTCAAGTGCAAAAGAGTAGTAGAAATCAAGTGTTCGAGTGTTGCACATTAAATGGCGTCGAGGAGAGTAAACAACAATCACGAAACCAACGATTAAGAATCTGTTAACTGTGGAATGGAGGTGGAGCCAATTTCGGCATTTCAGATCGATGAGCTTTCGCGCGTTCGATCATGAAGCTGTTATAGAGATGCATTATGTAACACTCCGAAAATCTCCATGAACAATTCCATGTGTGACGTGACATTTTGGAATTTAAATGGAACAGATATAGGATTTATTTTTATTCGGTAAGTTACAAAACTATTAAAGTTGGAGTGAAGAATTATATTCTAATAAAAACATTAAAATTATTAAGTAAATTAAGAAATTAGAAAAGTGGATGCAGAAAGAAATTTGAAAGGATAAGGTAAAAATGTTGTGGTAGCCCACCCTGTGAAGGCCAGGAAAGACCTAAGTGTGGGTTTAACCCATATCAATGGAGGTGCATGGTTTATAAGTAGGATTCCCCTCCCTACCTAGTACAATGCGTTTTAGACTAACCCTAATAAAAAAATCATGCGGGTCTCGACCCAAAGCAGACAATATTGTATTAGGAGCACTGAGAAACGTTACAAATGTCCACGAAAGAATTATTGTTATTTAATAATATTAGATTTATTAAATAAGGAAAATTGAGTGTGAAATAGTGAATGAAGTAGGAAAGAAAAACGTTTGAATGCCAGAAGGGTGCTCGTGGAGAAATTGGTAACCACAGGAGTATTAGTGTCTGTGGTTGTGAGTTGTACGTGAAGAGATTGTATACGTGGCAGACAACTATTGACAGACAATGCAGAAAGGTGGTCATCCGCAAATGAGTTGGTATATGCGGAAATGTTTGCATCTGCGAAAGTGAGGTGTCCGTGATCGAAATGTATATGCAGTGATTAGTGATTGGCCAACAAGGTAAGGAGGTATCCATGAAAGTGAGATGTCAGTAGAAGAATTGGAATTCACGGAAGTGTTTGTATTCGCAGAATGGATAATGTCGTTTTAGGATAATGAACGTACCCACGAAAAGAAAAGCATTAGTTACAAATAAGCAATTAAGTAAAATATTGTCGTTGGTTTAAAGTAAGGAACGTCGTCATTTGATGGTATTCGCTAATGACGAAGATTCGAAGAAAGGTACATGTTTGTGGCGGATAAGTAAAGCGAAAAACGTCATAGTTTTGGATGAAAAATTCTTGAGGATTTGCGGAAATATTGGTATCTACGGAAGTGTCGGCGTTAGAAGAAGACATATCCCTAAAAGGATAGGTGTACATAGCATATAACGATTGGTAGAGAATTTAGGAAGGATTAGCAATAGGAGGTGTCTGCAGAAATATTGGCATCAGCAGAAACGTTGGTGTTTGCAAAAACATTGGTCATCGCGAAAGTAAGTGTAAAATGCTAACGTGACAGATTGCTACTGGACGAGAAGGACAAAGTGGACATTCGCATCGGAAGCCCACATGTCCATTGTAACTACAGACAAATTCAAAAACACGTTTGTTCAAAAAATCTGCAAGCTACGATTTGATTCTTTGACTGCTTAGGAAACAATAATATAAAGAAGCATTTTCTGCGGGATTTTCTTCTGTGGGATTTAAAGACTATCAGTTTATAAATATAAAGGATTGGGGCGGAATCCTAATCACCATTGAGCTACGAAGTCAAGAAGATTTTCTATAATACCCTGAATTTCTTCATCTTAGTTTTGCTTGGAAAGTGTTTAGTGGAATGTTTTAGTGATGGTTGCAATTATATTGAATGAATTGGTGTTTATGGCTTTTGAAGATTAAGAATTTTACAAAATATAAGGAGTTTTACAGATGAGTGGTCGACTAGATTGTCTGGTTTGATCGATGGGATGTTCACAATGTAAAAATGGGGATTCTCGGGCTATTTTGCGATCAACCAATTTGTGGGTGGTTGACCGGTTTCTGAACAGATTGAATTATATTGCTCTAGGGTAGGTTTGCGGTCGACCGACTATGAATTTGTGGTCAACCATTTTTATGAAAAGATTAGAAATTTTTAGCCACAAGTTGATTTGTGTTCGATCGGTATAATGGTGGTGGACTGGGAATGTGTGGAGTCGACAGAAAATAAGATAAATGTTATATTTTTATTGGATGAAAGAGTAGATGACTCAGCAAGATATGATTGAGAGGATGTCACTTCCTGCTTGGAATGGTTGAGGAGGGAGTGTGAAGTTAATAAGAGGGAGACTTGAGAGCAAAATGGAGAAGAACCGTGAAAAAGAGCTGGAGAGGAAAGAAGAGAAGAGGTGAGAAGTAGGAGAATAAGAAGAATGAAGGAATGGAGGACCATTTGTGAATAGGAATCCCTTTAGTAGCTTATTATCTTCTCAACTTCTCCAAGGAAATAGAGATAATAAATTGTTGTATGTGTTTTCCTTGCGACTACATCACAAGAGTTAGGTTATTGTTTGATGTTTATAATCACAACTTAGGGTTTAAAATGAGTAAAAAATCTTGATAATGAGAAATACTAACAAATACTAATTTCACTAGAAGTAATATAAATAAATTTCACAGCAATATAATTGGTATTTGAGGTTATCCAGCAACAATCATACATCCAATGACCAAGATGAATGCTTCAATGTAGGGATAAAAGAGATATGGTTTTTCTAAGTTACCATTAACTTCAACATTTTTTTTAGAGTTGCAGTTCATTCTAATGTTTTAGAATAAAGTTATGGTTACTTTAACCTAAAGGTTTAAATTGCTAACAATACTTAGTTCATGATTTTAAATTGTCAAAACTTTAATTTATAATATCAGATGTGGGTACCACCAAAGTTCAAGAGTCAAATGCTATTAACCTAAAAATGAATAATCAGTACAGAATGATGACACCCATTTTTTATTTTTTTTTGTGCCCTATTTCTCATCTAAAGGAACATTGAAAAGAATGATACATATTGAGCCTTAGTGCATCACCTATTTGCCTGAGAAAATGCAGACTCACTATCGGTTGTTAATATTCCTGATGATTTCCGAGTATCGTCAAGAGTCTGTAGCAATTTGAATCCTCACAAAGATTTGGACAGTTGTCGATCTGCAAGTCCTTGAGTTGATGCATGGATCCTCTTTCAATCACCCACCTCTTCAAAGTCGGTATCGACCCAACTTCAAGAGTTTCAAGCTGAGAAAAACCACCCTCAGAGCATTTCATCTCTTTCCCAATGAAAGCACGATTAAGAAAATAAAGCTTCTTTAAGATAGGCAGCTTTTCCAACGTCCCCATTGGATCTTCCTCAAGCTTGGTAAAATCTAGTACCAGCTTACTATATTTGAGAAGTGATGATGAACTTGAGATAACTCTACTAGAGGCACTCTTAAATACAACTTACTGTTGGCAGTTATTTTTTCTTTTTGCTAACTGCCAATGTAATTAGTGGTTTGGTTTATTTAGGCAGTTTCCATTGAGGAAATTGCCCACCCATATCACCTCTATATGTTCTTGATGGACGAACTTAAGGAGAGTGATTTTTACAGAGTATTTTTGTAACACCCTGTTATCGTTTTTCCCGTTCATGTGATGTAATCAATTTGGAATAATTAACGTATTTTATTTCGTGCCTATACGTGTTATTTTATGACAAATAAATTGTGTAATATATTATGGGACGAAATTTAAGTTGAAAAAAATTGAGGAAAAGCTGTCCAGGGTCATTTTGGATGCATGCGGACGCCATGGGGATGAAGTTCGGCATCCGCACCAGCTTAAGCCGCTTGGGGACGAAGGCAGGACAGATCCTCGCATCTTGAAGCTGACCTTGTCTTTTGCCGACGAATTCGGACGAGATCGGTATGTGTCCGCATTGAATCTGTACAAAATTTGGGTACATTCAGACGATGCAAACAATATATGTGGAGAAGGTTTTGCGTTCAAATGTCACACTCGGGCAAAGTGGGGATGATTGAGGATGAATGCAGATTTTACCAAAATGAATCTGTACAAATTTTGGGTACTTTCAGACGAATGCAGATGCCACGTGCGGACGCAAATTGGCATCCAAAAGTCCCCAGTTTTGTGAGAATAATATTTAAATAATGAAACTTTGGGGATAAATACTTGGGATGGCAACCATGAAATCAACTCTGGAGATACGATTCTCCCACAAATGGATCACGTCGCCCACATTTTTGTGCGTTTCTCCTCCCTAATTGGTACACATCGGCTTCCTCCAGGTAAATCCCATCTTTTTAAACTCTGATTTGGAGCCTCCTTCATGGATTTAGATATCTCTTTCCTATGAGAGAGTGTTCCAGTTGAGAGAGAGAAAGAGGGAAAGAGAGACTTCTCTAGGGTTGTAAGGTTCAAGTATTAAGTCCATCCTATGAAGACTCACGGAGCTTGATGAACGTGTACTCCTTGTAGACGATGGAAATTTCCAAATTCTGTCATTGCTGTCCTTGTTAGTTTTCTTCAACTTAGGTAAGGATTGGGTAGAGTCTTGGCCGTCAAAGCCCTACCCACAAGTGTGTGTGTGAGTTAGATGTCGATTCTTTGAGTTTATTGGATGATTAATTTATGTAGAAATTCCTTGTTATGTGATCGATTGCTTGCCTTTTTATTTCCTGCAATTTTATCTTATGCAAATGTATCACTTAGAACGAAGATCGATGAGGTGATGAATGCTTGATATATGAATGAATTTTGTTAGATACAATAGTATGAAATGATGAACTAATGAACATACAGGAACTCAAGATTTTTTTTAACCATGTTCTGCATAATTTAACATGTTTACTTGTTGAAGTTTTGCTAACTTTTGCTGTAGTTCCTTCAATTCCTATTCTCATTACAATTGTGTCTTTGTACTCGCTGTCGCTTGTTAACCTGCTGTAGCTTTCTTTGCTGTAGTTTTCTTTAAGTTTATACTCTTACTACAATTTAATTGTCTTGTGTGATAGAGACTTAGTATAGAACTGTTGTAATACAAATCGATGACTTTAGACGAATTGAAGATGTTTAAAAGGAATGAAACGCATGAATAATGATCAACTTTTGAAATGACAATTATGTTTTGTTCTTCATATTAATTGTTAATAGCAAACTTAAATTATAATTATTGTTCACTCTTGGTTCTGGTTAGGGATATAAACATCCTTGGTTTGATTAATTCTAAATTATCTAACACGTTTCCTGAAATGACAAATTGTTGATCATGTTTCCAACAATCATTCGTTCTGTAGATCTTTATAAATGATTTATTTAGCATGATATGTTAGCTAAATTACTGAACCAACCTTCAAGCATGTGTAGTTAAATAACTTGTTGTACATTTCTCTCGTAAATTACTGTTCTATATTCTGAAGAATAAAGCATGTTGTTCATGGTTTCTATTTGAACAAATCCGATGAATATGTCAAGAATAGCATATAAATTAGTTAACACATTTTAATTATACTTGAACCCAAGCATGTTTAGTTCGTTGTTAAATACATGTTCTTTATTAGATAGTATTAAAAGCATGTCATGTAAGTTCTAATAACTCGTTATCATTAACTTAATTCTCTATTGTTATTCTCATGAATGTGTAATCAAACATGTTATTTGCTATGTTAAATATTTGTTATTATTGTCTTCTTTGCTTGATCTTAAATATAATTGTTCGTTATATGTGTTGTATCTTTAGTTGTTTTAATTCCTTTTGCTATTTATTGCTGTTGCTTTAATTTCATCGTATTAGTATGTTTCATGCATCATGTTAATAGAAACAAGTAGGGAGTGCCACTTTGGAGTGGTACTCACATGCATAATGTGAGGAAGAATGAACGAATATAATGAATGATGATGTAATGGGAAGTTGAGGGGCGGGTGGATAGTTCGGATCTAGTCCACAAAATGCTAGAAGTCAGTCAAACTATACCATCACACATGTGTTCCTTTAACTTCTGGCTCAAAGTACGAGTTATGAATGAATGAATGTAATGAAATATTGGTTTGGGGCGGACTCATTCCAAGTAAACTAAAGACAGGCATGACATAATGCATATTCTCTTTCCTTACTAAACATTTAGGCTTACATATTACTTGTGGTTTAGGTAATGAAATGATAACGCTTGGAGTGGAAGAAGATGCATTTCCCATGGAGCCTGTAGTGTAACGACCCGGTTTTTCTTACATTTAAAAATCCGTGAAATTTAAAACTTTTATAAAATAATTGAAATTTTTATTAAAATCTTTTAGATTGAAATCAGAGTATTTTCTTAAAACCAGAGCATTACAAACATTTACTTAAAACTTGTTACTTAAATCGTTATTTAATAGCGGAAGACTTTATTTATAAAATCATTTGTCTTAATTAATAATGGAAGTATAAAACATTCTATAGGGAAAGCTTAAATTGTTCGTTTTGAAAGACAATAAATAAATTAATATTTTTCATTTATAAAATTCTTTTCTCACTTTAACTTCATTAGCTTAGCCAGCCACAAGACTCACCCGTGCAAATCTTTCATCGACTGCTCCTTAGTCCGTTTGTCATATTTCTCGTACTTGTACCTATATCGCAAGTAGTAACCTATGAGCCTAACGCTCAATAAATGATAATACCTAATATGCTACATGTACATGCTGTGCCATTTTAAAATCTTGTGCAGTTTCTCTTTTCGTTCTATTTCTTTTATCTTTTATCTTTTCTCATTTACGTACTTTCTTTCTGTTTCTATTTCTTTATCCGTTTCAGAATCCGTGAGCGTACGCATTTTCGTAGCTATTCCCGAGTCTGTTTCTGTATCTGTATCTGTATATGTTTCCATTTATGGAAACTCATTTCCTTTTTTGTTCCCGTATTTGTGCTCATACTGTTTCCATATCCATTTCCGTTACTGTTCTCATATCCGTATCCGTTTCTCTTTTCATATTCCTTTCTTTACTTTACTTTTCTTTTGTTCCTGTGTCGGGCGTGACAAACCGGACCACAAAACATTTGTCTTTTATTTATCTTTTATTCTTGTATTGAGCTTGTCCTACCAAGTCACAAGAACTTTTATCTTTCATTAATCGTTCGTTCATATTTCTTCTTATTTTCAGTTTTTCCTTTTCAAAATTGTGCATAAAAATCATTTTCGTATTCTTTTGAAAATCATGATACGTGATGCTCATGAATGCATACAACAGTTTATATGAAAGTGTAAATAAACAGTCAATGTACGATTCACAGAACATGTTATAAAAACAGTAAACAACGAAACGTGCATTTAAGTACTGTAAACAATGAAACGTGCTCTTAAAAACTGTAAACAACGAAGCATGTTTTTAATAACTGTAAACATCGAAACGTGCTATTAAAACTGTAAATAACGAAACATGCTAGGAAAGCAGTAAACAATTAAACATGCTAGGAAAGAAGTATACAACGAAACATGCTAGGAAAACAGTAAACAACGAAACATGCATCTCCTAATCTTGCGATGTAGTGTCCAAGACCAAAACACATACATATCACTTACCTTGATTGCTTAAGGCGTTCACACTTAATCGTTATTTTTTATTCTTCTTTTAGTACCTTCACAATTGATAACATTGAATTATTAGTTTAGTCAATCAATTAATTAATTAATCTCATCGACTTTTTTCTATCGTTAATCCTTATACATTACTTATTAAAGTTTCATAAACAAACTGCTTAATTAATTACAACTCAATCTAATAGTTTTAATCCCGATTAACAATGGTTAGAAACTTAGTTCAACACAAAACCAAAGCTGCAACTTAACAACTTTATATCCAAGCAATTAACACTTCTATACTTATTAACTTTCAACATTCAATTTCTAACGACATAACCCTTAACACTTCTACACTGGTCATCTTCCAACATAACATGTTTATAATTCCTGTTTCACATTTCAGATGACAACTACAACAATAGCAAATCCGACTTAACGAATTAGTCCAATTAATAATAACTTATAGAAATTTACCAACAGAACCAACCAATCACAAAAACAGACAATTAGATCCCAAGAGGCATAAATTGATCATTTATACAGCAAGGCTCAAACCAATAAATTCATGTTTCACCAAAGATTATTATTACTAACAAATAACACTCATCCAAAATAATCATCCATCAACAGCTTAATGATTCCCATTCACAAAACCCAGAAACATAAATCCAACAGATGCAGTAATTTCCATTCATACAACAAGAGGGCTAATCCAAAATATTAATGCTTTGCAAAGCAATAAAGGCAGTAGCTAAACAATATCAACATGGTATTGACTTCCAACTAAATAAAACATTCCCTTGGCAGAATTCCAATCATGAACAAACCAATTTCAACAAAGCATTTCCATTTATATAATCAATCTTCAACTGGTCAATTCAGAACATATTAACATATTTCTACGCCCAACAACCAAATCCAGAATATCTACTCTTAGCATACTTTAAACCAACCATACAGAGCTCGTGTACGGCACATATCACCCAAAATAATAGCAACTGAGCATACATCCACATGTTTTCATCCATCCAACGAATCCATATCAACAATACACAATACCTTTCAGTCAACAATCAAATGCCCATAATAGACAGAGAGCATATAACTGAACTATTCCACAACAATTAGCTTCTATACAGTCACATCAGAATTCACTTACAGATACATTCATGAATTGAAACTATGGAAAGGAGATTGTCATTCCACAGATTACAAGAAGCTCATGGCTCCGTCACAGCCATTCCTCCAACACTGCACCCATGCAACAGAAGCACCCAAACAAACAGGGGCATCAATCAAGGATGGATTATAATCATTCAAGGACAACTCAATCAAAACCAAGGAGGAAACCTCCTTACCTGGAGAGTCCAGGAGACCTGAGAGTAGCTTCCCTCACAATCTGTCACCTTCAAAATCTCCAGTCAACACTTGCACACCCTACCTCTCGTATTTAAATACAGATGGCAGGGTTGGAAAAGCTTAACAATTTATCCCTCCATTCAAGTGATCAAATGCGGATTCTTCGGCCATATCTGAGCAGCAAGCTGTCGTCCTTCACAGGCAGGAACCAGCCAGCAAACTAGCTCAGTTTAATCGTGAGAAAACCGAACTAGCAACTGCCTAGTCAAACCGAAGGTCCCCTGCCAGCCGATCCCGCCATCGCCGTTCACATCCAATCCCCCGCCAACAAGAAGCGGCAACCGATTCATCAGAACATACCAAATTAACATTTTTGACTTACCATAGCCGAAGCTTTCGCCGAATCGTCGAATCATCGAGCTCCGATTCCGAGCCCTAGATAGCCCGCGACTCGACGCCCGTAACCACTTGCAGCTCGCCTGACCGAACATCGCCTCGAATGCCCGAGTCCGAGCTCTCTCTCCCGTCGTCTCTCTCGCCTTGGTCTCCCTCGCTCTCACCGCTCCGATCTCCCTCTCCCTTCTCGGTTCCCTTTTTCTCGATCGTTCTTCAGCAGACCACCATCCAAAAGTAATCTCTCCTCTTCTTCTTATTTTAAAGCGGACCATGAACTAACCTGAACCGGTTGACCTATTGAACCGGTTCATCAACCCCATATCAATACATTTCTATTTTCCTTTTTACCCCTTTTCAATTCTAATTTCATTTTAACCTTCAATTAATTATTTTATTACATTTTAATTATAACTAATCTCCCAATTAATCTTTCTTAAATCTCTAATTAATCACTCTTTTAATTAAATTCTTCTCTTAGCAAATAACCGAGCACTTCATATTTTCGGATTGAGCCGATCGATTAAATCTATATTTTTCCTTAAATTAATACTAATTATCATCCAATAATTTCTCTTTAATAATTTAATTAAATTCTTCATTTAGTTAGATTATCCTCAATCTAAATTTAAATTCCCGATTTAATTCAAATATCGCTCGGTGATAATTAACAATTATGTCTTTCGTAATACCTCGATAATTTTTCAATTAATCCAAATATCCTTAATTACTTTTCAATTATTCTTATTAAATTCTAATATAAAAATTTGGGGTATTACATGCGGTGTATCCGGATGAATCACGACCTGGGTAGATGAATGGTCCAAGAAGGAAATAAATGTTTTGCTTAATTTGTTAGGATTTTAATAATGGATAAGATTTGCATAAACTCTATTTTCATGTTCTTTCGTATGATTTTGCTTTGAACTATAAACTTATTTAAAGCATTTAGAACTATTTCCGCATACTCTGATTATATTTCTACTCTTCAGTTTTACATTAAATTTAATATTTGAAAATTTACTAGTTTAAAGTAGATAAAAAGGAAAAAGAAAATTTTTCTCGTAAATTGTAAAAAGAAGAAATTAAGAAAGAACGGATTTTGACGTGGGGTGTCACAATTTTCCAGAGAAAGAAAACACTAAGGAGAGGTTCCCCTACCCTTTGATTTCTTTCAGAAAATACACCATTATATTGAAGTCGATTGGTTTGGAAGAAACTTTGCAGAAGAGGGAAAGTAGTTGTCCATGATTTCAACGTCAATGGCCAGAGGTATTTTAGTCAATTTTCGCATTTGATCTAAATGCTTTAATTTTGTTATCTAAAGCATGTTTAGATCGTCTAAGATTGTTTACATTTGGTAACATAGCCTTAATAGCCTCTGATGCGAACCTAAGATATTAGAGAACCCAAGACCAAACAACAAACGCAGAATGATAGCGGATCATCTTGCGAATAAAAAATGAGCAACTTGACCCAAACAAAACTTGTTGGTTGAACCAAAGTTATCAAGAAGAGTATCTTGACCCTAACCAAATGGGTTGGTTGAATCAAAACTATCAAAGCCTGATCTTCAAGATAGATACTTGAAAAGACCAAGTTCTTCTTAAGAAGATAAAGAAAGGAGAACCTCACAAAGAGAAACTCACAAGTTGTATTCTTTAAATGATGTCCCTTATAAATGAAGTCTCTAAGCCTTTATATAGGCTATTCTCCACTAAGAAAATATATTAAAATATTCTAACCCACCATTCTACATTAACAAAATATATTAAAATATTCTAACCCACCATTCTCCACTAAGGAAATATGTTAAAATATTCTAACCACTATTCTCCACTAAGCAAATATGTTAAAATGTTCTAACCCACCCTTCTCCACTAAGAAAATATATTAAAATTTTCTAACCCATCATACTCAACTAGAAAAGTATGATTAAATAATCTAACTAATCCTTCACTAAGAAAATTATATTAAAATAATCTAATCCATCAACCACTAAGAAAGTATATTAAAATAAGTTAAAACTAGTGGATTTTGGTGGAGTTGGTGACGGGGCGTGCTGATGTGGTGCGCTAACGTGGTGCGCTAATGAGGCATGGTGACAGAGCATGGTGACGGAGTGCGCTGATGGGTCGGGTAGTATGTTGGATCGGGCTCTGGAGGCGGACAGGGAGCGTGGACTTGCGAAGAATGCGCGGCGTGCAAGGGTAGAAGGAGACGCGGTTGCTCGGCGCGCTTACGGGTTAATGTGCTCTGTGGACCGATCACACATTCACGAGCCAAGAAGCTCATTTCTTCTCTAACACGTTATTATTTTGCAGGTCATAACAAATTAGGGGACTTAACGGAGGAGATATCACATGAAGACAAGGGAGCTCCATTTCATGTTCTCATGTGGAGCCTTGCAGAGTCAATCGGCTAACCCTTTTTCTTCCTGGCTTGAAGGAGCTACCTTAGATTGGAGAATTTAAGGTGTTTTGAGAATTTGTTATGTTACATTTTTATGTTTTTATACTGGTTGCTATTTGGGATTGCATTTTGGGATTTCTAGATTGTTTCTTTAGTTTTCATTTTTGGGAGGTGCTCGGTTTGCATGCAAACCAAACCCTCATGCCCTATTTTGTGTTTTCAATGGTATTTTGGTCTTTTTCTTTTATAAGGTCATTAGAGGGTATTTAATCCCCTCTAATGCATTTTTAAACACTAAATGGAAAACCCTAAAAGAATAGCTTGTTGCTCTTGTTTTCTTGGAGACCCGCAGACTCACCTCTCGGCCACCTTCAACCTATCAACTCGGTTTGTTTGTTCTTGCTAGATCTTGAACAAACCGATTGCTGCCTCTTCCCACTCCTCCTCCTTGTGTGGTGGTGCTTGTGGCATGGAGGTAGAAGAACTAGCAACCCTCGGTGGAGAGAGCCATTCAATCGAGTGGCCGAACAAGTCGCCTCTTGACTTTGGAGGATTTGCGAACTTCATCGGTTTGTCACCTTTTTATGCATCCATCTTTTGAGAAGAGATTCATTTTTCTTAAAGTTATTTGCTGTATCTTTGTTGTTCTGGATTTGGTAGAGTTTTTGTGGAGATTTGGAATCAATTAACATTGTTTTATAAGGAAAGAATATATTCCGAGAATCTGTTTTCTAAGTTGGCAGATTTGTTCTGTGTTTTGTGATTGCAATTTGACCTACGAATTTTGGTTATTTGAAGCTCATATTTGGCAGAGTTATTGCTGGGACTATTGTGTGTTATTCCTCCATGTTTGGGGTTAATTAAGTGTATGCAAGTGTCATTTTCATTGTGATAATCTCGACCGCCAGAATCTGCCAGCAAAAACCCTAATCCGAGGTTAAATTTTGAAGCGACGTAACTCCGAGTTTGAAACGAGTTTGAAGCTGGATTTTTGATATGATTCTCTTTGGACTATTGGTTTAAGCTCCTGAAAAATTTCAGCCCTTAACTCTGTATGCCCCTGGAGTTATACCCGTTTAAACATTGAAAACTGGATTTTTCATATAGCCGATTTACAGATTTGTCAATTTTGCACAACTAGGGTTTGGGACCTATCATCTGGTATCAGAGCCATTTTTGGCATTTGGGTTCAGTTTTGTGATCTTATTTTATGCTAAGAATGAGTACAAGAAGTGGTACTAATTATCACTAAGGAAATCAGCAAGGAAAACACAGCAAGAAATCATCCAAGGGATTATCAACTAGAAATCAAACAAAGGATTTCACAGGGAACTGAACAGAACAGAGACTAATCATAAACTCACACACATATACTTATGGGTAGGGCCTCCAAATGGCCCAAGACTCACCCATTTCTTTACATCAGATCTTTATTATGTTTAGCACCTAATCGTTATCCTCCTCCTCTTCTCGGCACCTTCACAATTAAACATCACAACTTATCAATGACGTATTCTAACTCGTATCATAAATTCTAAGAACTACTTTGACGCCTAAATGAAACATAACATTTCTCAACTTAGCTATCAATAGCTTATACATTTCAAGGAAACATACGTCCAATATTTTTCCTCATATAACAGTTTTTAACATTACAACAGAGAACATTACGCTTCAACAGAGGCATAACACAACAAGGTAAAATCCAACACTTCATGCTTGTGGAAATGACCAACAAAGTGCTATATTCACAATTCAATTCTTCACAAAAATATCAACCCAACTTCACATAGCACTGATCCTAACCAAACAACACAGAGAATATAATTAACACAATTCACAGCTCTCGGTAAAAACCCAACCAAGAACAAAACCACTTCAACAAAGTAATTCTCTACATATTGCAAATCGACAGTGGTTAATCTAAGGAATGTAAACCCAAATTGCAGAATAAAATCTCCAGAATTGATGTTTAAGCATTACATGAAATCCAAATATGAAGGAAACTTCACATTCTCGGCCTCCAGAAGAAAACGCCTGAGAGCTCACCTCCAAAGAGCTCTCAGCTCTGCCTCCTTTTCTCTCCTCCTCACCCGAGAGTTTAGCTCACCTCTAGCCATTCCCTTTTGTCTTCTGCCTCACGTTTCTCCATTCTCAGTCTCATCTCATTATATCTACACCAGGAAGGAGACACTGTCGGCCAATTGCCAGAAGGTAGAGAGCATGCCCGACCACCACGCCCAGCTATGCCTTACGATGTCCACTCTGTCGATTTTATGCAGAGCAAGGACTAGGGAAGAAACCGAACCACAAGCTAGACCATGGCCTTTGGCTGGTCCAGCATGAACCGCCAGTTCCCCTGCCTCCCGACGTCGTCCGAGGCCATCCCTCCGCCATCGCCTCCCGACGCCTGAACGCCAGAACGACGGCATGCTAAGGGGAAGAACAGAAGCCATAGAGTTACCTCGACCCATTGCCAGAAACCATCGTTGGAAATCATACCCATCCTCCTCGCTGTTCGCTGCCCTTCGTCGTCGCCAGTCCGTTCGGCTGGATGTCGTGCACGCTGCCGAACAGCGTCGCCCTAGCACGCCGCTGCTTGCTCCTCACTGGACTGTGCCTCACCGTCGCGAGGAAAACCGCCCGCGAGCCCTCCCGGCTTCTCCCTCGTCGTCGCCCTCTTTCTCTTCTCTCAGTTCTCCATCGAGGGAATGGCCAAAGGCCAAATTCCCCTCCCCCCTCTTTAAATCCTAAACCGCCAATAATTGGCGTGAACCAGTTCTGTTGAACCGGTTCACGTTTCCCATCACCTCTTTTACTCCTCTTTAATCCAATTAATATAATTAATTAAATCCCCTTACATTATTAATCCCAATTAATCTTATATATTATAATTTAATTTATATTTATTTTATTTTGATTATATTCATTTCCATAATATATAATCTAACGAGTAAGTTCTTGGTAATGTCCCGATAATTATCCAATTACTCCAAAATTCCCAATTACCTTCAATTATCCTTATTAAATTATGATATAAAATGTCGGGTTATTTCAACGTAACATAGATATTAATTAAATTACGCACATAAAGGAAGTAAATGAATAGCAGAATTTGAAAGCGCATATAAAAGGAAATAAAGGACAATACTTGAATGGTGCACATAAGGAAAGTAAATAACGGCGTATAACAGAGAACAAGTATAATATATTGAATTGAAATAGCGAATGAACGATAAAGAGGCGATAAAGTAAACATGTGATGAATTACGATTAACTAAACATGCTTGTTAAACTAAACTAAACTAAACATGCTCAGATTATATCGAACGCATAAGAAAATTAAACAACGAACATTAGGGAAGTACAAGAATTAACCACAATGAATGAGTTAAGTGCGTCCAGAATTCCAGTTGATTAAACATACTCAAGTTAATTAAACGTGCTAAATAATTTAAGCATGCTAAGTAATTAAACGTGCTAATTAAACATGCCCAAGGATTATACATATCATTACTCAAACAATTCCAACATCCAACATCCAACGATACCAATTCTACATATCATTACTCAAACAACATCCAACATCCAACATCAAGTCCAGCCACTAATACCAATTCTACATATCATTACTCAAACAATTCCAACATCCAATGATATTTCACATTCCACAACACAGTAATTAACAGAGGTATTAATTGTCAAAAATCCATCCAGAGCACTAATATAAGTGTATTTGCAGACTAACAACAGTTAGAAGATCCCATAACCTTACGTCCAATTAACAACATGCTAACAAGGCTCAACACAAGGAAACATAGTCTATCCCTCCATCCTACATCTTTCCTTTAACTTAATTCTCCACATAAAATTTATATAAAACTAGGAAGCATCCTTAGATATCATTATCACAACTAAACAAAAACCATCCTGAACAACGTGAACTTGACAGAAGCATATTTTCCACATTAACAACCATTGATGCATAACTCATCAAACAGATGAGGAAGTCAATACCTAGAGTTCACCCATGAAGAACTCTAGAGTTCCAACCTCTCTGCCATCACAAACAGCTCCCATTCAATGACCGAAACGCAGTAGCTCACCCATAGACACATAAAAAAATCTGTTACAACCGAAGGAAGGCAACCACATGCGACCATGAAAACTGAGGATCAGAAAACAAGGGGACTTACCACACGAAGGAGATGCTGCCACAACCCCATTCGTGTACCCGAGTAGACCAAAAAGGTAGCCAATCTGAGCTGCCCTTCACCAAAACACACTCGAGAGGAAGTCTCCAGCTCCTTCACACTCTGGCTCCTACCTCCCATTCTGCCTCATCTCTGTATATCAACGCTAAAAGGGAACACTCTCTGCCAATTCCCAGAAAGTAGAGAGCACTCCCGACAACCCGTCTCCAATATTCCCCGACAATATCCCACACCATTTAGCTTTTCCAGTGGTTATCCATCTTGCGGGGTGATCTAGACCCATGGTCCAACCCGAACTGGGTCAAACCGGACTCGATCATACTTGAGTTGGAGAATCTGGGTTGCGGGTAGCCATCCGCACCTGTCCGCATTCGTGCTACCCATCTCGAATCGTTGACCATTGCGACGCCTCACCTCACCGTTCGCTACTCCTTCGTCATCGCCACTCTGGCATTGCTGAGTATCACCGGGAAGTCAACGGAACGCCACAACACCGAACGCCAAGTCGATGACCCGAGCCCACCGTTTGTCGGATGACACACACTCGAACCAGAGCTCACCGTCGCCGCCCTTCGTTTGGTCTCCTTCTCCCTCGATTTCTCACTCTTTGTCTGGCTCTCTCCCTCTTCTCCCGTTCTTCTCTCCCTCGTCCATCTTCTCCCTTTTCCCTCTATCTCCTTCTTCCTCTTCGTGAAATGGCCGAAGGCCAAAATGAAATTTCTCCCTCCTTTAGATGACAAACTGGACTAGCTGAAAGGCCTCCTGAACCGGATCTTCTATTGAGCCGGTTCACTCCCCAAATCACCATTAAAATTTCCCTTCATTTTTTTTAATCTTCACTTAATATTAATTAATCTCTTATAATTATATTTTACATTTTAATTTTTAATTAATCCCTTCCCATTTAAATCCCAAATAATCTAATTTAATCTCTCTCTTTATTTATTCAACAAATTATTAGTTCAAAACAATTATAATTAATCCCAAACATTATAATTTAAGTCATTAAATTAATATTTATTTTAATAAATTGTAATATCTTACGAATACGTTATTGGTAATACCCCGATAATTATTCAATAAATCCAATATCCCTAATTATTTTTCAATTACCCTTATTAAATTATGACACAAAATGTAACGACCCGGATTTTCATACATTTAAAAAATGTGTTAAATTTTGAGAAAAACATATCAGAGTGCACGCCGGGCCGTTAGGAACACTTTAAAACATTTCAGAAGTAAATAATTTTGGAAATAAAAGCATTTGTGGAAGTGTAAATAATTTAAAGAAAATAAACTAAACATTTATTTACAATTTAGAAAGAGGAAACTGAATTTAATTATAAATCATCTGTCTCTCACTTTACATAGCCTGGCCAACCACAAGCTCGTGCGGATACCTCATCAACTGCTTCGAGTCCACATGCTATCTTCTCCTGCGGATACCTACACCACGAGTAAACTGTAAGCCTAATAAGGCTTAGTAAGGAAAGGGTTAACAATCAAAGAATAGAATTTAATTACAATTATTAACCTCGATGATTTAAACATGCTTTTAATAACTAACTCGTTTAGGTTAACTAAATCGATTAGGTTAATGTTCTAGACAGATTAATAACTTGATTAACATTCTCAATATACTAGTTAATTACACTAGTTATAATTACTTATTTTAGATAACATGCTCAAGGGGTTGGTTAACCACTTCTAATTAAAATTACTTAATCAAAAACTAGCAATTAGTAAGCTATTTAACATGGAATTTCCTGCAAGATTAAGCACACAACACCAGGAGGAATACACGTGAGCCTACAAAGCGATTGTACTCTAACAAATACAACAAAGAAAGATTTTAGAGAACTAATACACAAATCATCCAAGCATAGAAATATATGAAGTGTCCAATTGCAGGACCATACAAACAGTACAATGAGGAACATCCGAGGCATTAACAGAGAGAATATCACAAAGCAATATAAACTCCAACATTCTACTCTATCAACACAAATAGTGAGTATTTCTAGGAATTATCAACTAACGACAAATGAATAACAGGAAACATAACAACAATATAATAACACCCAAGTCTATAGAGCATTCACAAGTCCATAAAACCAATCCAGAATGTCAACTTGTAACTAACAGCAGCAAAGACATGAAAAATAGCTATGCACAGAAACATATAGAGTATCTAATATAGAAAGCATTCGACAAATAAAAGTATGAACACATACTCTACCATTATCACTAAGCAGAACATTCCAGGAACCAAACAACTAACAACAGATATTCACAACCATACTCGACGCACGCACACATACTCATGGGTAGGGCTTAGATGGCCGGACAATACCCAATCCTTACCATTTGAAGAAAACCATAAACGAACAGCTCTCCGGCTCCAGCAGAATACCAGCTCCAGGACACCCTCGGCCTCCAGGAGAGAAACACCCGAGCCAATCTATCCAGCTCTCTACCACCCGAGAGGATTTCCATCACCAAAACACCTCCTCTTCTGCCATTTCTCTCACACAAAATAAATACACAAATGACTAAATTTTAAACACATAACTTATCCCATGATTCCAGCCACATACCTGATTTTTCGGCCACAATCTTCGTCGCCCAATCCTCAGAAGCTGAACCATACTCCTCTGTCGATCATCACCAGAAACCAACGGACCAGATGAACTGAATTGTGAGCGACCCAGACCAATAGCTGCCTAGTCGAACCGGAGCTCCCCTGCCCAGCTATCCGTCTTGCTGCACGCCATTGCCTCGCTGTTCCTTGCTGTTAGTCGCTGCCCTTCGTCATCGCCAATCGGCCATCGCCGGTGACCAAAATCGATGGCTTGACACCCCATCGCTGAGCCGTGAGCAAAACCCGAGCCTGAGCTCCTTCACCGCCAAACCCGTACCACACCGACCCACGCTCACTGGCAAAGTCCACCCGCAATCCCAAGCCGTCGCCAATCGTCGTTTGTCGTTCGCTTTCCTCGGTCCCGATCGCTCGCTTGTCTATTCTCTCTCGGTTCTTTCCCCCTTTCTCTTGCATGTTCCTCACTAGAATGGCTCGAAGGCCATTCTTAATTTCACACAAACCACTTCACAAAGAGTGAACTGGTTCACCCACCTCATTTCTTCTTTAATTTCCTTTATGTAATTTAAATTCAATAAATTCATTAAAATAACTTAAATTCATTATAATTTAAAAATATTTATTTTAATTACAGTAAATTCCATTAAATCTTAATAAATGGAAATTCTTACGAATACGTCCTTCGTAATACCCCAATAAAAATAATTATCTAACTTAAAAAGTCGGGGTGTTACATAAAAAGTTGGGGTATTACATACCTTCTCCCTTATATAAATTTCGTCCTTGAAATTTGCCTAATGTAGTACCCTCATAACTTAACAAACACTAAACTAAGCGTCAAATCTCTTCGTCCAACTACTGCTAACCGATCAGCTTAACCACCTCTGATGCGTCTTATCACACCAAAAGTCGATCAAACCCTCAAACTTACTCACCACACTTTCACTGCACCACTCTGATTACATCGATTTCAGAAAAAAAAGCCTTAATCACAGCCATTCTTCAACACTAAGAGCTGAATAGCAACTCTCTTATATCCAATTATCGCCTCAATCCAATAAATATTTCATTGTCGTCGCTCATCTCTTGAATTCACAGCATTTTTCTCCCAAATTTGACGTTCCACATCAAATTTCCCATAGATTCCCAAGTGATTCAACACCAAGAGAGAGTCTCCTCGATTTTCACACCGCCAAAAGACACAACTTGACGTCGAACTCACCTTTCCTACACGGCTCTACCCCTGAGATCCTCCGTACTCCGTGACTTAAGATCTAGTACTTATACTTTTCCCCTCTCACCTACGAATTTCGGCATGCTCAAACGTATTCTCTACCATCAAATCTGACCATCCAACCTTTCTCGAGTTATGAATTACATCGCTACATGGCTGAGTTAGATGAGTTCCGTCTGGCTTCTCTTTTTGTATCTGAACCCATTTTCGATTCGGTTTCAATTCCCATTCTCGTATCTGTTCCCGTTCCTGTTTCTGTTCCCATTCCTATTTCCGTTCCCGTTTCTGTTTTGGTTTCTGTTTCCGTTCCCGTGTCCATTCCCATAAGTTTATTTCTGGAAACTTTGTTTCTGTTTTCGTTCCCATTTCTGTTTCTGTTCCCGTCTCTTTTTTCTTTTCCATTTCTGTTCTCTTTTCTGTTTCCGTTTATGTTCCAGTTCCTGCTCCTGTCTTTGTTTCTATACTCGTTCTAGGTGAAGCTCAACCGATTGAATCCGCTCTTGCCATACAGTTGTGCAGTGACGTTCTTGGTTACCTTGATTGGGTTCAAACCGAGATGGAGAACATAATCCAAGCCTGACATAAGTCCTATCTAAGTCTGACACTTAATCTAATACTCAAGTTCAATACTTAATCCAAGTCCCACTAACGGACATGGAGTACCTCACGTTGGAAACCGCCGTCAAGTCCAAGTTGGTTATACCACCAGACTAAACCTTGAACCTCTCGTCCTTGTAGGAAATCTAACCTAGCGCATTCTTAGTCAACTACCCTTCCTTACCCATTCTCGTCCTTTGGCTTTGTCCTTAAGGTTTTTCCCTTCCCATAACTAATCTAGATGACTTCATTTATCTATCCAGTTGGTCTACCCCGTCGTTTACCTAGGCAATTTTGGTTAACTATCTAGTTGATCTAACCTCACGTGAGATTTATTTTTCACTTATTTTCCAAAAATTTGGGCAGAGTCTCCTCTGTTTCTATACTCCCCCAAAGCTATAAATCCTATATAAAAATCCCAAACAGTTCCAGTATATTCACCATTCATTCATCCAAACTCCAAAATCCAAAATCTCAATTCCAAAATATAACATCCAAAGATATCCGGTACACTCACGAATCTACAATCCCAAATACAAGCAAAACACTCATCGTCACGCCTAATTAGTCCACTAGTCCCTACATATTATTTCCTAACAATTCATTTATCGAAATAGAATAAGGAACTATGTATTAATAAAGTATTAGAAAGTATACTTACAATGGATGAAGTATTTCCACGTTGAGGCTTGTGCTGGCAGGCAAGCTACGTTATCAGTTTGACTTAAAGATGAGTTTCAGACTTAGTTTTAAAAATGATTAAAAATGATTATCAGAGCAGTTTACAAAAAGTACTTTTAAAACCTAGCTCTGATACCAACTGTAACGACCCGATTTTTCGTTTTCTTTTAAAACTCACTAAAATTCAAAACTTTTTATTGAAACCCCTTTTTAAGATAGAAATAAGAGTGAGTTTCGAACCAGACTGTTAAAACTCTTTTTGTTTTACCCGTTATGAAAAACATTACAAAATCTTTTACCAAATACAGGGGAGATCAAATCAAGAACCATAGCGGGTTTATTAAAACTTTGCGAAAGCGTAAATAAATCGTTTAAGGAAGAAATACTAAACAATTAAATACTGCATTTAAGAAATGAAACTAACAATCAAGTACCATTTAATTACAACCGAGTTCTCTTTACTCTTTTTAGCCTGCTAGCCTCAAATCTCGCACGTGCAAATCCTTCATCCCTACTTTATTATCTATTCATCGTTTTCGCATATAAGTACCTACATCTACACCACAAGTAAACTGTAAGCCCAAAGGCTTAGTAAGTAAAAGGGTTTATAAAATATGCTTATGCCTCTCTTTAGTTCTTTTGAGATGGGTACCACCCCAAACCAATCTTTTCTTTACGTTCGTTAGTTCTTTGGTTCTTTACTCGTACATTGAGCTGGAGATTGAAGGATCCGTATGGAATGGTATAGTTTATCAGGCTAACCTCCTGGGTGCACACTAGGTCCCGTTCCTGTCAAGGTAGGGGCTGTGCCTAGCAGCTCGACTAGACCCGACTACCCATCCGCCCCCAACTCCCTTTTTCTTCTTTTTCTTTTTCTCATCATTTTCCTCATTTTCTTCATTTATTCTCACTCATGCATGTGTGAGTATCCCCACCAAGGTGGCACTCCCTATTGGTTTCTATTAACATGATTGCACGATGACACATTCTCTAACTAGCATGATGCATGATCCAGTATAACGTAACATAGATAGTAATTAAATTGCGCACATAAAGGAAGTAAATAAATAGCAGAAATTAAAAGCGCATATAAAAGGAAATAAAAGACAATACTGGAATGGTGCACATAAGGAAAGTAAATAACGGCGTATAACAGAGAACAAGTATAATATATTGAATTGAAACAGCGAATGAACAATAAAGAGGTGATAAAGTAAACATATGATCAATTACGATTAACTAAACATGCTCGTTAAACTAAACCAAACTAAACATGCTCAGATTACATCGAACGCATAAGAAAATTAAACAACGAACATTAGGGAAGCACATGAATTAACCACAATGAATGAGTTAAGTGCGTCTAGAATTCCAGTTGATTAAACATACTCAAGTTAATTAAACGTGCTAAATAATTTAAGCATTCTAAGTAATTAAACGTGCTAATTAAACATGCCCAAGGATTAGTTTTTAATTAAGTACTAGTTAAACATGCTCAAAAATTAGTTGCTTACTCTTAGCCAATTACCCTAATCGATTAACATGTTTATCTAGTTAATTAACATGCATAACTTTATTAATGAACAAGCTAACATTACCCTAGTTTAGTCGATTAAACATATGATTGATTTAACATGCTAGTTAGATATGTTATAGTTACTTATACGAATTCGAACAAAGATTAAGATTATTATTCTAGTGAGTTATCCAAATTAATCACATGCTCATCCTAATTAATTATATGTTCAAATTTCATGCTTAGAAATCACATGCTCAGTTTTTATGCTTTTACTCTAGTTAATTAAGTATACCAAATTTATCTTTAACTAATTAGTTGTCGTAAGTTAGTTACTTAGACATATTAGATATGCTCAACTAGTTAATCGATTGTTGTTCTAACTAATTTACATGCACAATGAAGTGATTAACGGTTGTTATTAGTAAACATGCTCGGGATTAATTAATAGTTAACAAACTCAAGGATATATGGCAAGACATTGTACTTATGCATAAATGAAGAAATCAACACGAAAGAATAAACTAAGCAAAGCATTAGAACAAGTAAACAGATAAAGAATAGGGTCATCTCGAAGGCATAGCTCGTAACTCGTTTGTTCCTACTTTTCAAGTCATTACTCAGTTAATCATCCATCAATTGTCTATCTATCAAGGTAAAACATTTTTAACCAAACAAATAATAAAGGAATCACAAACAATAAGAAACAGAGCTACCAACAAGGAATGACAATCAGCAAGGAAATCTACGAACCATAGCAAAGGAAAGAATAGTAAATCACCCAAGGAAATACTACAGAGCATCACTAGTCTACCACTCATGCACACTACTTGTGGTGTAGGTCCTCCAAATGGCCAAGACACACCCAAGTCCTTACCTTAAATCCTTATCGCGCATGAGCATTCCGTCGTTATTCTTCTTCTTTTTTTTAATACCTTCACAAATTAATACCAATATCAATATTTCCTAATCTTGTGAAGGCTGTAAACTTTCCAAAGTATCACACAACAGCTTTTCAACAACTAACACAACTCTGCAGTAGGACGAAATCCAACAAATTCATACTTGAAAATAAATGACAGACCAATAACTCAAGTCCAACCACTAATACCAATTCTACATATCATTACTCAAACAATTCCAACCTCCAACGATATTTCACATTCCATAACGCATTAATTAACAGAGGTATTAATCATCAAAAATCCATCTAGAGCACTAATATAAGTGTATTTGCAGACCAACAACAGCTAGAAGATCCCATAACCTTACGTCCAATTAACAATGCTGACAAGGCTTAACACAAGGAAACATAGTCCATCCCTCCATCCTAAATATTTTCTTTAACTTAAATCTCCACAAAAAATTTATATAAAACTAGGAAGCATCCTCGGATATCATTATCCCAACTAAACAAAAACCATCATGAACAACATGAACTTGACAGGTGCATATTTTCCACATTAACAACCATTGATGCATAACTCATCAAACAAAGTAGGAAGTCAATACCAAGAGTTCACCCATGAAGAACTCGAGAGTTCCATCCTTTCTGCCATCACCAACAGTTCCCATTGAACGACTGAAACGCAGCAGCTCACAACAGACACATAAAAAAATCTGTTACAACTGAAGGAAGGCAACCACATGCAGCCATGAAAACTGAGGAGCAGAAAACAAGGGGACTTACCATGCAAAGGAGGTGATCCCACAACCCCATTCTCGTACCCGAGCAAACCCGAAAGATAGCCAATCCAAGCTACCATTCACCAAAACACACCCGAGAGGAAGTATCCAGCTCATTCACACTCTGCCTCTCGTCTCCCATTATGCCTCATCTCTGTATATCAATGCCACAAGTGGACACTCTCTGCCAATTCCCAGAAGCTAGAGAGCTTGCCCTACAGCCCGTCTCTAATATTCCCCGAAAATATCCCACTCCATTCAACTTTTCCAAGGGGGTTGTCCATCACGCGGGGGATCTGAAACCCAGGGTTCAACCCAAACCAGGTCAAATCGGACTCGGTCGTACCTGGGTCGGAGAATCCGGGTCGCGGGTTGCCATTCACACCTATCCGGATTCACGTTACCCATTGCGAATCGCCGACCATTACGACGCCTCACCTCACCGTTCGCTACTCCTTCGTCATCGCCACTTTGGCGTCGCCGAGTATCACCAGGAAGTCGATGGAACGCCGTAGCACCGAACGCCAAATCGACAAACCGAGCCTGCCGTTCGCCAGACGACACGCACTCGAACCAGTGCTCACTATCGCTGCCCTTCGTTTGGTTACCTTCTCCCTCGATTTCTCACTCTATGTTTGGCTCTCTCCTTCTTCTCCCGTTCTTCTCTCCCTCGTCCCTCTTCTTCCTTTTCCCTCTATCTCCTTCTTCCTCTTCGTGAAATGGCCGAAGGCCAAAATGAAATTTCTCCCTCCTTCAGATGACGAACCAGACCAGCTGGAAGGCCTCTTGAACCGATTCTTCTATTGAGCCGGTTCACTCCCCAAATCACCATTAAAATTTTCCTTTATTTATTTTTAATATTCACTTAATATTAATTAATCTCCTCCTAATTATATTTTATATTTTAATTTTTAATTAATCCCTTCCCATTTAAATCCCAAATAATCCAATTTAATCTCTCTTTTTATTTATTCAACAAATCATTAATTCAAAACAATTATAATTAATCTCAAACATTATAATTCAAGTCATTAAATTAATATTTATTTTAATAAATTGTAATATCTTATGAATACGTTCTTTGTAATACCCCGATAATTATCCAATAAATGCAAATCCCCAATTATTTTCCAATTACCCTTATTAAATTCTGACATAAAAAGTCGAGGTATTACAAATGAAGCCAGTAGTTTGTGGACTTGATGGGTGGTGCACCAGCAGAAAGGGATAAGAACATAACTTGAAAATATGTGTTGAAGTGTTGAAATATGTTGATCAACCAAAGGTGGCTGCTTTAGGGCGCGCCAGTATATATGGCAGTTGAGTACATCGACCAAAAAAATATTATAGTGGCGTCTTTAAAAAAATGGTTGATAGAGCGGTTTGATGGATCTATCGAGCTGATCGACTGATTCTTCAGTTTCCTTATTTTGGCCGTAACTCACTTGTGGAAAGTCCAACTTTGGAAGCTTGTAACTCTTTCGTTTTAGAGGCTTTTGAGCTGGAAATTTTACCACGCTAACTTGGATGAATAATGAAAATAACCATTCAAGAACTACATAAATATCAGCCATGAATTAGGAAATATGCTTGATAGGATTTATGTAGCCAGAAATAGAAATAATTGAGATGAACACTCTCGTATGGATGATTTGTTGATGAGACGCCTTTGGAAAATTGGACACCACTTTACACCCTCTTCCTCGAAGGAGTAAAAATGTGGATGCCAATAAGAGAACTTACTCAAATTACAAGTGAGCCCAATCTTATGATATAAAACACACAAGGAAACCTTCTGTTGTGACACACCAAAAGGGTGAAAGAGGAATCGCTCCAATTTCGAAAATAAGTCAAAGTTTTTCTATTATCAAATTCAACTCCCTTAAACATGTACATAAGGTGGTTTTACATAGCCATTTACAAACTACAAAATAATAGTAAACTAATTAACCAACAATAACCCTAATCGGCTCATAAAATAAGGTATCCAATTTTCTACTTAATAGAAACTAGGCTAATTAACTTAAAGAATATTTAATTAATATCTTCCTTTCTTCTTCTTCAAGTCTAGATGTATTTGGCAGCTAATCCATGTTGGTGCTCGGCCACTTTGATGGTTTCCATGTAGAGATTTCCTTGGTCTCCAAGCTTGAACACTTGGACTTTCCTTAAACTTTGCTCTCGGTTCCGTGGGCTTTTTCCATAGCAAACAAACTCTAAATTTAATGATTCAACCCATTCTAGAAAGATTAAGAAGTTAGATAAAATCTTCATGAAGCACTCTTTTTGAAATGACATCATTTCAAATGCCAAAATCATCAACAACTTGTCAAAGGCCAGAAAGTAAACAATTTTGGAAAGCCTATCAAATATTCCACAATTATTCTTAGACTTCCACCTACGCTTGACCTTGAATGCCTCTATGATATTCTTTGAGGCTTAATTAATTAGAATGGACTTGTAGTCTATCAATGGGGTGGTCAAACCATTACAACTAAAATTGTTCCTAAACCCCAAACTCAGTTCAGTCAATTGACGGATTCAATGTTACAGACGAAGTGAGATAAAGGAATGTGTTACTGGTGTGATGAGAAATACAACATTGGTCATCATTGTAAATTATGGGAGTTGCAAGTATTAATATGTCATGACTTGGGAAATGAAGAAACCATGGGAGGGGAGATTGAGATTGAAGAGGAGGAGATTTCTGACTCCTTGTCCGATGTCGTTGAGTTATTAGTTAATTCAGTGATCAAGCTAACAACACCCAAAACCATGAAATTGTTGGGTATCATTGAAGGTATATTGATTACAGATTTGATTGATAGTGGCGCAACTCACAATTTTATTTTGACTGAATTGGTGCAAAAATTAAATTTCATGATGGATTCCATAGTCAGTTATGGAATTTTAATGGGCATTGGATTTTTCATCAAATGGGAGGGAGTTTGTCGTGGAATAACATTGGAGTTGCAGGGTCTTACAATTGTAGATACCTCTTCTTACCATTGGAGTTGGACAGTTCTGATATTATATTAAGAATGTAGTGGTTGCAATCGTTGGGGGTATGCAAGTCAATTGTGCTACCTTTACAATGAAGTTTAAGGTGAATAATTGACCAGTTACGTTACAAGGTGACCTTGGTCTTTGTAAAAACTTGGTTTCCCTAAAAGACTTGATGACTGCAATTAACAGGGAAGGTGAAGGCGTTTCGTAGAGACTGATTTTTTTCTTATCATTTTTAGAACATTTTATTACTGGATGAATCTATGTCATGTACATTTTTTTTAAGAAAAAATGTCTGAGGGAAAGCAAAAGAAATAGTGGAAGCAAATCACATTTCATTATCATACTTCAAAATATACATTTTGAACATTAGAACTTTTAAAGGATTCTTAACACACTTTACACATTACATAACTTTTAAAGTTTAGTGAATCACAACCCATCAATCAAAAAGCAGCGAGTAACGTAAGCGCTTGACGCGGTTATGCTCCTCCCATTGTAGTCCTTGCTATCACTCTATGTTCACTTCAGTTGGATCAAATTCCTCACTTACATTACAAGATTTAACTACGAGCTTAATGCTCAGTTAAAGATAGAATGAATATGATCAATTTAATGCTCAAGCTATGCATTAAAAGAAAAAGAGCATTTCCTTTTAGTCCATTACTTATAACCATGTAACAATCCAGATGTTGGAGATTATCAGTCCAAGAGAAAAGATACATCCTATGGTCCATCTTAGGCAGAATCATCACTCAATCCTAACCAGGGATGAGATACATCATCTTGTAGTTCTCACAAGTAGGACCATTGCTAATCTCCCCAACCTCCAACACCTATTTATGTTTATTCAGTCCATTTTAATTTCATTAACAATGCATATACATGCAAATAAATTCATATCATTCCCAAGTCATGATGCATGGCGTGTACGCATTTCATTCAACCATCAAACCTAAATTCTAACAATCTATCATAACAGTACAAAAAATAACATTACAAAGCTGATAATCTATCACAACAATACATCAAGCAACCTTACAAGCAACACAACCTAATATCTTGTGATGTAGACCACAATGGTAAACACATGCATATCTCTTACCTTAGATCCTTTATGCAATTCAACACTTAAGATTATTTCTTCACAATACTTCAAAACCAATAAACATCCATCAATAACACATGATATGAATACAATCCTTTATACATGCATTCTAGGGTTTCACCCGATTTTTACCTATCTTTGACCTTTTATAACTTTCACAATTCTAACCAAAAATCCATTAAATCCAAAACCTACTTCTTCTTAACATATCCTTAATAACATGACCAATTGGTTTAACTAATAAATTTGGGAAGATAAACAACCAACATTAGATATTTAAGTCACCTGATTTCAACCTTTTCTTCCATTTCCACTTCATCTTTCTATCACAACCTCTATAATCTTATAAAATTCTTAACAAAATCATGAAATAACTTGTAGTACCTTGAAGTTCTGAGAGAATGAGAGAAAGATAATGCTGGAAGGCTTTTTGGTAGGATTTTCTTCCTTAGAAGGTTTTAAGTCCACAAACACTTAAAATCTCATAGATTTCCCCCTTCTCCATCACCAAGTTAGAGGTGTAACCATGTTAGATATGCGCTGGAGTTGTCCACCCCAAAAACCTCCAATCAAAACATAAAATCTCACTATAATATAGGTGACTTTCGTATACCGGTTGACCACTTCTCAGCGACCAATCAACCACAAATCTTCCCGAGACTAAACTATAACATTTTCTCCATAAAACTGGTCGACATCCTTTCCCCTATCGATCAACTGCAAAACAGCTTAAGAGCCTTCATTCTTCAATCTGCTAGATTTTTGGTCGACCACTCCTATATTGGTCGACCACGAATCTACCTAAGTGCTTCCTAAATTCTACTTTGTACTGTAGTGGTCGATCAAACTCCACCTGATCGACCCCTTCATCCTTCAAATGTCCCTAGCCCTTTTAAATCTTTACTCCTCCTTAAGCCACAATATAATACTCCCAAATTTACACCATATAATAGAATTTCAACACATTAAAATCATATATCACCATTTCTAAACACATTACTATTAACATAATATATTGCACACATAATTCTTTACATTAAATAAACAAAAATTTTCCAGATACTACATGTTTTGATTAAATGTTGCAATTTAATGTAATACCCCAAAAATAAGTTTATTAAACGTAATAAGTTGAAATAATTAGTAATAAAGATTGAAGATTAATTAGAGAATAAATAGAATTATGTGGGGGTATATTTAGTGATTAGACTGTTATTGATGGATCATTGGCTTGAAAAATGTTGGATCAGGGAAGAGAAGAATAGATTAAGGGAGATGGCAGAGAAGAAAATATACCAATGGCATTAAGGAGAAGAATTCAGTCGACTATGAAGGAACCGGTCGACTAAATGGTCGATCGATAAATATTACAGAATGCTCCCAGGTTTTGCGACCGAGTAAGCAGTTGTGAATCTGGTCAAAGAGATCGACTGTAGTCAACTGATAAAGTATTATAGAATGCTCCTAGGTTTTGCAGTCGAGTAAGCGGTCGAAGAGGTCGACCGAAATATATTACAGATTGCATTTTAGTTATGCGGTCAATGAAGCGGTCGAGCAGCTAAGATTTGGTCGACCAAAAAATAGAACAGAGGTGATTCTTCAGAGGCGGTCGAGAGTGGTCGATAGATCAGTCGAGTGTCATCGACCGGTTCCATGCAAAGGTGTTTTTTTTTTAAAACTGCATGTTTTTTAGAGTTAGTGGTTGAAACACTTCTTGAGTGGCAACACCACTCTCCCACTATGGGAGTTATTTATGGGAGTTATTTATGGGCACCACTCTTGAGTGGTTTTGCCACTTGGTGAATAATAAATGAGAAAATAAAGCTATAAATAGAGGTGAAGTGTTCTGTTTTTGGAAGAGTTGAGTGCCAAGAAGAATTGTGCTGTTTTTAGAGAGCTGAGTGCAGAGAAAGTGAGTGAGTGAAAGAGGAGAAGGGGTTTGGTCTTCAAGAGTTGTGCTACAAAAATTCTACAAGGAGGAAATTTTGATTGAGTTAAGGAATGGAATGATGTTTGGCCAATGGAGGCCTATATCACAGGAATGTGTGGTTTGTTTGGAAATTGCCTTGTTCCCTTGCTGTGAAATATTTTCCCTTGCTGTGAAATATTCTTTGCTTCCGTAAATGAATCTTTGCTACTATCAATTATAGTTGATTAATATTTGAATTTGGTTTGGCTCTGCACTGCTAGTGATTGTTCCTTGCGTTCTGTGTGTTGCTCCCTATTAATAAGTACACAGTTTAATTAATAGTCAATCTTTAGTAAACTAATCCTCTGATTCGCTTGTTATAAGTTATTGATAAAAATGCTGTAGATTAAATATGAATTGCTTTTGCTTAAGCCATGAATTGTTACTTTACTGTTGAAATGTTATGCCTATCCTGTATACTCTGTTGTGGACTAAATGTTGTATGACATACATGCATCATGATTAGGATTTATAAAAATGTTGACATATGTATGACATGTTAATGAAATGATTGGAATAAACGTAAATAGGCCTATGGGGGTTTGGGAGAGTAGGTAACGGTCCTTGGTGGTGACACCCCTAATGGATGCAACTCATCCCACGTAGGGAGGGAGTGATGATTAAGCCACAAGTACCAGATGATGTATCCTTTCTTCTATACTAGAAATCCCAGACGCTTGGACTGAGGAGATTGGTGACAGTCAAAGGTGGTGACACCCCTGATGGATGTAACTCCTTCCAGGTAGAGATGGAGTGACAGTTAAGCCACATGGACCAAATGATGTATCCTTTCTCTCATAAATGAAATCTAAACAAAAATACAGAGAAGAGAGAGATGATAGGTTCTTTTATAAGATAGACTGCATAAGCACACATTGAGTATTGCATTTTATTCTATTCTTTGTTGAGCATTAGGCTCATTGTTTTATTTTGTGATGTAGGTGACTGTCACGATATTAGCGATATACCAGTGGAGGAGGAGGCATTGCAAGAAGAGGACTTGGGTTATTAGTCGGGTTTGACTGGAGGGTTATGGCTCACTGATAGTGCTACTGGTTATTTTTTTATAGTTAACTATGGTTTCTTTTTTAAATGATTTGTTAAACAATAGACTTTTGTTTAAAGTACTAAATGATGTTTCGAGACCGTTATTAATTTCCACTTTCACTACTCTGATAATCTTTCCTTCATGTGTTTTTAAATAAATTAAATTAATGAAAAAAAAATTATGGCTAAGAAAAAGATAAGGTTTTAAATACGGGGCGTTACAATTGGTATCAAAGCCAACCCAAGTCTGGTGTGGCCAATGAGGGCGTTAGGCCTATAGAGGTGGGGTGATTGTAGTGGTTTGTGTGGCCTTGCAATCCCATATCGACTTGGGGGAAACTGGGGACCTGAGATATAAGTGGGTGGCACCCAGAACCTAATGAACGCGTTTTGGACCAAGATGAGAGACTGTGTGGCCGAGAAGGCTAGGCCCAAGAACAAACTTGTGAGCCCTGTGTGGCCAGAGCAGACAATATCCATTGGACTTGGTGGTTACCCACTTATGATCAACTAGTATCAGAGCATAACTTGGTCAAACGCGGTTCTATAGACTGTTGAGAACTCAAGACTCATCATGGAATACTTTGTCGTCTATAAGTGTAATTTCATTTAGTAAATCGTTTTGTTAGTTTAAATTACTTTGCTAGTTAAAATTTTTTTTAATTAAATTAATTTCCTAATAATCTGGTAAAAAAAGAATAATATAAATACAAAAATAAATAAAAATTTAAATTAAATTAATTTCCTAATACTCCATCATATGAAAATGTGTAGGATTAGAAAATGAGGAGAGAAGTAAGAGCGAATGTGCGAAACAATGTCAAGGGGAATGAAGCCGACAGCGGCCAAGAAAATGCTGATGGCCATGAGGATGTTGGCAATCAGAATGGAAGAGATGACACCATCAGTCGATTGACTGCTATAGTGGAACGACTAGAGAGGGACAACAGAAACGAGAATCATCGTGTTGTGGCAATTACAGAGGAAGCTGGCTAGGAAAAGTTTTGACAACTCAAGCCTTGTAGCTTTGATGGCAATATTTTTGACGTAATGGGAACCAAGGAATGGATTCGGTCCCTTGAAGATATGTTAGAATACTCAAGGATACAAGAGGCTGAGAAAGTGATGTGTGCTGCTTATTTGCTAGTCCAAGATGCGCGATTTTGGTGGGATTCGGTCAAGGGGACACAAGATGTCCGAACTCTTACATGAGAAAACTTCAAAGAACTGTTCTATGAAAAATATTTCAATTATACGACTCGGGCTCAGAAATTGGTGGAGTTTGTACGGTTGTGCCAGGCGGGGATGGTATTTGAATATATTTAGAAATTTGAAGTGTTATCCAGATTCGCTCCACATTTGGTAGCGAGCAATGAGCACAAAGTCCATCACTTCGTTCAAGGGCTTAAGATGGAGATCATGAGAGGAGTTAGAATATCTAGCACTCAAGGTGTCCCCTATGCGTAGATTGTTGCGAAGGCACTCGATGTATAGGACATGGAGTTAATGGCAGCAGAGCAATGAGGAATAAACCAAAGGCTCTGGAGGAACAATAAGAACCAACAGTGATGGGGTGTTCCATCTGCGAACCGAGGAATGAAAAGACCATTGAGAAATGAAGTGCAACAAGGAAGAGACAAGCGCCCTATGGATAAAACAACTGCTACTCCACCCAACCAATGCCCAAAGTGTAAAAAGAATCATTTCGAGGAGTGCAAAGTAGGCTCAAGACTTTCCTATAATTGTGGAAAGTAGAGGCATATTGTGAAGTTGTGTCCAACTTTGGTGAGAGGACCTGAAAGGGTGGCTCCATGAGTATTCACCCTATATGGGAACAACGAAGAGGAGGATCTACCTGCGGATGTATCAAGTACTATTTACGTTAATAATATTGCTGCATATGTCTTATTTGATTCTAGAGCTACTCACTTGTTCATTTTGACTGAATTTTGTGTGAAGATGAATTGTCTCCCTGGTCTTATGAAGAGTGATTATAGAGTGCTTTTACCCTCTAGAGATTATTTGACCTCTAATGGTATCCTAGAAGCGTATGTAGTCAAAATAAATGATCGCATATTCCATGCTGATTTGATTGTTATGGACATTATGGGGTATGACATTATTCTAGGCATGGACTGACTATCTCATCACCAGACGGTTATCAATTATAGGAGAAGAGAAGTCCACTTTCACCTCTTGGTGGCGAACAACACATTTTTAAAAGAATCAAGGAAAGGGGCAAGCTAGCGGTCATTTCTGCACTTAAGGTAGATCAATTATTGAAAGGTGGATGCGAAGGTTTTTGGTGAATGTGATGGACACCATGACGACACAGAGAGCAAAATTGGAAGAAGTTGCAGTTGTTCGAGACTTTTTGGGGGTCTTCCTAGATGATCTCCATGTGCTACCACCTAACAGAGAAATCGAATTCGTAATCGATTTACATCCTGGCACGGAACCCATCTCAAATAATCCATACAGGATGATGCCTATTGAGTTGCGCGAGTTAAAATCCAACTGGAAGAGTTAATTAACAAAGGGTTTATCCATCCAAGCTTCTGGCCTTAGGGAATGTCAGTCTTGTATGTAAAGAAGAAAGATAGATCACTAAGGATATGCATAGATTATCGGGAGCTAAACAAAGTAACAATCAAGAACAAATACCATTTGCCTTAGATTGATGATTTATTTGACCAGCTGCATGGTACCTGTATATTTTTGAAGATTGATCTTCGTTCGAGATATTATTAGCTAAAATTTAAGCTGGATGATATTCCTAAACAACATTTTGAACAAGATATAGGCATTATGAGTTTCTTGTGATGTCGTTTGGGCTGACCAACGCTCTGGCAGCTTTCCTGGACTTAATGAATTGGATCTTTAAGGATTATCTGGACAAGTTTATCATTGTCTTTATCGACGACATTCTGATCTATTCTCGGTAAGAAGAAGAACACTACGAGCATCTAAAGACTGCCTTGTCTACTTTGGAGTGTCACCAATTGTATGTGAAGTTCTCAAAGTGCGAGTTTTGGTTGAATGAAGTTAGTTTCCTTGGCCTTATGAAGCATTGTATGGTAGAAAGTGCAGATCCCCATTGCATTGGAGCGAGGCAGGAGAAGCTAAGTTTTATGGCCCAGATATGACATAGCAAATCACCGAATCTGTTGCAATTATCTGTCAAAGAATGTTGGTCGCTCAAAGTCACGAGAAAAGTTACGTTGATCAACGTCGACGGAACTTGGAGTTCAACAAAGGAGACTTAGTGTTACTAAAAATATCACTTTGCAATGCGATTTGGAAAGAAATGGAAGCTAAGTTCAAGTTATATTGGTCCATTTCCAATTACAAAAAGAATCGAAAGGGTGGCGTATCAGTTGCAATTGCCAGCCTCTATGGAGGGTGTACATAATGTGTTCCATGTATCCATGTTCAAGAAATGCCTCATAAATTCAATTCAAATGACACCTTCCGCTGATGTGGAAGTTCAATCAAACTTAAGCTATGAAGAAAGACCTACCCAAATTCTAGACTCAAGAATTAAAGAACTTCGACACAAGCAGATCCCACTATCCAAGGTCCTATAGCAAAACCATTTAGCATAAGAAATTATGTGGGAAAGAAAAGAGGACATGGAGGCCAAGTATCCTAAACTATTTCATTAGCTAAATTTTGATGACAAAATTAAATTAAGGAGGGGAGAATGTAATACACCAAAAATTAGTTTATTAAACATAATAAGTTGGAATAATTAGTGATAACTATTGAAGATTAATTAGAGAATAAATAGAATTATGTGGGGTATTTATAATGATTAAATTGTTGTTGATGGATCATTGGCTTGAAGAATGATGGATCAAGAAAGAGAAGAATGGAGTAAGGGAGGTGGTAGAGAAGAAAATATAGCAATGGCGTTAAAGAGAAGGATTCGGTTGACTAAATGGTCGATCGATAAATATTACAGAATGCGTCCAGGTTTTGCGGTCGAGTAAGAGGTCGTGAATGTGGTCAAAGAGATCAATCGTAGTCGATTGATAAATATTACATAATGCTCCCAGGTTTTGTGGTTGAGTAAGCGGTCTTGAATGCGGTCGAAGAGATCGACTGAAATATATTACATATTGCATCTTAGTTCTGCGGTCGAGTAGCTAAGATTTGTTTGACCAAAAAATAGTAAAGAGGCAATTCTTCAGAGGCGGTTGATAGAGCAGCCGAGTGTTATCGACCAGTTCCATTCAAAGGTGTTTTTTTAAAAAGCTGCATTTTTTTTGGAGTTAGTGGTTGAACCACTTTTTCAGTGGCAACACCACTCTCCAACTTCACTCTCCTACTATGCGAGTTATTTATGGGCACCACTCTTGAGTGGTTTAACCACTTAGTGAATAATAAATGCAAAAATAAGGCTATAAATAGAGGTGAAGTGTTCTATTTTTGGAAGAGCTGAGTGTCGAGAAGAATTGTGCTGTTTTTGGAGACCTGAGTGTAGAGAAAGTTAGTGAGTGAAACATGAGAGGGGGTTTGGTCTTCAAGAGGTGTGCTGCAAAAATTCTACAAGGAATTTTGATTGAGGTAAGGAATGGAATGATGTTTGGCCAATGGAGGCCTACATCATAGGAATGTGTGGTTTGTTTGGAAATTGCCTTGTTCCCTTGCTGTGAAATATTCTTTTCTTTCGTAAATGAATCTTTGTTACTGTCAATTATAGTTGGATTAATATTTGGATTTGGTTTGGCTCTACTCTGCTAGTGATTGTTCCCTGTGTTTTGTGAGTTTCTCCCTATTAATAAGTACCCAGTTTAATTAATAGTCATTCTTTAATAAACTAAACCTCTAATTTGCTTGTTATTAGTTATTGATAAAAATGCTGCAGGTTAAATATGAATTACTTTTGCTGAAGCCATGAATTGTTACTTCACTGTTGTAATGTTATGCCTATCTTGTATACTATGTTGTGGACTGAATGTTGTATGACATACATGCATCATGATTATGATTTATTAAAATGTTGACATATATGCATGGCATGTTAGCGAAATGACTAGAATAAATGTAAATAGGTGTATGGGGGTTTGGGAGAGTAGGTGACGGTCCTTGGTGGTGACACTCCTAATGGATGAAACTCATCTCACGTAGGGAGAGAGTGATGGTTAAGCCACAAGGACCAGATGATGTATCATTTCTTCTGTACTAGAAATCACCAACGCTTGGATTGAGAAGATTGGTGACGGACATAGGTGGTGACACCCTTGATGAATGTAACTCTTTCCAGGTAGGGATGGAGTGACGGTTAAGCCACATGGACAAAATGATGTATCCTTTCTCTGATAAACAAAATCTAAACAAAAATACAGAAAAAACAGAGATGATAGGTTCTTCTCTGAGTCAGACACATAAGCACACATTGAGCATTGCATTTCGTTCTATTCCTTGCCGAGCTTAAGGCTCATTGTTATGATATAGGTGACTGTCACGATATTAGCGATACACCAGTGGAGGAGGTGGCATTGCATGATGAGCACTTGGATTATCAGCCGGTTTGACCTGAGGGTGATGGCTCACCGATAGTACTACTTGTTATTTTTGAATAGTTAACTATGGTTTTTTTTAAATGATGGGTTTTTTTAAATGATTTGTTAAACAATGGACTTTTGTTTAAAGTACTAAATGACGTTTCGAGACCATTATTAATTTCCATTTTGACTACTCTGATAATCTTTCCTTCATGTGTTTTTAAATAAATTAAATTAACAAAAAAAAAAACTTATAGCTAAGAAAAAGATAAGGTTTTAAATATGAAGTGTTACATTTACAATTAGAGGAATCCAATCCCATGCTCCAAACAGGAGTACCCAGTGTTGTTCAACAACTTTTAGATAGATTTCGGTGGTGTTTGCAACGCCCACTAGGTTACCTCATGTTTGTGCCTAGATCATGCGATTACTTTGAGTGAGGTCCAACCTCAGTCTGTGTTAGACTATGCAGGTATCCTCATATACCAAAAAAATGAGATTGAAAAGCTAATTTCTAGGATGTTAGTTTCATGAATTATTCGGCATAGCTATAGTCCTTTTTCTAGCCATGTATTGCTAGTCAAAAAGAAAGATGGTAGTTGGCTATTCTGTGTTGACTATCGTGCACTTAATAAAGTGACAATTCTAAGTAAATTTCCCATGCTAGTAATCAATGAGTTATTAGATGAATTAAATGGGGCTCAGATTTTTTCCAAGCTCCTCCTTAAGTTTGGTCACCATCAGATTTGGGTCTGATCGGAGGATATTCCCAAGGTTGCTTTTCATACTCATGAAGGTCACTATGAGTTTTTAGTAATGCCTTTTGGCCTCACAAATGCACCGTCAACACTTTAGGCCATAATGAATGATGTCTTCTGACTTTTTCTACGAAGATTTGTTCTAGTCTTCTTCGATGAAATTTTGGTGTAAAGTTGGGATATGGATATTCACACTTACAACATCTGGAACAGGAGTTTAAAACATTACAAAAGCATTGTCTTTATACCAATCAAGATAAATGTCAATTAGCACAACCTCAAATTGAATATTTGGGACATGTTTTATTGGCCAAAGTGGTTTCAACCGATCCATCTAAGATCCAGACTATGGTGGAATGGCCCACCCCTCACACATTTAAAGAGGTTTGGGGTTGTTTTGGGACTGATAGGATACTACGACAAATTTGTAGCTGGGTATGGTAAGATTGCACCATTCTTATTGAACCAACTGAGGAAAGACAATTTTAATTGGGCGCTGGAGTTTGAGACAATATTTATTCGTCTAAAGGAAGCTATGACCACAGTTCTAATACTGGCTTTACCAAATTTTTCAAAGCCATTCTTCATCGAGGCTAACGCGTCGGGTTGTGGAATTGGGGAGGTCTTAATGTAAGGAGGTCATCCCATCGCATATTTTAGCCAAACACTTTTGCAACAGGCTCGGTTTTGGTCAGTTTATGAGAGGGAGCTCAAGGCAATTGTATTTGCTATTCAGAAATGGTGACCGTATTTGCTGGGGTGAAAATTTGTGGTACGAATTGACCAGCAAAGCCTAAAATTCTTTTTGGAGCAAAAATTAGTCAGTTTCGATCATCAGAAGTGGATTACCAAAATTATGGGTTTTGATTTTGAAATCCAATACCGGCAAAGGGTAAAGAACAAGGCTGCCGACATTTTATCAACTAGCAACATTTTTGCAAATCTCTTTCTAATAGAACTTTTGAATGAAAAATTCTGGTAGTTTCTCCAACAACATGGAGAATGTCAAAGCTTAGTCTGGGAAAGATTCTTTTTTTTTGTTTGGTGAAATAGAGCTCTAGTTTATATTAGTGAAGCAGTGTATATTGATTATATCTATTGCTCTTGTTCACTCAATTTTATCTGAATTTATTTGTACGTTTTATCTTAATAGGAATTTGGGTACTTACAAAATTTAGAGGGTGTTTTCTTGTTTAAGAAGAAAATATGAGGACACTCTTTTCTGTAATCTACTTGTAAACACTCTTCAATTAAATTTGGAATCAATTTAAGAAGCTTTTAAAGACTTAGGCTATGCTGGTTTTGTCTCATCCCAAAGGGGACTCGAGACAGAACAGATAGCGACTCAACCCGAAGATGGACTGAACTGCCCGACCCTTTAACTCTTTACTTATTTTCTTATTTAATTTCGCAATGGATGACTCGAAAATTTTTTTATTTACAAGGTCTAACAACCAGGAAAATCCAAATTCATTAGTGATATCATGATAAAATAGCAATATTGTAACGACCCGGATTTTCTTCGTAAATCCCTTTTAAAAACGCGTTATTTATGAAAGAAATATCAGAGTGCGAGCCGGACCGTTAGAAAATACTTAAAAACATTGCATAAATATTACATATGCGGAAGCGTAAATATTGAAAGAAATAAACTTGCCATTTAATTTACAACCCGGTTATATTTTACTTTTCGTAGCCTGGCCAACCGCAAGTCCGCTCGCGTGCAAATCGCTCATCAACTGTGTGGAATCCATATGTTATCTTCTCCTGCAAATACCTACACCACGAGTAAACTGTAAGCCTAAAAAGATTTAGTAAGGAAAGGGTTAAAAATAGAATTTAAATAACTAAAACAATTCTACAATTAACTGAAACATTTCTACTATCCACAGAAATAACAAACAGCCAGTAGTCAACGACTAAAAAAAATACCACAGGGTATCCACATCACAGAAATTGATTATCAAACTAACAACCTATATCACAAGCTGACAATTCACACAATACCAACATATCCTCTCCACACAATTCAACAGCCTAAGAAATCGACTAAGGAAAAAGCAATGGAAATTCATCCAAGGAACTGTTAATAACTAAACCAACAATGGCAACATAATAACCTGCAAGGAAAGATCATCTAAGGTTAGTTAACAAAACTAAGAGTGGGCATTAATACAAACGCTGAAATCCATTTACAGCAACTAAAATGTGAACTTCAACGAATTGTTAACCATATCAAAGAAAACCAACTACAGAATCAAACAACCACAGAACAGAAATTAAGCAACCATACTCAACACACGCATACTCGTGGGTAGGGCTTAGACGGTCGACTCTACCCATTCCTTACCACTATTGAAGACATGCAACCAGAGATAGCTTTCCAGCAGCTTCACAGATGGCAGCTCACGATTCAGCTCCTCCAGCACGGGCAAGGACAGCTCCGACACAGCCGGCCTTCAACAAAACCAGAGGAGAAGATCTCGGCAGCTTCTCCAACTCCTGGACAGAGAGCTCCAGCGTACCAGCTCTCCAGAGAGCTATCTGTCATTTTATCTTCCAACATGCCCGACACCTTCCTCACTTTTCTTCAACCACCCACTGCCTCCACATAAATTCATTCACTGTCGGCAGGAGACAACCTAGCTGGAAAGGTGGACAACAAGTTGAAAGATTCGTGCCACACTGCTCAACCCGAACCGGAAGCTGGACCCAGTCAGATTCAAGGTCGCGGTTCGCTGTTTGAACCCATCGGCAAGCGCAAGGGACTTCGTCAACGAATCGGACTTCGTTGATTCACCCCTTGATTATTGCATCCAGCCAACAACAATACAACAGAAACGCAACAAAGGAGGAGCTTCGATGAACGCACCTAATTTCGTCGCCGGAAATGCCGCCGGAATCGCTCCCTCGGAAACGCGATTCCGAGCCCTAACCGCGAGCCCTAGTCGTCAACGTCGCTCCACCTTGCATCGCTGGACGTCGCACACCGCCCCGAGCTTGCCCATCGCCATTCGTTCGTTCTCCGCCGCGTCTCCCTCGTCGCTCGTCGTCCGTGAGCTCTCCTCCTCCCTCTCTTTGGTTCAGGCACGCATGGCCATTCCTTTTCTTTATTTTTCTTTTATTTATTTATTATTATCAATATTTTATATATATTTAATTACTTAAATTTATTTATTTTACAATTCCTCATAATTCTTATTAATTAATCTCAATACAATTATTTCATTGCTAAATTGACATTTATTTTATTACTAAGTTATTCCATAAAATCCCTCAATTCCACAATTTCTCCTTTCAATTCTAATTACCCCTTAATTTAATTTATTAACTTAATAACTATTTAATTCTAATTTATCCTAATTTAATTTATCAAATTAACAACTAAGTTAATTTCAAATACCCAATTAAAATACCCTCTTATCCTTTTAAATCTCTAATTTAAAATACATCTAATTATTCCTAATAAATTCCAATCCCATTTATTAAATTCCTAAATAAATACTACCTTAATATAATTTTTTTTATGTATAACTCCCAATAATTTAATCTTTCATTAATTCTTTCCTTATTTAAAATAAATCTAATTAATACCTATTTATTTATTATTTCTAAATAATTTACCCCAAACTCAATAATTTAAATTTGTTAATTTAAATTTATCTCTTTACAAATTTAACCCCTAATAGTTGAACCCCTTTTTTATTTTTATTCAATAAATCCAAGTAATTCTAAACATTATAATTTAATTCATCAATTTAATATATTTATTTTAATTACGATAAATTCTATTAAATCTTCATAAATGGAATGCTTACAAATAAGTCATTCGTAATACCCCAATAAAATAACTATCCAATCTTAAAAAGTCGAGGTATTACAAATATACTATCTAAATAATCACAACATGTCAAAATACAAATGGGAGTATAAAAATCTCACCAATAAAACAAACCAGATTACAAATGAATTAAATAGGTAAACTGCTGAACTCATTCTTGCATCGGCAAATGGGAATCTTCCAAGTTTATACCTGAAAAAAGTGTCATTGGGGTGAATCAATTAAACTCAATAGGGGCAGCATTTTATATTTAACAATTAGAATTTAAAAAAAATATTTATGAGGGAGCATGCCACGCACAAAGCATTTAATCAAAACTGAGTAACATGGACTAGTAAGGCAATTGTGGAAAACGTCCACTATAGTGTGGTATGAACGTAAAATAAACCCCACAAAATCTCAGTGAAAATGGAGTCACTCATGGCTCCGAGTACCCAATGCCATAGGCATATAGAACAAGAAGTTAATTGACGATCACGTTTCAAAATGGAGTCATTTTATATAAGATCACGTTTCAAAATAGTCGTTTGAAAACTGATGCAATGCTTGATATAAAAAAAAAACCACTACCTCAAATGGCTTACCAATACCCGAGAAATGCTCAATCGAATGGAAATCCAAATGGATCCAAATTCCACGTTAATCCAACAGGCCAATCAAAATATATGTATTACAAACTAATTATCCTCTTAAAAATCCTTTTAACAAGTGTTGCAACTCATAACCGAGAAAGGAGTCAACTTATGAAACTTTTAAAACAATCCCCAAAAATATTAAAACCTTTTAAAACTGTTTTGGATGTCCGTATATCCAAGTATGGACGTCCACTACACGTGTCATGTGCCAGCTACATTAGCACTGATCATAGCAGAACAAGGCATGCGTTAAATTCCCATGCACTATTGGTAGTGGAAGCCTCAGCTTCCGTAGAACTTTTTAGCTCCGCTTACATGCTTCCGCGGACACGAGTGGAGTGCACTAGGTGCGGTGCAGACACGTGTCCCCCAAAAGACACTCATTCACTCCCACGGTAGCAAACACTTCCAACAGCGAACATTTTTGGACGCATGTCACTAGCTTACAAGCTCGAACACGTTCACTTGCTTCCACTCACGTGTCCAGAAGTGTTCGCTCGCTCCCACAGAATCGAATGCTTCTGCGAAGACAACCTTTTCGTGGACACGTAGCTTCCTCTGAGACATGCTCGCATGCACCCACTAGAGCAAATGCTTCCACTAAGGAATATTCTCGTGGAAACCCAACCCCTACGGACACGTGTCTCTAGCGTATCCTTCGGATACACTTGTTCAGCGATATACTGGAGCCCTTTTCTTATGCCGCAGAAGGCTATGCTTTCGCAAAAGACTTCTTGTAGGTCTAGGCAAACCATACCAATCGGAAATCCCAATTTTTTTGACAAAACTCCAACTTTTCCCAATTAAAACATTCAAAAGATTAAACTCAACTTGTTTTCATGCAAAAATTACTAGTTTTTCCATTTATTAATCCAAACTTTACATCCAACAGAATAAACTCTTAATTGCACAGTGAACGAGAACTTGAACTTAGAATTTACCTCATTGTGATGTCCGAGAATTACACTATCCGGACTTCAGATGCCAACTCGAAGTTGATCACCAAGGTTTTCCCCCTTTTTTTTCCAAATCCTCCTCTCGGCTTCAAGACTCGCCAGTTGTAGATCACTCCTCTCTCTTTAGAATGAATCCAGAGACAAAGAGAGGGCTTTGACTTTTTAAAAGAAAAACAAATATCCCAATGAGGCAACAATGCATTGACGAGGAGGAGGGAACACTCAACTGAAGTGAAAGAGAAACAATCAAAATTTTCAACGATTTTAAATGAGGTGGTCACCCTGACCGGTTACAGGGCGGCGATTCAAACTGACCCCACAACTATTACAGATTTTGTCTCAAATTTATTTTTCATTTAGTTTCTCACATGGTGTATTTACATAGTAGAAATTTGAAGCATAATGATTGTTTTTTTTTTCTTTCTGTTTTTTCTTAAAATCATTTTCAAACTTTGTCTCTAGGAATCATTCTAGCTTATACTCAAAGATATTCTAGGGAGGCAGAAAAATGCTAACGAGTTCATGGTTAGTCATTTTAATTTATTCAAGGGAGTACTTATTTTTATAGGCGGATGCATTTCAAAAATGGAAATGAAACAAACTTTTGCTCGTCAAAAATAGAAAAAATATATCAGAAGTGTTCTCACAACGGATTCCATTCTGCAGGAAAATCTTCTATGCCAACAAGGGACTCTCTCTCTCTGTCTCTTTCTCTCACTCAGAGGTCTGTGTGGGTACGATTCTTCTCTTTTCTAAATCTTTTTGATATATAATTAGAAATGATCAATATATTATGTTAATTAATACAATCTCCATCACCTTTTTTTCAATTTTCTTCTTCTTATAGAATATCCATGTCTATAACTTTTTTAGATTGCTATCCCTGACATGTTCTCAGATTCTTGCAGTTGCATCCACTTTTCAACGACATTTTAAAATGTTTCCTCGAGGAAATGAAGAAAAAGAATAATACAGAGGAGAATTTAAGATATGTCTCCATTATATTAGGATTTAAACACTTGATTTTGGAAATCAATAAAAAAAAATAGCTGCCCCAATAAATCTAGGAATTAATCTAGTGAAACAAGGCGGCAATATGATGGAAAAAATTATTGTTTGGATGTTATGCTCATCAAGCAAATGTTACAATGATATTTTGTAGTTTGATAAATGATAATTGTTTTAAATTATATAATTTTTATGTAATTCTAAATTTTATAGATACATAATATATGATTGATATTTAAAGTTTAAAATTTTCTAATAACTAAGTCACTAAAACTAATATAGTTTACTTCATTATGAATGTACAATTTTATCTATAATGTAATATTTAAGGACATGAATAAATATGTTTAATCGTTATATAGGATTAGATGAGATATAATTAACTATTTTAATAAATTTTGTTAAATAAAAAACATTCATGAGCACTCTATATGTAATTAATTTAATTAATTTTATAAGTAGATTCTTGTATCACTTTAATTTAGTATTTGATTTACTAACTAAAGTTTTCTCTAAAGTTACATTGCAAAATTGGAGCGCAGTGTTATATAGTTGATTGTATAGTTGAAAATATTAATTTTATTGCAATGATATTTGTTCTTAAGACTTTATTATTTGTGTGAACAATAAATGTGCAAATTCATTAATATTATGAATTAATGTTCATTAAGCATAAAAATGTAATATGAAATGCTTAACAAATATTGAATTTATGGTTATTATATTGATAAATCTTTAAATAATTAATTTAATTAGTTTTTGATTAATTCTTGAAATTTATTTGGTTTTTATCCTAATAGCACATTTCTATGGAGAGCACAAGTGTTTATTCGTTAATAAGCAATATGGTTCAATTCAACTTTGTACTAACTACAAGAACTTGAACCAATGCCTTATTTAAATTAGTTTGTGATAATTTCAATGAAGACATACTAATATAATTAAAGTCATATTCAGTTATGTGAAGTAGTTGAAGATTATTATTGTGATATCTATGATTTTAAAAAAATAAAAAAATTATTATTATTAATTGGGGAAGAAAACGTTTTAGTAATAAACAATGCGGGTAGGGAGGGATTTCCTCCCAAATCCCTTCCTTCCCCACAAATTTTTAAACCCCAAACATCCCTTCCTCGGCATAATCAATAAAACCATCTTCCTCTTCCGATCTCATCACACTACTAATTGTCGCTTTTGTTCTTTGTAATTCGGAGCATGGTTTGGAAATGAGGATCACCGCGGTAAGCTTTCTTTTTCTTCTATTTTGGTTCTCTATTCGTTGAATAGGATTCTGAGGCTTTTGTTTCAAAATGCAAGAAGGATTCGTGCGGACTCTAGACATGGCTAATGGGCGGGCTGGCAGCTCGGCCAGCTACAGTAATCGAATGGGCTAGGCCCAGGCCAAGAAAGCAGTCCGAGCCCAGCCCAAATTTTTGGGCTCACGAGACCACTGGTCTCGGGCTCGAGGCCTGGCGGACTTGCCCACCAGCCCGACTGGTGGCCTGGCCCCACCCCCTGCTCGTCAACCCCCCCTCTCTCTCTCTTCCCTCTTCCTCCATAAATACCATTCATATTTTCACAAAATTTTTCACCAAACTTTCTCTCAATTTCTCAATTTATAATACAGTTTCACTTGTGCTAATATATTCTCTCTTATTCTTTCTTATTTTAAACTCTTGTCATTCATTGAATAAGGTAGGTTTACAATTTTTTTTAATTATTTTTAATTTAATGTGTATTACGAACTAACAATTTTTTTTGTGATTTTTGTAGGACTCGTGTTCGTGGAGGTAATAACAAATTCATACCCCGTACAAGTCATTGTTGAGTAATTGGTATGCGGTATCATTTTATTTTTTTAATTGTTTCGCAATAGTCAATTTTTATAATTATGGATCCATATTATTTTCTCATTGGCACTTTTACTGATGATGATATTGAGGAAATTAGGGGAGATAATTTCGCATTTTCATTAGGCCAATCATATGCACAAGTATCTGTGTCTTCACCTAGAAAAAAAAAAGAAGCAAAACGTCGACTGTATGAAATCATTTTGAAATAAAAGATATTAATATTGGTGAAAAAATTGAAAAAAGAGCACAATGCAAATATTTATTAAACATTATGCATACAAGTCCGGTAGTTGTACTAGCACAATTGGTAGATATTATAAAAAATGTCACTTAAACGAGCATGTGAAAGACCCTACACAAACACTTTTAAATGCTAGTGTTAGTGGTAATTTTATATATTCACATAATAGAATGAGAGAAGGAGTAGAAAAATATGTATCACAATCCGAGCTACCTTTATCTATGTTCGATAGTGAGTTATATAAAATTTTATGAAAAATTATATTAATCCTAGTTTTAGACGAGTCCCTAAAAGTACAACAAGAAGTGATATTATTAAAATGTATAATAATATGAAAAATGAATTAATTGCATTTTTTTTCAAATGTCTCTTCTATATCTATTTGTATTACCTCTTATTTATGGAGTGCACTTAATGCTTTATGATATATTGTAATACCCCGATAATATTTCCCTGTTTATATAATGTAATGAATTTTGGAAAAATTTAATGTATTATATTGCGGGGTGGTACTTTGTTGACTAATACCACGTAAATGTATGGAAAATATTATGGAGTAATTAAAGTATAAATTTTAATGAAAATTGTACAATTCAGATTTTTGGTTGGCCCGCGATCGAGGCGAGGACAAGTGTCTCGACCGAATTTCATTTTGGTTGACTCCTTGCATTTTAGGTCGAGGTTGGGTCGACGATTTACGTCCAAAAATTCACCTCTGTCTGCATTGTGGGTTTTCAGTTGAACCGCAGACGAGTGCGGTCTAGGAGGATTTGAATCTGTCAAATTTTGTCAACTTTTTGGTCAATGTGCGATCGCGTGTTTCGGTCGAAGTCTCGACCGAAAATGCAATTCTGAAGGAAAATTTAGAATTCGGTCGACATGCGGTCGAGGTTTCGAATGCCTTCCCTTGACCGAAATTGCATTGTTCCGCAAAAAATCTATTTTAATCGGCTGGTGTTTTGTCATTTACCTATTAATTTTCCACTCAATCGACAACCCAGCGTCTCCCCCATGTTGAGGCGACCTCTTCCATCCCGTTTGGTGGCTGACCACCACTCTTCCAGGTAAGCCTCCATGTCATTTAATTGTCCAGCTGATGCAACCCTCTGTGTTTCCATCCTTTGTGCGTGGTAGAAATCTCTGGAGTGTGAGAACATTCAGGGAGAGCTGAGAGAAATGTGTGTACGTAGGAGTGATATGTTGTGTGTTGGGGGAGGGGATTTGTGAGCCGAAGTACACTGTTGGGTTGGACAACTCGCTGCTGCATTTTTCCTTCCAGTAAAGACACTCTTCAACGAGTGGCAATTTGAGGTAAGAAAATGAGTAAGTCATTGGCCAGTGGAGGCCCTACACCACAAGTAGTGCCGTGTTTGATTTGTTGCTTGAATTCTCTGTTTTCTGGATGAATTGGTGTCGTTGGAATGTTAGTCATTCTTTGGTTGCTAGTTTCTTGACATGACTATTGAGACTTTGGGTTATTCTTTAGCATTGTTAACTCTCTATTGTTCCCTGCTAGTTTAACTTCCAGCATATTGTATTATTGTGCAAAAATATGGAGCTGCTAGTATAGAACTCGCTCTGCCAATTCTTGAGGTGTTGAAACTGTTGATATTTATGCTGTCTTGGTTAGTCCAATCACTTGCTACTTAATGGCCCTGTTAATCACTGGATTTCTCTGTTGATTATAGAATAACTATTTCTGGTTGGTTATTTCTCTAGTTGTAGACTCTGCTAATCGTTGATATGTGAAGGATGCTTTTAGTTAGATATTCCTGGATATTGGAAGTTAGATTAATTGACTCTGCTATGTGTTGGATCTTGGTTGAATGACGCATCTGCCAATGTTGACATTTTGATTTGACTCTGTAATAGTAATTTATGTCATGGTCATTGTGAAGCTCCTTGCTGTTTTCCCTTATGCCTATCAACAACTTCATTTCTTGGCTTTCCACTGTCAAATATAGTGCTTTGATATCCCCTGTATTGTTGTTATATCTTCGGGTTATTATGTTTTCTTCACTTGTTATATCCATGTTCGTTTTATGCCATTAAATTGTTGTCAAGCATGCTTAGTTTTTTTGAGTATTTCGTTGCAGCTTTTCATTCAATTTAAGCATAATAGCACGTTTTATTCACTGTTAAATTCGTTGTTACTTGGCTATTATGTTCTGCCAAATCTAAAGCATATTATTTTGCTGTTTTATTCTTTTTTATTTTTTACTAGATTTTAAGAATATTAATACTTGAATATTGTTATCGTTCTTCTACAATTTAGGAATTTCTTGCGATATAAACTTGTGAATTCTTGATGAATGAATTGAATTATAGTCGTAACTTTAGTATTGCATTGATATGCATCATGATAATAGAAACAAGTAGGAATGTCATGTTTGGGTTGGATATTCATATGCATTTATGCAAGAAAAATGGACAAAGAAAATGAATGTAAAAGGGGAGTTGGAGGATGGAGAGGTAGTTCGGATCTAACCAGGTAGACTCGAAGAATTATACCCTTCCCTTGTCGGGTCCCGAGAGCCTGTCTACCTAGGTGGTTAGAAGTCGACAAGAGACTATTCTCTCTGCCATGGATTCCTCCAATGTCCCAGCTCAACGTACGAGTAACGTATGTAACAGAAAGAAATGAACAGTTTGGGTGGATTCCATTATGGCATAATCAGTTAGAGGCATACATCATATTGCATGTCTCATTTCTTGTTGGGCCTTAGCCTCACAGTTTTACTTTTACTTTTACTTGTGGTTTAGGTAATTGTCAAAATGTGTTGGTTCTAGGAGTGGCGGAAGAGGAGTTTCCCGTTGAGCCTGTGGGTTATCCAGCTAAATCGACCTGAGAGGGTTATGGCTTACAAGAAGTAACAATGCTATTTTGAAATGGTTTGAAAATGGATAATATTTTGTAAAACTATTAACTCATTCTTTAACCTTCAAACTGTATTTTGAATTTAATTATGTTTTCGCTTTTACTCTGATTTAATTATGCATTTTACTTTTTTTTTCTCGTTCACCTCAAGTATCTACTCTCGTATATTTTAAATAAATAAAAAGAAAAATTTTGCATGGTAATTAAAAAGAAAAAAGTCAAGAAAATTGACGCAGGGCGTAACATATATTATTGTAACTTCTCATTTATTGATGACTCTTGACAATTAAATAAAAGCATATTAGGATTTTGTAGTTATGAATATTTCCATAGTGGCGTTAGTATTTATAGATATATTATTGGAATTTTGCAAGAATATGCTATTAGAGATAAAATTTTTAGTATTACTCTCGATAATGCTTCTACTAACAATATTGCAATTCTTGAATTTAAAAAGTTATTTCAATTAGATACTGCCTATACTTCTCTTTTCCATATGAGATGTATGTGTTATATTTTGAATTTAGTTGTTAAAGATGGGATGTCATTTATTTTGTCTTATATTGAATCAAGTATATTTGTAATTTCTTATATTACTTCATCTAATTCACGATATCAAGAATATAAAAAATATTGTAAAGCTGCTCCACTTAAACCAAGAAAATTAAAAATCGATGTAGATACAAAGTGGAATTCGACTTATTTAATGTTGGAAAATGTTATGCCATATTGGTTAGTTATTTGTGTTTTTATTAGTGAAAAAACAAAATATAGTTGTGACGTTGCTAATTTGTTTCTTGATTTTCTAAAACCATTTTTTGAAGCTACAAATGAATGTTCGGGAATTTATTATCCCACTACTCATCTTGTTCTCCCAATTTTTATAAAATTAATGGGTACTTTTATAAAATTTAGACAAATAAATAAATTTTATGATATACATGATAAAACAAAAACAAAATTTAAAAAATACTAGCTTGACATACCTAATATTTTTTTCTTTACATGCATAATGAATCCTAAATTTAAGTTAAAAGGAGTGTGTCTAATGGTTGATAAAATTTCATCTAATTTAGGTATTTCTTCTTTAATTACTAGTACTCAAATAAGAAATGAAATTACTAATTTATATATTTCTTATGAATTTAAATATTTTAATGTTACTCGTTTAATTCATTCTTCACATATTTATGCTAGTTCTAGTAGTGGTGCTCGTGGTGGAGCTCCACAAGATTTTATGGATGACATATTAGATGAAATAGATAGCGATGTTCATTCTTATAGCTCACAAAGAAATGAACTCGATATTTATCTTGACACTCGCCATCAAATTTCTCGTGACGAGAATATTGATAATTTGACTTGGTGGAGAGGCAACTCCACTTCATTTCCTATTCTTTCTAGAATGGCATGTAATCTACTAACATATTTGGTTTCTGCCGTAGCATCGGATTTTACTTTTAATGTAGGTGGACATGTGTATGATGATCGACGAGGAAGACTTACACCAGAACTCGTGGAGGCACTCATTTGCATGAAAGATTGAAACGATGCCGTCACGAGAGATCAACAACGAGAGGATGACATACTAGAAGAATTCAAAATTTTGAATGTCGTAGACTAGATTTTCATTTAAATTTAAAATTGTAATTTTCATTTTGATATTTTATCTTTGACTTGTATTTTTTTTTTGGCATTTTGCACATGATTGACAATTAAATGGGTGTCAACCTAGTTGGGATTTATCTAATATATAGACTACATAATGTAGTGATGCAAATATTAAATTTACAATTAATTGTATACATATATATTTTATTCGTCTCATCAAATGGTTTTTTCAATTACATGTGTTAGCCTAAGTATTGTTAGTCTTATTTGTTTTGATGATGATTGTGTTAATGCAATTTATAAATTGTTCATTGGATAATGTTTTGAATTGCACAAATTCTACATTTAAATTGATATTAAATTAGAAATACCCTTAATTAGGGTATTAATGTTGTTTAACAAGTTTATATAAGTATTTGTAGTCAAATGTACAATTATTGGGACTTAGAGAATTCAAGAAATGTAAATCAAAGAGACAAAATCGAGCAAAATGGCATTTCTGGTCGACCAAATGCACTCTGCGAGGTTTCTGTCTACGCCGCCATCGAGTGTGCGGCCGAAGGTTACAACCAAAAATGTATATAGATTACTCGCAGAGTTTTCGATCAAAGAAGCGAATGAAGATGCGGTCGAAGGACATGACCAAAAAACAATACAGATTGCTCCGCAAGTTTTTGAACAAGCTCGAGGTTGATGATGCGGTCCAAGGTCACGACCGAAATTGAATACAGATTACTTCGAAGGTTTTCGGACGAGCAAGCGGTCAAAGACAGTATCCAAAATGGTATACAGTTTGCTTCGTGTTTTTTGGTCGATGACGCGATCAAAGAGAGCAACCGAAAAGCAACACATATTACTTCGAAGAGTTTCGGTCGACAGAGCGGTCGAGGAGGAAAAAAGTGGTTGACCGAAAAAGTGCAGAACAACTCAACAGCTAGTTTCCAAATGTATTGAAAAGTGTGAATACTCAACTCTCAAACACACAAATTGAGATTTTCGATCTTTCAATGCAAGTGTCCAATTTATAATTAATTGTATACATATATATTATATTCTTATCATCAAATAGTTTTTTCAATTACATGTTATCTATTATATTAATAAAAATATTTTTTCAATTAGACGACTAACTAAAATATTTTTACATTACAATAATAAATGTTTATTATAGTTTTTAATCGTATAATATTAAAAATGATTTATAGTATATTTATTTAAAATAATATTATTTATGTATATTTGGCTCATTAGGCTCGTAGCTCGCGAGCCAGCTTAGGTTGAAATTTTTTTGAGAAAAGCTCATTAGGCTCGACTCATTAGGCTTGGCAGGCTCTTTAGGCTCGGCTCGGCTCGTTAAGCTTGGCAGACTCGATGAGCCAGATTTTTCCAGGCTCAGCTTGGTCGGCTTGGCTTGTTTGTCATGTCTAAAGGACTCAATGATGGAAAGGTGTTGGATTTTGTAATACCCCGACTTTGATATCAGAATTTAATAAGGATAATTAGAAAGCAATTGGATTAATTAGATAATTATTAGAGTATTTGGATTAATTGGATAATTATCAGGGTATTACTGAAGACGTATTCGTTAAATTATAATTTATAGAAATTTATTGGATGATAATTATGATTAATTTGGAAAGAGTATTATATTCGATAGTTAAATTAAGGATAGAAAATATGGGGAAAAGTGTTTAGGGACGTTTCAGTCGAAGTGCGGTCGTGGTTGGCATCCAAAAACGCTATGGATTACGTTTTATGACTTTTCGGACGCGGTACGGTCGAATGCGGTTGAGTGCGGTAGAGGCGAGTTTGAATTTGTCAAATATTTTTTGTCTTTCGGTCGATGCCCGATCGAAGTGCGGACGGGTTTGTTCGACAGAAAAATAGATTTAAACCGAGGGAGAAATATGGACTGAGCGGCTTTGGTTCAGCTCTGTCCAGAAACAATTAAGTGGCTCAGTTTTTAGTTAAAAGAAAGCAAGGAAGTGAGATTATTTGGAATTGAAATTAAGAAGAAAAACTAATTAGGGATTTAAGTGAAGAATTGAAATAAAAGGAATTAAATGGAGAAGTAAATGGCTGAACCGGTCCAGCCAAACCGGTTCACACTGGTTGGTTTAGTATGATGGTCTGGTTTGGAAATTAAAATGGGAAGATAAATTAGAATTGGCCTTCGGCCATTTTGTGCAGAGAGAAACAAGGAGAGGGAGAAGAGAATTGATAGAGAGGGAGCGAGATCGGGAGATGACGAGCTCAGGCTCGGACTCGGGCGGCTCCTTTGCTACGGGTGGATGTGTGAACTGCGGGTTACTACATGCGAGGCGATGCGGGTTGTGAGCTAGGGCTCCGCGTCGCCAGGTCGCGGGACGGGTTGAAATCAGAGCTCCCGCCGGCTGCGATTCCGACGTCGGGTCGAGGTAAGCCTAATTGATTTTTCCCTTCTCCTTTGCGTTCTATTAATCGAAAATTGCAGGGACGAAGAGCAAGGGATTTTTGGTTGGGCTTTGATCGACAGCCTTGCTGTGGATGTGCAACCGGTTCTGTTGGTTCTACACAGAACTGGTTTATTCCAGCCAACCCGATATTGCACAATTCTTCCTTTCCAGATAAGACAAATGTCTTCCCTAATTTTCCTCATTTCAGTCTCATCGTGCGCGACTTCTAGAGAAAAGAGAAAGGGTGAGGAGAAGTCAAGGTATGGCTAAAATGTGATGAAAGTTGGTGACAGACGTGGGTGACACTCCCTTATTAATGAAGCTGGGAACTGGTGAGAAGAAGAAGAAGGAGAAGGAAAGTGTGGAGCTTTCTAGAGTTGGAGATGAGGTGTTGGCCGAGAAAGTGAAGCTCCTAGGCTGTTCTCGGATGCCCTGTTTGGTGAGGTTTCTCCTCTGCTGTGTTGGCCATTTAGAATCTGTTTAGGGTGTTGAGTCTGATAGTGATATTGGGTATTGTTTTGGATTGCTTCAGTTAGTTTGAGATACTCAGTTATGGATTTCTGAATGAGTTTATTGGATGGAATAATTTGTTGGATTTGAATAATAGTAGTTAGTTGCTGTGAAGCATTTTATGTCATTGTTAGTGATTTTGTTGTGGCCATATATTAGGGATTGATGTGTTGAATATGTCTTGTTATGTGGCTTCTCATTTGTGAACCATAACTAGTTAGAAAAGGTTGATATACATGAATTGTTCCTTCTTTTGGTTAGGATTGGTGAAGCTCAACTGTTGGTTAGTTGGTTGTTCTATGTCTGAGGATATTGATATGGAAGGATGAAGATTATGTATGCTCTCTATTTATGTGGAAATGAATGTTGTGCATTGTTGTTGTTTATATCCTCTATAAGTTATTGTGATGGAATACTGTTTGGTTTGTGAAGTAAAGATGTTATGTGCGTTGGATTGAATTGTGAATCGATACTCTGTTGCTCGGATAAATATATTATGAATATTGGATTAATGTAGATTAATGTCTCGATTTAGATATTAATATTGAGCGTTAGTAATTATGAATTTGTAAAATGTGGCTGGAGTCACATTGGTCTTCGCTATGTGTTGAACTTAGGTTCTAAATGCTATCAATCGGGATTAATTTATTAGGCTGAGTTATATTAATGAAGCAATTTTATTTAGGAAACTCTAATAAGTAACGTATAAATATTAAGGATGGGAAAGACGATGAGATTGATATGTTTATTAATTGATTAGATGAATGATCAAACATTGTTAAATTGTGAAGGTACTAAAGAAAGAAGAAAATGATAACGAATAAGCATTGAACGCTTTAAGAAATTGAGGTAAATGATATGTGTGTGCTTTGGTTGTTAGGGCCCTACATCGCAAGAATAGGATATGCACGTTTCGTTGTTTACTACTTTATGATCATGTCTATTGTTTCAATAGTATGTCTACTATTTTAATAGCATGTCTACAACTTTACAGCATGTCTACAATATTAAAAGAATGTCTACAATATTAAAAACATGTCTACTGTATTAAAAACATGGCTATTGTTTTAAAGCATGTCTACAATTTTTATAGCATGTCTACTGTATTAAAAACATGGCTATTGTTTTAAAGCATGTCTACAGTTTTTATAGCATGTCTACTATTTTTACACCATGTTCTATGAATTGTATGTTAGTTGCGTTATTAGATTCCTTTATTATATTTGGAAATTGTATGCATTCATGAGCATCATGCATCACAATTTTCAAAGATTACGAAAATAATTTTTATGCATTGTTTTGAAAAGGAAAGATGGAAAACGAAAAGAAAGTACAGAGGAACGATTAAGAAAGATAAAAAAAAGGGGTGTGTGGTCCGGTAGCTCAGCCCGACACATAATCCAATGAAAGAAAAAGATAAAGGTTTATATGGTTCAGTGGCTTAGCCCGACACATAAACAAAAGATAAAGAAAAGCTAAAGGTTTGTGTGGTCCGATAGCCTAGCCCGGCACATGAACAAAAGATAAAGAAAAGATAAAGGTTTGTGTGGTCCGATAGCCTAGCCCGGCACATGAACAAAAGTTAAAGAAAAGATAAAGGTTTTTGTGGTCCAACAGCTTAGCTCGACACATGAACAAAAGATAAAGAAAAGATAAAGGTTTGTGTGGTCCGATAGCTTAGCCCACCACAGGAACGAAAGAAAAGAAAAGAAAAGAATATGAAAAGAGAAACAGATACGGATACGGGAACGGAAACGGAAATGGTACGAGCACAAAAACTGAAATGGAAGCGGGAACAGAAACATAAACAAAAATGGAAACAGACACGAGTTTACAGAAATTGAAATGGATATAGATACGGATACAGAAACAGACACGGGAACGGATATGGAAATGTGTACGATCACAGATACCAAAACGGATATAGAAACAGGAACAGAAACGAAAATAGAAAGAAAGTACATAAACGAGAAAAGATAAAAGATAGAAGAAAGAAAACGAAAAGAGAAACTGTATACGTTTTAAAATGGCATAGCATGTGCATGTAGCATATTAGGTATTATCACTTATTGAGCGTTAGGCTCATAGTTTATGACTTGCGATGTAGGTACAAACACTAGAGAAAATGACGAACAGATTAAGGATCAGTCGATGAAGGATTTGCACGGGCGAGTCTTGTGGCTGGTTAGGCTGACGAATGTAAAGAGGAACGAGTTTTGTAAAATATAAAGTAACACTTTATTCATTATCTTTAAATGAACTATTTATGCTTCCGCTACGTTTTAAGAAAAAGAATTTTATTTATATTCTTCCGCTATTTATAACGATTTTAGTAGCGAGTCAAAGTAAAAGAATTTTAACAGTCCAATTGTAAGGAAAAGAACTCTGATTTCAATTTAAAAGATGTTAACAAAGGTTTCAATCGTTTCATAAAAGTTTTAAATTTAACAAATTTTTACAAAGTAAGAAATAACTAGGTCATTAAAGATTTTCTCTGTCGACCAACCTTTTAAGGTCGATGGGTCAGTAGATAATTGAGGTAGAAATTCAATCTCTTTGTCTTCGATTGTTACTCTATTCGCTATCTTGGGTTTGAAAAAATTTAAATTCGTTCTATTATTGACATTTGGATGAATCTTGAGAATTTTTGTTGGCTGGGGAATTTAAACAAACTGGCGACTATGTCGAACAGATTGTTTCAGCTATGAAATATCGGTGCGCGACTCAACTAATGTTGCACTGTGACACTTGTTCCTCACGGTCACGACCTAGGGATCGTCTCGGCCAGAAGAAAAAATCACCTGTGCAGAAGAAGGGGCGACGTTCGTCACCATTCCCACAGGCTTGTTTCTCGACCAAGAATAGTGGGGTGCATTGCAAGGTGTCGAATGCAAATCCTATGGTTTGGTCCATGGGTTTGGGTCTTCATGGATCACAATTTTTTGACCATTATTGAATTCCATTTTAGGCCACAGGTTTGGGCCTACATGAATTATTTTTCAAGTCACATATTGAGCCATTACTCATTTCTAATTTAGGCCAAATTTTTAGTACTTTTTAGCATAATTAATTTTTATTTAATTTTAAATAATAATTAAGAATTTTAAGGTATAAAAATTTAACCAAAAAATTAACACCTTATTTTTTTATAGGTAACTATTATTAATTTCTGCACAGTTATTTCATTTTCAATTATATTACTTTACTATCTAATATCACTTGTTGAGCCTGATAAACTCACGTTTGTTGGGTCCTAGCTATTAACTAATATTTTAAGTCTTCCGCTGCAAATTAATAAATTTTAAGTGATAATAGGTCGGATGATTCGGTCCTTCGTGCCTGGTCGTTCCCCGTTTTGTCTCAGGTCACTTGCGAGTCGTGACAATTATAAAAACATTGAGAGATTATCTATTGTATATAAAAAAAAAACAAAAGTGAAATTTTTGAATGACTAACAGAAAATTTCTCAAACATTTCATTTCTTGATATAATATATCAATAGATACAATTAAGATTGTAACTGTATTGATTGAATGTCTCCGTGAAATATTAAATAGGTTTGTAGTTTGATTGCTACTACTATCATTTTGTAGAAAATTTCCTTAATAATCTTGTCATTGACACAACTACACAGTATGATGTAAAAATTTATTTCGGACGAAAAGTACAAGCCAACATTTGAAAAATAAAAACATGTATTGTTGACTACACTAGTGTAAGACTGTCTACTGCCATATTTTATTGGGAAATTAACACCACATATCCTATAGTTCGCGGTCAATGACAAGTCAAACTTTGGAAAAAAAAAATTAACAACTAAAATCCTAAACTATGGGAAATTCTCGCCGGCAACATTGCAGTCATGTTTCCCATCTAGGACCGTCGAGTTTAACGCCTCAATTTTGTCTTTATCAAGTACCATCGAACAGAGACGAAGGACGTCAAGTACCATCCCTATTGGCAGTTCGAAGAAGATGGATGATGGCGGGCAAGGGCATATAATGGCATCCCTCCTGGATGTTTCTTCTCTGTCAAGCTCATTAGTTGTTGGATCGCAAAATGTACGGCCATAATTGAATCTGGCGTTTCCCTAAGGCAACGGACGGACTACAATTCCTAGCTGTTGGATCAAGCAAGGGACGTCCCTCATATGGATCGACGGCCATGATTGAATTTGGCGTCTTCCAGAGGCCACGGGCGGACGTCCATCCCTGGCTGTTGGATCGAGTTAGGGACGTCCCTCATCTAGATCAACGGCCAGGATTGAATCTGACATCTTCCAGAGGCGACGGCGGACGACGATCCCTGGCTGTTGGATCGAGCAATGGACGTCCCTCATCTGGATCGATAGGCAGGATTGACTCCAAATTAACTGGGTCACGTGCAAGGCACACACGATTTTAAAACACACGAATTCCCTCAATTAAGATGGACATATCGGACGTCCGTCGGCCAATACTACGTCATTTTACCCTCAATGGACGCCACTCATCTTTAGACGGCGTCGTTGAGGCCATGACGGACATTCGTCTTAATATGAGGGACGTCCGTTCCTCTCTAATTTCATTCTCTGAACGCTAAACGACAGCGTTTTCCTATCGATGGATGACAAAAATTTGCCTTATAATCGTGAAGGGCATCCCTTGCCCTAGATATTGTAGAGAGGAAAACGAACTTCCCCCGACGAACTTGAACTTCATATATCCATCCTCCCGATTGTTGAAGTAAAAAATGGCGCCGACAGCAGGGCAATTGTCGAAGAAGCGTAAGGTGGCTCCCTTCGAGCCTACAGGTCCAGTCCACGTGTCTGCAAAGCCCTCTGAACCAGGGTTGTTTAGCTCGGCCTCCTCAAAAGAATGGTATGATAATGACATTGTACCCCGTGCCATAATTATATCTAGGAAGGTAGATTTCAATTCGTTCGCCGATTTTGGATTAAAGGAAATGTTTGAGTGAATTGGTTTGTATAAATTGTGCACGATGGGGGGTTATTATGTGGGAGGGCTGTGAAATTTTTTTTATGCAAATTTGGAGTTGGATATCTCCAGTGACAGTGAGTTGAGGAGTTTCTGTATGGGAAACAAATTAGGATAACTCTTAATTAGTTGAATGAGCTTATTGGATGCTCCACGGAGGAGTTGTTGGAGAAGAATTTCCATGTATCGAAGGACCCCGAATTTGTAAGACAAGGAGAAGGTCTGGCATTACTAAAGCGATTGGTTCGCAATCCTACAGCCGTTGAATCTTTCTTCCGGCCCAAATCAAAGGACCTCAATACTAAAGCAAGAGTCATCCATCACATGATCACCCACACAGTTGTGTCTCGTGATGGACATAGAGACCTTGTCACCTGCATGGATCTCTACATGATGGAGAAGCTCTACAATTGGAAGAGGTTCAAGATTGCATACGTCATTATGCATCAAGGGCAAGCCTGAATAGTGCAAGGAAGAATCTCCTTTATAATTGGCTCATTCAGCGCATTGTTGACAGCAGCGGGTTGGCTATCCCCCACATGGAGTGAGGAACCAATGAAAAAGCACTTGACATGTACAATCTAGTGACATTAGCTTAGATGGGGCTGCACAAAGTACGAGGGTAGTGGGTATTGAAAGGAGAGGTGGCAGCTGCACCTCCTCCTTCCACGTCAACTGCACCTCCTCCTTCCACGTTAGCTGCACCTCCGCCATCCACGTCAGTTGCACCTCCGCCTTTCACGTCAGCTGCACATCCTCCTTCCATGTCCACTGCACTAATTCTGTGGACATCAGATGCACAACCATCATATCACGTAGAGGTGGAGGATGATTTTGTGCATTCTATGGTAGACGATACACCTCCCCCTCCTCAGTCCTCGCCATCCATACTGATCAGTGAGGAGAGGTGGCAGTGGCTTGTTGCGAAGTTGGATAGACAGAAGAGCCAACTTGGCGAAATTTAATCCAACTTGGAGAGCCAACCTGGCGAGATTCATGCCAAGTTGGATAGACAAGAGAGCCAACTTGGCTAAATTCAAGCCACTGTACTACAAATGCAAGAAATACAGAAAAATATTGCAGACGCTCCTCCAGCGGCCCAACCATCTCCTCCATCAGCTTCTCCTGCATCTTCTGATGCCGGTCCGGATGGATGCCAATATGTCTTTGAGCTTACATGCACTTTCCATTTACGCATTAGTATTGTTCATTAACAATGTGTTACAATTATGCAAGTCTCCTATCATTAGGCAACTGTCCCCTCCTCCAACCCTTGCAAAAGTTCAGAAGATTTTGGGAACGGGTGTACCAATGACGACACTGGTTTGAAGGATAATAGTGCAATTGGTATGTCTTCAATTTGGTTTTGTACAATGTGTTGAATTTACAATTACACTGATTTTCCATTGCAGCCTATGAAATTGATGGACGAGTTCATGGCTCCGGCATGGGTAAATACGAAGAACAAGAAGGAGACGTGTGCTCTACTTTGCGGCTCCAAGGTAAGAAGCAATGTGATTTGAAAATTATTCTTAGTTGTGATTTAAAATGTATGTTGTGCATCGTGTTGTCGATTTGCAGGGTAAAGATATTTGCTCAATAACAACCTTCCTCTTGCCAAAGAAAATGGGAGCTTCGGACTGGGTGAGAATGTTTAACCAATTTATAAGACGTTGTTATTGAAAACAACTAAATATATAAATAAATCGCATTCGTAACATGTAGTGCACGACAACAAACGAGGAGGACACACTTGCGGTTCAAATAAGGGAGGGGATACTGACTATTGGTTGGATCCATGTAAGACACTTGTCTTGCATTCATTCATTCAATATTTCTTCTTCATATAATAAATGGATTTTATGTCAGTGCCACCCGGAGCTGAATTGTTTCATGTCATCAATTGACGTGCACACCCAGTATGCATACCAATTGATGATGCCGAAGGCAATTGCAATTCTCATGGCACCGACAAACAAAAGAGATATGTTTTTCCACCCTGCGCTTTGAATGAAGTGACAAACTAATTTGGCCTCCCAATTGCAGCCAACATGACATATTTCAAGTCTTTTGCCCTTTAGGGTGGTCGGTGATTGCCAAGTGTCTGGAGCAGGGCTTCCATCTCCACGAGCCGTATAAACTAGAGGACCTTTATGAGGAGACCACTCATGTCGAGATGAGTTTCGACTTGTAGTTCAAGGTCATCGATATCATGGACAAGGAGCCTTCCATTTTAGAAGATGCACCAGCTATAGAAGAGGCACCAACTATAGAAGAGACACTATTTATAGAATAGGCACCAACTATAGCAGATGCGAAAATTGGAAAAGATGCAAAATCCACCATACCTGTAACATATTCAAGAATTGCAAGAGGTGCAAGAGGTTCAAGAGGTGCAAGAAGTCAAGAAGTGCAAGAATTGCAAGAACATTAAATAAGTGGCTCAATTGAATTTTTTTTGTAAAGTTTTTTGGAAGTTTATTGGTTTTGAAACTTTAGAAAGTTAATTATTGATGTATTTCTGCTATTTGGTTTTCTCTGGTGCAAATTGAATGTTGGTTTTGGCCAAGGGAAGCCCAAACAGATCGAGGGTCGTCCATTGCTCGGCTAGAGACGTCCGTTATGCTATGAGGGACGTCTATTATACTGATGAGGCAGAATCGAATCGAATCGAATGAGGGACGTCCGTTATGCTATGAGGGACGTTCATTTTGATGAAGGAAATAAGGCAGATTCAAATCACAGTTTTGGTCGATATCATATATTCAAATCGCAGACTAAGATCCAAATTATTCTTTAATTAATTCAATAAACACATATACAAATAAGATTAGCAACGCATATAACAATTCCAATGCAAGTAGTTTATTCATCTCCCTCTGATATTGCGATGATGTTGTGGCCCTAGCTGCCTTCCACATGATATCTTTGTACTGCATGCCTGGAAATTATTTTTTGAAATTGGCATACAAGTGTCTGAGGCAGAAACGATGCTTAACTGCTGTCGCATATTGTTCGATAGTAGGCACCAACCCCTTCTGTCAGTCGGAAATAAATGTCCATCCCCTGCCTATGTCACTGTCTATGTCCAAAAGCAAGCAGCACAAAAATCAGGTCCAAGAGTCTCTACATTCTGATTCAACAAGTGCCACAGCAACTGGATAAATTCTATCATTGGCATCAATGCTGACGGCTATGAGCAATTGGCCTAGGCACGACCCCTTCAGTTGACAGTCATCCAAGCAAATGACGGGTCTACCAAATCCCCTCAGACCTCTCTAGCACGCATCCAAACACATGTACATCCTTTTAAATATTGGACTTGGATGGGGTGTAAGCTCAGACATATCTACCACCAACAACAATGTGCTACCATGATTGGATCTTCGAATCTCTTATGCGTAGGACCACAGTTGTTTGTACTGTTCGTCACCATCCCCTTCGTTCAGGTTCAGTGCTAAATTCCTAGACCTTCTGCCAAGACTCGGGGTAATGTTGACATTAAAGTCCTTCCTGACAGTCTCAATAATGGAAGGTAGGTTCCACATGGGTTGACTTTTAAATCTATCCAAATATTGGCTTGCCACCTATTTGTAGGAAGCGCGTCGGCTTTCCATTTGTCGTGCACATGTGTGCGCCTCATTATAGCTATTAATTTGAAAGGTAAGCTCACCTTTCATTTTTGAAATGTGAAGCCACCAACTGCATCCATCCTTGCACATAGCAATCAACCGATGACGTTCACTTTTGACAAACTTGATCTCGTGCCCATTTTTCAAAGCATAATCAACCACTTCATCTCTAATATCCTTCAATGAACTATACTTCTTTCCAAGACAGAGCTCCGAGGATGAACATTCTGCTTGGGAATGCATACTCTCTGCCCAATCATCATCATCTGAGTCACATATTGAATGAAGCTCCGAGTCTAGAGATACCGAGATTGAATGCACCTCTATACCAGCTTCGTGATAGAACCACCGATTCTCATTGGTCTCTACTGCCGAAATAGGAATAGGATCCACCTCCATTCCGTAGTTAATGGATTCTTCAACAATAGATGAAGCAGCACCCCTTGACTCCATGTGATGCGCAACACTTTGTTCGTTCGATTGTGTTCAGGGAGTTGGTCAGGCGAAGAAAAATTTTCTCTCTCTAATATCTAGGGCAAGGGACATACTTATTTTGTTCGATTGTGTTATAAGGTAGATTTGAATGAAATCCAAAAGGAATGGACGTCCCTCGTATTAAGACGGACGTCCGTCATGGCCTAAATGACACCGTCTTAAGAAGAGAGGCGTCCATTGAGGGCAGAACGACGTAGTATTGGCCGACGGACGTCAGTGTCTGTGCGAGGGATGTCTATCTTAATTGAGGGAATTAGCGCGTTTTAAAAACGTGTGTGCCTTACACGTGACCCAATTAATTTGGAGTCAATCCTGGCTATTGATCCTGATAAGGGACGTCCCTCACTCAATCCAACGGCTAGGGATCGTCGTCCGTCATGGCCTAAAGGACACCGTCTTAAGACGAGAGGCATCCATTGAGGGTAGAACGATGTAGTATTGGCTGACGGACGTCCGTTTCATGGCGAGGGACATCCGTCTTAATTGAGGGAATTCACGCATTTTGAAATCTTGTGTGCCTTGCTCATGACCCAGTTAATTTGGAGTCAATCCTGGCCATTGACCTAGATGAGGGACGTCCGTCGCTCGATCCAATGGCCAGGGATCGTTGTCCGTCTGTCGTCTCTTAAAGACGCCAGATTCAATCCTTGTTGTCGATCTAGATGAGGGACGTCCCTCGCTCGATCCAACGGCCAGGGATGGACGTCCGTCTGTTACCTCTGGAAGACGCTAGATTTAATCTTAACCGTTGATCCAGATGAGGGACATCCTTAGCTCGATCCAACGGCCAAGGATTGTCGTCCGTCCGTCGCCTTAGAGAAACACCATAGTCAATTCTGGCCTTACATTCCTTGATCCACCGGCCAATAAGCTTGACAAAGACGAAACCGCTAGGAGGACGCCATTCGTCCGCCCTCGCCCACCATCATCCTTCTTCTTCGAACTGCCAAGAGGGACGGTACTTGACGTCCTTCGTCTATGTTCGACGGCACTTGACAGATACAAAACCGAAGAGTTAAACTCGACGGTCTTTGACAAAAATCATGACTGCGAGGTCGGCGAGAATTTTTTATAGTTCAGAGTTTTAGTTGTTAAAAAAATTCTCTAAAGTACGACTTGTCATTGATCACGAACTATTGAGTCTGCGGTGTTAATTTTACTACTTTGTTTTACTGAAACATTAGTTGTATGACTAGATGTGTATTGATGCAGGAAGAAATAGTTAGGCGCGCACAAATAGTTAGTGTCATGTGAAACTTATGACAGTATCTTTATTATATTTGATGTTCATACCCTACCCTAGAAACATGAAGATATGAGGACAATTCTCCCACGTCATTTAGAAAGACAAAAAAAAATCATATATTTTACGTAACATTTAATATTTTTGTTATTGAGTTGGCTCATAATGTTACAGAGGCCAAGTTTCTAATTGTGTTTTAAATGAGTTTTTAATTTAATTAATTTTTTTACAAAAAAATAATAGTGAACTCACACGTTTGTTCAATTTTCCTTTGTTTTCCCAAAAAGGAAGCTAGTTTATTGGACAAAAGTTTACAAGTGTAGAAAAGTATAAGTTTATTGGACAAAAATTTATTGAAAACCATTTTAGGATTGACATTTTATTTTCAAATGATTTTATTTAAGGAAAGTCTTCTACTGCGCTGTATTTTATAAAGAAAAGTATGTTAAATAAATATATTTAGTGCACGAAAATCAGGTTGTTACTCTCTCTGTATGTTTCTTCGATCTGCATCACCTCTCTCTCTCTGGGTATGATTCTTCGATCTCCATCACCTCTTTTTCATCGAGCAAGTGAAGAAAAAGAATAATACAGAGGAGAATCCATGGTATGTTCTCCATTAACAAAGGACTTAAACCCTTGATTTTGGAAATCCACAAAAAAACATAGCCGCCCCAATAAATCTAGGAATTAATCTAGTGAAACGAGGAGGCAATATGTTGGAAAAAACTATTGGTTGGATATTATGCTAATTAAGTAAATGTTACAATGATATTTTGTAGTTTGATAAATGAAGATTTTTTAAAATTATATAAATTTTATGTAATTCTAAATTTTATAGATATATAATATATGATTGATATTTAAAGTTTATAATTTTCTAATAATTAAGTCACTAAAACAAATATAGTTTACTTCATTATGAATATACGGTTTAATCTACATAGTAATATTTAAGGATATGAATAAAGATGTTTAATCGTTATAGAGGATTAGATGAGATATAATTAAATATTTTAATAAATTTTGTTAAATAAAAAATATTCATTTATCATAATGAGTGTTATATATGTAATTAATTTATTTTATTTTATAAGTAGACTCTAGTATCACTTTAATTTAGTATTTGATTTACTAACTAAAGCTTTGTCTAAAGTTACATTATAAAATTCGAGCGCAATGTTATAAAATTGATTGTATAGTTGAAAATATTAATTTTATTGCAATGATATTTGTTCTTTAGATTTTATTATTTGTGTGAACGATGAATGTGCAAATTCATTAACATTATGAATTAATGATGATTAAGCATAAAAATGTACTATGAAATGCTTAACAAATAATGAATTTAAATAATTAAATAATTAATTTAATTATTTATTGATTAATTCTCGAAATGTATTACGTTTTTAACCTAATGGCACTTTTCTATGGAGAGCCCAAGTTTTTATTCCTTAACAAGTAGGTTCACTTTGACTTTATACTAACTACAAGAACTTGAACCAATGCCTTATTTAAATTAATATGTGTAAATTTCAATGAAGACATACCAATATAATTATAGTCATATTCAATTATGGGAAGTAGGTGAAGATTATTCTAAAAACATTTGAGAGATTATCTGTGGTATATGAAAAAAAAAAAAAACAAGAATGAGTAAGGTGAAATTTCTCAAACAAGTTGTTTCTTAACTAAGGTGAAATTTCTCAAACACGTCGTTTCTTAATATAATATATCGATAGATACAACTAAGATTGAAACTATATTGAACTGAAAATCACCGTGAAATATTACACAGATTTGTAGTTTGATTGCTACTATTGTCATTTTGTAGAAAATTTTCCTCAATAATCTTGTCATTGACACAAGTACACGGGACGAAATAAGAAGTTTATTGAGGATGAAAAATGCATGTCAACATTTGAAAAATAAAAACATATATTGTTGACTACACTAGTATTGACTGTCTACTGCCATATTTTGCTTTACAGATGCATTAGTTATATGACTAGATGCGTATTGATGCAGGAAGAAATAGTTAGGCACGCATCCAAATAGTTTTTGTGTCGTGTGAAACTTATGACCCATTATCTTTATTATATTTGATGATTCATACCCTACCCTAGAAACATGAAGATATGAGGGACAATTCTCCACGTCATTTAGAAAGGCCAAAAAAAAAATCATATATTTTACGTAACATATAATATTAATGTTAATGAGTTAGCTCATAATGTTACAGAGGCCAAGTTTTTAATTATATTTTAAATGAGTTTTTAATTTAATTAATTTTTTACAAAATGTAATTAGTGTACTCACACGTTTGTTTAAATTTTCCTTTGTTTTACAAAAAAGGAAGCAAGTTTATTGGACAAAAGTTGATTAGTGTAGAATTTCAGTTAATTATTCATCTCAACAGAGCAATAGAGCGAGTCCCAGGGTTATTAATTGGCTAAGCTTAGCCAAGTCTTTCCTCTCTCTTTTCCACTTCACTTGCCTAAATCTAAGCATATCTCACCATTTATTGTTCTTATTAATTTTTTTTGGTACCCTAAAAAGCAAATCACTCCCCACCCATTGTCAAATCGTCAAACACGCAAATGGGTGATGAAATCCTCCAAGTTTTCTCAAATGGCGATGACCCTGAAAGCCCATTTTTGAAAAGAAAATCAAGCTCTCACCACCATCTTCATCGTCATAACAAAGAGCAAGACAGGTTTTTAAGTTTTTCATTGAAGTTTTTCTTGCTTTACAGGGTTTCATTCCTCAATCATCTTTTGATGTTTTTCTGCATGGCTGCATCATCAGGTTTCTTCCCATCGCGAACGTGGGTCGAATAATGAAGAAAGTGATTCCTGGAAATGGAAAAATTTCAAAAGATGCAAAAGAAACAGTTCAAGAATGTGTTTCTGAGTTCATCAGTTTTGTCACAGGTGAAGCTTCTGATAAATGTCAAAGAGAAAAACGAAAGACCATTAATGGAGATGATATTCTATGGGCCATCACCACTCTAGGGTTTGAAGATTATGTTGAACCACTTAAATCTTATCTTGACAAGTACAGAGAAATCGAATGTGAAAAGCTTAATGTTCCAAAACAACAGAGAGTTGAACAAGGGTTGTTACATGGTCAACAACATGATCAGCTTCATCAAGAACAAAAACAAATCTTACCATATCAAGATTCATATTCTCCTGCCAATACACCCTCTCAACCTTCTTTCGGCTTGTTGGATCAGCCATTTTCGCTGCCATTTTCCTTGCAGCAACAAGATCAGGTTGATTCAGTGGGTAATTGGTAGTATAATAGTGTAGCTTATCTTTACTTTGATTGTCACATATTTTTACACATTAAAATATTGTATCATTTTTAAACAATTTCATATAGATAGACGTTCAAGTTTTAATATTACTATTCATATGTACCTACGCATACACACAAAACTAGCACAATCTATATATTTTTCCAATTATTTGTGCTCCTTACATTGCTAGGGCTAGTAACTATCTTGCTGTAGAACATTTTAAAAGAGACAGCGATGTAGGGGTGGACACCATCTACTTTGGTCCAAGTTTGTCTTGGAATTGGGATCCAATTGTGGCCCATGACTCCCAATTATTGGAACTGGAACTGGATCCATGAAGCCCAAGAACCAAACCAAACAGAATTGAATTGAGTTTCATGGTTTGGTTCTAAATATAGTTTTTTTAAAAAGTTTAACAAAATAAATAAATGGAAAAAAAATACATTCATCACCTTTTCACCATAACCATATAAAACAAAAAATATATCCATTGCCAACAAAAGTAAACTAAATATGTTTTCTATAATATTAAACTTGCTTTCATAATATTAAAAATTAAAATATTCTAAATATCATAATATCAAATAATTCTAAACATCATAATATCAAAAATCATCTTTCACAATATCAAAATATTCTAAATATCAATTCAAAATTCTGGTTGATAATATTTAACTTCTCCCGCTTCGACCCAATATAACGGATATCTACATTTTCTACCATATAGTGCTTCATAAGGTGTTATTCCAATCGTGGTATTAAAACTGTTGTTATAAGCGAACTTTACTAACGGCAATATTTTTCTCCATCCAATCTGGAAATCAAGTACACTTGCACGCAACATATCTTTCAATGTCTGAATTGTCCTCTCACTTTGCCCATCAGTTTGAGGATGAAAAGCAGTGCTGAACTTCAATTCTGTGCTCATGACCTTATTTAAACTCTTCTAAAATGCTGAAGTGAAACGTGAATCCCGATCAGAAACAATGGAAACTGGTAAACCATGTAGTCGAATGATCTCTTTGATATATAAATTGACAAATTAATTCATTTTATACGTCATTTGTACAGGTAAGAAGTGGGCGACTTTGGCAGTTCTAGGTAATCCAGTAACAAAGTTCATCGTGATGTGCTCCCATTTCCATTTAGGTATTGGCAAATGATGCAGCATTCCACCAGGTCTTTGGTGTTCTGCTTTCACTTACTGACAAATCTGACATAGTCCCACACATTTTACAATATCAATCTTCATTGCCGGCCAAAAGTAATGAGTTTTGAGAGCCTTATACATCTTATTGCATCCGGAATGAATAGAAAAATTTGAAGAGTGAGCCTCTTGTAAGGTTGCTATCCGTAAATGTGGATCGCTGTGCACAAACAATCTTCCTTTAAACCTTGCTGTTCCATTGGCAGACAGAGAATAATCCTTATACTTTGCTTGTGTTGGATTTAGCTTAACATCCTTGCATAACTTGTCCTCTTGTTGGGCCTCTTTAATTTGTTCAAAAATGGAAGACGTCAATGTTAATGCTGACAAAAGGATATCTAACTGAGCATACACCAAATTTACATCCAATTCACGAACATCTTTATGAAATCCTTTAGGCATTTCTTCATATAGAATACAAGTGAGCTTTCGACTTGAGGCATCAACAACAACATTAGCTTTACCAGGATGTATTTGATCTCGCAGTCATAATCTTTGACGAATTCCAACAAAAATCCATTGCCTCATATTTAACTCCTTTTGTGTGAAAATGTACTTTAAGCTCTTATGGTCAGTATAAATCTCGCGCCGTTGGCCATAGAAATAGTGCCTCCAGATCTTGAGAGTGAAAACAACTGCAGCGAATTTTAGATCATGAGTTAGGTAATTCACTTCGTGCTGCTTCAGCTGTCTTGAAGCGTATGCAATTATTTTTCCATTCTGCATGAGTACCCCACCAAGTCCATGTTTAGATGTATCACAATATATACAAAAATTTCCTTCTTCGACGGGTAACGCCAGAACAGGAGCAGTAGTTAATAGACGTTTTAATTCTTGAAAACTTTCCTCGCATGCATTCGTCCATAAAAATCGTGCATTCTTCTTTGTTAAACTCGCTAAAGGTAGGGCAATCTTTGAAAATCCATTGATGAAGCGTCTATAATAACTCGCTAAACTGAGGAAACTCCTCATGTCGCTTGCATTGTTTGGTTGTGACCAATCGATTGTTGCTTGAATCTTTGCTGGGTCAACCTCAATGCCTTCTTTAGATACCACATGGCGAAGAAAACTTACTTTGTTCAACCAGAATTTGCGTACAGGCTATGTTTGGCCAAAATAAAAAGAGCAATCCGCAAATGTTCCCAATGTTCCTCCTCCGAGCGTGAATATATTAGAATGTCATCAATAAAAACGATTATAAACTTATCTAGATATTCTTTGAAAACGTGATTCATTAAGTCCAAGAAGGCTCCCAGAGCATTCGTCAGTCCAAAATACATCATAAGGAATTCATAATACTTGTATCTCGTTCAGAAAGCTGTTTTCGGAACATCCTCTAGTTTAACTTTTAGCTGATAATATCTCGAATGAAGATCAATCTTGGAAAATACACTTGTTCCTTACAATTGATCAAATAAATCATAATTCTTGGCAAGGGATATTTATTCTTAATCGTCACGTTGTTGAGTTCTCGGTAGTCAATACACATGCGTAAAGATCCATCGTTCTTCTTGACAAATAAAACTGGAGCTTCCCAAGGAGAGAAGCTTGGTCAAATAAAACCCTTGTTAACCAATTCTTCCAATTGTAGCTTTAACTATCACAATTCGGCTGACTCCATTCTATATGGATTCTTAGCAATGAGTTCCGTACTGGGGTGCAAGTCGATTACGAACTCGATCTCTCAATCAGGTGGTAGTCTAAGAATATCGTCTAGAAAGACACCAAGAAATTCTTGAACTACAACAACATCTTCTACTTTGATTTTCGAGCTTGCCATAGAATTCAATACATTAATAAGAAGTCCTTCGGAACCGTCTTTCAATAATCGAACGGCTTTGATTGCTGATATCATGCCAAACTTCCTCTTGTCTTTAGCTCCTCGGAAAATATGGGAATTACTGTTAGGAGAGTAGAAATTTACTTCCTTCTTTTTTCAGTCAATATTAGCTTGATGTTGAGATAGCCAATCCATACCTAAGATGATGTCATAACCTTTAAAATCCATAATAATTAAATTGACATGAAATAAGTGGCCGCAAATCTCAACTTCTTGAGCATTTAGAATACAACAAGCTGTTAAATAGTTGCCAAAGGGTAATTGGACTTTATGATCACAACTTGCAAGGTTCGCAAGACAACTTATTTTGGTGCTGAATTTGGTTGTAATAAATGAGTGCGTAGCACCAGAATAGAATAAGGTATAAGCGTTAATACCATTAATTGAGATAGTACCTGACATGATAACCAGAACAAAAGTTTTTATTTAAGGAATTAGTATTACAAAGAAGGTACAAACTTATCAAAAGTCATGAGTACCTGACACAACAGTTGGTATTTCATCATTGACTCCTATTTCCTTGTTATTGACCCCCTCATCTATCATTTCTTCAATTGCCTCCTCATCTTCTCCATATAATGAGAAAACTCTTGGAGCTACTCTCTCCGGCTTTCTGTCCAAAGTTGGGCAATATTGTGAAATATGTCCTGGTTTTCCACATTTGTAGCAAAGGCCGGAACCAACTTTGCATGGGCCAAAGTGGCTTTTATGGCATTTTGGACAAGACTTGGGTTGATTAGGTGCTTTAATCATAGGACGCTTGTCCTTTCCGCTTTGTAATTCCAACTTAGAGGGTCTCTTTATTCCACGATTAATGGGTTGAGCAGCTCGTTGTGTGGTTTGATTAGTTCTCCAGAGTCTCTGACTAAACTCTTTTTGTCTTGCTGTCATAGTCTTTACATTCTCCACCGCTAGGGCTTTCGCAGTAATTTTTGCGTAAGAGACATCCTCCATTCCTGATATATTGACACTGTTAAGGATTTCCATTTTTAATTCTTGAATAAAATGATTAACTTTGGATTCATCCGTGGACACCAAGAGTGGAGCAAATCGAGCAAGAGCTTCAAACTTCTGGATATATTCGAATACTGTCCCTGTTTGTCAAAATCGCAAGAATTCCACCATCTTCTACGTTCTTATTGTATGGTTAAAATACTTTCCATTGAACAGCTCCTTGAAGGTCTTCCAATTAAGGGCACGAACATCCCTTGTTGCTTTTATCGAGTCCCACCAGAAACGGGCGTCCAAGACTAATAAATATGCAGCACATTTAACCATTTCAGTTTCCTCAACGCCAGCATACTCGAACATATCTTCAATAGATCGGATCCATTCTTCTGCTTTTACTACGTTAGATACGTTCCCATCAAAAATTGGAGGTTTGAGCTTTAGAAATCTTTCCCACCCAGCTTTATTAGGAACTACCATTGCTTGTTGGTTGCCATTCTCACTTCCATTTCGACTTCCATTTCCATTACCATTTCCCACGAGCCATGTTATAAGCTGGAGTTGTTGTTCCATAAACTGATATTGTCTTTCCACTACTGTAGTGATGTGATTAAGCGCATCATTCCCTCCATCACCGTTAGCAACGTCCATATATCCAACATTCTCTTGTTCTACGCGGGTGTTATTTGTAGGTTCATTACTTCTTGTTCTTCTTGCGATTTCCATAGTCCTCCATATTGTATTGGAGTATTGTTAATCTCATTTTGTACTGATTGGAAAATTCCCAAAAAAGGCTGGTGGGTCTTGACAGATCACTTAATACCAGTCTCCTTAGACAAAATACCCTTTCCAAATAAATTCTCAGGACATGTTGGTGGGTCACTACGGTCCACTTAAATACCAGTCTCCCAGACAGAATTTATTTGCACAGTATAATTGTTAATATTAAAAATTTTAATGTACAGTATAAGAATTTTACTTACAGTTGGAGAAGCATTTCATGATAAGTCTTGCGTTATCAACAGTCTGCAGAACCGAGTTATGCTCTGATACAATTTGTAACGCCCCAATTATACAAATCAATTTTCTTTCTTTCAAAATTCATGGCAAATTAAAAATTGTCTTTTAAACTTTTCCAAATAAATTGTTAAGTTGAAAATCAAAGTAATTGAGAGGAATAAAAACAAATCATAATTTTAAACAATTAAAAATATAGTCTATTTTATACAAATTATTTATTTCATAAAATCGTAATTTAAATAACCGATGTTTCTTGAGCCATAACTCATCAAATCTTCTTCAGTTGATAACCCAAGATTTCACCTGCAATGCATCTTCCTTCATTAATATTTACCTGCATCATGGGTAATACAATGAGCAGAAATATAATGTATGCATATGCTATGAAATGCTTATGCAGTCGTTATTACAGAAGAACCTATCTCCTCTTCAAGCTATTTTAGTTTAACTTAACAGTTCAGATGTATGAGATCTTGTTAATCTAGGGAAGTTGGATCCATTATACCGTCTTGTGGCGTAACCGTCACTCTAACGAGGAGATTCATCCATTAGGGGCGTAACCACCGATCTCATACACCTATTTACGTTTATTGGTTCATTTATTAACATGTTATGCATAAGTCAGCAGTTTCTTAAGCCCTATCACGATGCATGTATAGTTCGTAACAATACAATGGAATTGACAGAAGTACAATAGTCTATATATGAAATTAAGGCAGTTTATATATTTTTATTTATTTTTACGTTCACGTATTTTCTTTGTTATTTTATGCATTAATTACAACAATAATTTTTGTAATTATGTTGACGTTATTTTAACGATAGTTTTATGATAATTCCAATGATATTTTCTGTAATACCTTGAATTTTATATTGGAATTTAATAAGAATAATCGAAAAGTAATTAAAGATATTTGAATTAATTAGAAAATTATCGGGGTATTACCAAAGACGTAATTATCATTGAGCGATATTTGAATCAGGAATTAAAATTGGATTAAAAATAATTTAATTAAATTATTAAAGAAGAAATTATTGGATGATAATTAAGAATTTATTTGGAAGAAGAATAAAATGAGATTTATTGGATTAATTGAGATTAAGAAGGTAAAGTGTGGTTAATTAGAGATTAAATGAAATAAAAGAAAAAGAAAAAGAAAAAGATTTAGCCATTTTGTGCTGAAGAGAGAAACGAGAGGAGAGGAGGCCGAAGGAGAAGCGACGAGGGAGAGAGACCGAGCGCCGAGACGACGAGGCGAACGGCGACAGCGAGTGGTGACGGTAGGCTCAGGTGCGCTGCGGCTTGCGCGTCGTTCTGGCGAACGTCTGGACGGCATCGCGGGTCGCCGTTCAGATCGCGATTCGGCGATCTCCTGCGAAGGTGATTCCGGCGACTGGTCCGACAACGATTCCGGTGTCGGTTTGAGGTAAGGTAGTCGATTCCTTCCTTCCCCTTTGTTTTCTGGTGATTGTCGTCGGCTGGAGACGAAAAATCAGGGACGAATCAATGAAACCCGATTCATTGATGGAGTCCCCTGCGCTGGCCGTGTGGGTACGAGCTCCAACCGCGACCTGGGGGAGTCCAAACCAGGTTTGGTTGGTTCAGACCGAAACCTTGTCGATAGAAGACAACTCCTTAAATTTCTTCCAGTCTGTTGTCCCCTGCCGACAGTGGAGAATTGAAGAGGAGACAGTGAGTGGGTGATTAATTGATGAAGCTGTCGGTCATGGATGAAGGATAAATTGACCGAGAGGAGAGCTCTCGGTGAGCTGGGGATGGAGCTATGCAGAGAAAAGGGTGAGGTTGGAGTCAGGTTGGCCGAGAGCTTTTGAGGGTGAGCTTCATTCTCTGTTATTTTGGTTATTTGGTTTCTGTCTTCTGATGATGCTGTTAAGGACTTCTAAACTAGTGACTTGTTGAAGTAATCTATAGTTGTTAAGTACAATTTTGATCCTGAATATTGGTTGGGATATATAGAACTGTTGGAACTAATTGAGTGATTAACTATCAAGAATTTGATTTGGTTATCTGTTCTAGAAATGTATGGGAATTGTTCTCTCTCTGAATTGCAGAATCTTGTTGATACTTTGTAAATAAAAGAAAGTACATACTTAGAGAAAAGAATTAGAATTATGTGCCATGTTTAAACTGCCCAAAGATATTGAAGCTTATTATGATATATGTTGCTTTGATAATGGCTAAAAGTGAAAACGTGAACTTCTCTCTGAACTGCTTGATTTTCTGCTGATGAGCTGAAATAGTTCTTGAAGTTGGCAGTGAGGATATAATTGGGAATATGGCTTGATTAATTGGGAAGTTTGGAAAATGAGGAAATTACTTGAAGTAGGGTTGTGTTGTGAGAAATTGTCTACTGTTGGATAATGTTTAATCCCTTTGGTTTATAAAACTAATGTTACAGAATAATGAACTTTGATAGAAAAGAAAATATAGAAGTGATGATGGAATCATTAATCAACATGTAGGGAAGAAATTGTGGATAATATGACCTGGACTTGCTTGCTGTGAATATGCTCTGTTGTTTGTTTAATAATTTTAAATTGCTGCTAATCATAATTAGATGAAGAATTTGGAATGTGATCATGGGATTGTTAAGTAACTATGGAATGCTAAACAAGAGATGGTTAGATAGAATTGTGAATTAACTACAGTTTTGAATTGTTGCTTGTGAATTAAATATGAGATAATATTCTTTAATAAGGATGAAAGGTACGTGTATATTGGATTGATGACAAAGAAGGGATAAGGATTTAAAAGTATGTTTATAGATGCTAGTTTTCACTGGTTTTGTAGTAAGTTTGTTGGTTTGAAACACCCTTTGGCTGAACATGTTATGGAAGAATTAACTATGAATGGAGTTCGAAGTTGTATTGTTTGTAGGCATTGTGTAGGATGGATGCAATGAATGGGAAATGAATATAATGATATGGTTAAATTAGCTTTGATTCTAATGATATGCGTTGTCAGTGAGACTAATGAATCGTAATGATTAATGCGAATGATACTACTTTGTGAAGGTATAGGAAAGAAGATAAAAGCATAACGACGAAATGCAAAGCTTGAGGTAAGGAATGGGTTGTCTTAGCCTTGCGCCCTACACCCAAGTATGTGCGTGCGTGAGTATAGTTTGTATTGGAATTCTGTTTTAGTGTTGGTTGTGATTCAGCTATGAAAAGATGATAACTAAGCTTGAAAGAACTAATGAGAACCAAGGAAATAACCAAGGAAAGTGGTTATTCAAATGCATGAGAAGTATGAATGAATATGTGATGTTCCTTTTATGGTCAATGCTTAAGGGTGATGAATGTTAGTAATAAATGATACATGCTTATTGTTGTGAATTTCCTTACAATGTCTAGCCATTAAGAAGCCTCTTTTGCATAATTTATAGATCCCCTTAGATGAATTGCTTTCTAATAATCCTCATTGCTTTGCCGTAAATGGAAAATGATTTAGGTTGGGATTAGAAACTTAAGTAAATAAGGGAGTAGCAAAGTGAAAATGAGAATGAATAGTTGTCATGGTATTCTTCAGTAGATTATTTAAATAACTTGGAGAACATGCTAGGTGTTGTGTTGTATGTTATTCATGTAAAAGAGTATGTAAATAGATAGTTTCAGTTGATTAAATTGAGATGAAAGCATGAATGAAATGTGAACTATGACGATGAGAATGGTTAATGGAACGAACGAAGGAAAATGGTTTAGTTAACTAAACAAATAAAGAAAAGGTTTAGTTAACTAAACAAATGAATGAAAAAGGCATGAATAATGTATGTTGGTTCTGGTTTCCACTGTTTTCTTTAAATAAGGATTTCAAACTAGTCAATGAATAATGAATTTAACTTGTAACTCTTATTTCTTGATTCGGCAAGCACGTTTATATGTTTAGACTAGTGCCGCACATTACTTTATTGTCTTATTGTATTCATGTCATTTCAATTTTTGTAATCCTGCGCAAGTTTAATATATGTTTACTTCGATGTTCATTTCAGTTTCAATTTTTGTTAATGTACTCTATAATGCATATGTTTCATGATAATAGAAACCAAGTAGGGGGTAACCTTTGGATGGAACCCACATGCATGAGTGATGAAAAAAAATGAAAGAACCCTAAAGGCGGGTATATGCCGGAAAAGAAAGAAAGAACCCTAAAGGAGGGTATATGCCGGGACAGAAAGAAAGAACCCTAAAGGCGGGTATATGCCGGGACAGAGAGAAAGAACCCTAAAGGCGGGTATATGCCGAAAAAGGGAGTTGAGGTAGATGGGTAGTCCGGATCTAGCCTAACTGCTAGGATACACCCTTACCAAGTCGGGAAAGGGACTAGTATGCACACAGGAGGTTAGTTTCCGTACAGCTATGCCATCTCAAAGGAAAACCTCAATCTCCAAGCTCGATGTACGAGTCAAAAAGAACGAACAACGAAAACGAAAGTAATGAAAGAGTTGGTTTGGGTGGCCCCCATCCCAACAAGAACTAAATAGAGAAATGCATAAGTTATTTTCCCCATTTCCTTACTGAGTGTAAGCTCACGTCCTTACTTGTGGTATAGGTACAATGACGAACATATAGTAAACGAATAATAAGAAGTAAACGAATAAGAAAAAGAAGATAAACGCATAACGAGGCAGAGATGGATGATTTCGCACGCACAGGATTCGGGCTGGCAAGGTAAAGACAAAGGAAAGTAAATGATTATGAATTAACGAAACTAAAGGAAAGAAAAAGGTTATGAATTTACAAGTTTAATTGATAAGCGTAATGTTTGAATAACTTAGTAATTCTTTTGAAAGATTTCTTACGTTTTCGCTGTGATTTACAAAGGACTATATTATAACGTTTCTGCCAAAATTTAAATAGATGATTTTAACGCTTCCACATATGTAATAAGTTCACAATGAGTTTTAAGAAAGAGTTAGTAGCGATTCGGATTTACGCACTTTGATTTATGTTAAAAAGAAAATTTTAAATTTTTACGCATTTTCAGGATTTACGAAAATCTGGGTCGTTACATTTTCAACATTTATTTTATCGTTAATTTATACGAATAATTCTAACAGTATTTTCAACAATAATTTAACGTAAGTAAAAACATAAACTCCCGTGATGCAGGGCCTCCACTAGCCACTGCGTCCTATTTCTTACCTCTTGAAGACTTTTCCTCCGTTAATTGCTCCTTCCAAAAATCTCTTCCCGAATTGCTCGTAAAATTGGTCCCGCTTTCCTTGCAAAATTTCCCCATAAATTCACTAAATTTCTCCCAAACTTTTCTCTGATTTTCTCTTTGTTTCTCTCTGCTCTCGCTACTGCTTGAGATGTTTTTCCCTTCATAGATCACTACCTATTTATAGGCAAGTGATCCTTCAGTGCAACAAAAGTAACAGGAAAGAAAAAGTGTGGGTGCAACAATTTGTACAAAAGAAAGTAGGGAAAACAAATGGGCGGTCGATCACCAGCCAAGGGTGCCATCATGGCGGTCAATTGCCATCATGGCAGTCGATCACCCTCTGATCTGCAGTCGATCGACCGTTGTTTGCATCTTCGCCTTTTTTTTTTAGTAATATTAATTCTTTTATACATAAATATAATTACTATATAAATCTAAATCAATTTCTCACTTTTCTTAATTCAATTAATTCTCTGTTAAATTCTTAATTAACTCTGTTCCAATAATTCGTACAATACGTATTCCGTAAGCCATAAGATCTTATGACAGATTCCAGGAGAAAAATTAGAGTATAATATCCCAAAAGAAAATATTCTAATTAAATAATATAATTTAAATCCGGTAAAATTTGGGATATTACACTCTCTCTCAAATTTTGACTCTCATAATTCGCAATTCTCCCACGAGTACTTGAGATTTTGGATGGATTTCAACTTGAAATTTTGAAAATTCGAAAGAAAGAACTTACCAGCCGCCCAATTTTACTTTCTTCTTCATTGAAATGGTCGGGAAGAAGGCTCGATGTTTTTAGGCAGTCCGACGATCTGCTGCATACTTGGTCTCTTCAATGGAGTTTTAGCGGTACAAAGGTACATCTTTGTTTCCTGTTCCTAGTATTTTTGGATGAACTGCTTCTTAAACTAAGTATTTTAGCTCATTTCACCATATTTCCTTCTCCCTCTTCAAAATATTTGTCCCCTTCAGGGTCTTTACTCATAATTAGGTCAAGTAGAACCACGCCAGCGCAATACACATAATATTTTTTGGTTGAAATTAATTTCCCAATGACCATAGCTCTAGTGAATCATACCTAGATGGTCCCATTGTGTTATTACCAAAAGGTTTGGCCAATCCAAAATCTGATAGTACGGGTACTATGTTACTATCAAAAGAAGCAATACTGGCTCACACATCTTTGTGTATGATCAAATGTAAGCAACCATAGAGGAGGAACGTTAGAGAGACCAAGCCTTGCCAAGGGTGATCTTATGCCAGAATCTCTCCATGAACTTAGCAACTCTTTTGAAAGGGTGGTTGTAATGTCGTTCTCATCTTTTTATCTATCCATAAATTGTACATTTGGAGATTATAGCAGTAAAGAAATTGTAACATCCCTCATTTTTAAAATGCGTAAAATTTAAAACTCTCTTTTTGTAAAAACATCAAATCTTTTTCTTCGTAAAATTTGATCAATAAAACCTTTTACTTTTACATTTTCCCCGTTTACTTTTATCTTTCTCAGCTTACTTTCGTCTTTCTCAGTTTACTTTCAAAAGTTATAACATTCTTTATAAGAAATGCAGCGGAATAAAAACAAAACATTAAAGAATAAATTACAAAACTCTTTTTCAAATACATTTTCTTTAACACTTTCGCCTAGCCAGCCACAAGATCCACCCGTGCAATCCACCCATCAACTATCTTTAACTTGTTCATCTCTTGCTCGTTCATACCTACATCACAAGACCTAAACTAATGAGCATAATGCTCAGTAAGTGATAAAGTGAAGTGCAAATTATATGCATAATCATACGATGCAATTTAATCTGAAGTACATACATGACAAACACCGTGGGACATGTGGAAGATGTGGCCAAGTAATTACATATAACATATCATAAGCTTCCTCATGCCGTATGTACTTTTTGTTCCAAGAACGTTGGGGATTTCAGAACGGGTAAAGGTGAACCCTAGCTTCCACGTAGCTACTGTATGGAAGTGCCACCGATCACCCGAACCCCCACATGCCTTTTTACATAGATTATTATGTCATGCGTTATGCGCGTGAGTTCATACAATCCTATATGCAATGAATGTCTAAGAAACACATCATTAAAAGAACCTATATCTAGAAAACACAAAACATACAATCCTAATTCTTGCGATGTAGGCTCCGAAGACCAAAACACAATCGATATCAACTTACCTGGCGTCCATAATGCGTTTCTGTTTCTTTTCTTCTCTTCGTACCTTTAAAATCATAACAACTATGCATTAATAACAATCCCGTAAACTTTAATACGTAATAAGTCCCATTATCAATTATACCAATTAAGAACACTTAATAACAATCCATATTTTCCATGGCAAAGTAGAGAACCATTTAATGCCTACTTTTATGTCCTTAATCCTTCAAGTCTTATACCCAATAAAGACATACTAGACATCATTCACTTTTGACCAATAATTCAAGTGATAGAACCTATGTCAAGCTATTACGTCACAATAACAATCTCAACACGCTTGAATACTTACAACCAAATATTTAGTAGTTAGTTCACATAACCACAATCCTATATAACCGATACTCATTGCCCATAAAACCATGAAGCTGAATATAAGCCGAGCATTAATTCACAACTTGAACAGCCCAAATTCTCATTTGACAGAACATAACACAGAACATAACAATAATATCACTAAGAGGAATCAAAACAACTCATAACAGGGCATTTATCTACGTGCTCAGTCCAACAATACATAACCGTAACACAAGTACTTTAACCACAGCAGAATACCCTTCACAGAAAACAACAAAAGCCACTAACAACTCTATACTGAATTAAACAAAACCCAACAGCAGGACAATCAAATTTCAGCTCATTCAGAATAGCAACCTTCACAGACAATAATCAAAATAACAACCAAAGAGTGTAAAACAACTCCAGCAGAATATATCTTAGTCTTTACAGAGTATAGATCATTACATAACCCATGAAACTCATGATGAGAGTGAAGGAAAACTCACTCACCAGACACAGCCGAGAGGAATATGTTCTGTTCTTCTTCTCCAGGAGTTCTTCTCACTTTCATTTCTCCTCCGTTCTTCCTCAAACACAGAGAGAATTCTCTGCCAATCCTCTTCTGCCAATACCTGTTCTCCTTTTCCTTTTTGTTTCCTCTGTTATGCTCTCGGCTTCTTTCACACAAAGAGCACACTCGAGAAGGCAGAACACCCAGAACACCAAACACCCAAGAGGAAGTCTTCCACCTCACACAACGCAAAGCCTACCTGCGTTCCTTTAGAGCCAGAGGTAGAGACGTACACCGAAGGAGGAAGGCTTGCACCGTTTAAAGGAGAGCTGCCTCGTGGAAAACTCATGCCACCTAATTAATTGGACTTAACCAGTTTAGTTAAGGATTAGTTGTGGACCAACAGGATTAGTTCCGAACAAACTCTTCCACCGAACCAAGCCCCTGTCTCCACCCATTCTCCCTTTCGGCCAACCTCGTCCCTGCCATTCATCACCGAGCATCACCAACTAATCAAAAATCGACAGAAGAACTCACCTTGATGGAGCTCGTCCATTCATCCCGTGAGCTCGCCAGACCTTGCCGGACAATGCACATTCTAGAGGATGGCAACGCGCCGCATCGGAGTCGTCCAGCACACCGGACCAGTCTTCATCGTCGCCTTCGCCGTCGCCGTCGCTCGTCGTCTCGTAGTCTCGTCGCCAGAGCTCCGACGTCCAAGATTGCCCGCGCGATCTCCCCTCCGTTCCCTCTCTCTCTCGTTCTCTCTCTCTATTTCTCTCTTTCTCTATTTCTATTTCAATTTGTTTTCCATTTAACTTAACCAATTTAACTTAAATCATTTTAATCCCCCCCTTATTATTATTTCCCCCTCACTTTAATTAATTTTTTCTAATTTATAACATATTAAGTAATATTCCGATAAGTTATTTGATTAATTCAAATATTTTTTATTATTATTTTCAAATTATAAATTTTAAATTCGATATACAAATTTAGGATATTACAGAAATAGAAGAACTTTGAGAGATATGTGCTTTTGTTCGGACAATCTAAAATGAGTTTTTGCTTGCTCCGAATATAACGGGGAAGAAAATGACAAAAGTGAGAGGATACATATAATCTAGGTTTGTGAAATCACGAATAAGAAGGTGGTAGAAAGGATTTTATGGAGAGAGAGAAAAGGTGTGTCGGCCAGGAGAGGACAAAATATGAGAGACATAAGAGGAAATGAAGAAAGCCTAACGGTGCAATTCAATTTAACGATTCTAACAAAAAAATAAGGAAGGTTTTAAATCAATGACAATTTCAAAGTACAAAGTTTAAATTGACGATATTTAAAGTGCAGAATATTGATTGCAAGTACCCTCTTCAACCCTAGTATTTATTCCTATTGTCTCTCTTTAAATTTCAAATATATTAATATTTTCAATTATTTTCAAATTTTATTGGATGATAAAAGATTTGAGTTATGCAGACATTACGATTACACTAAGGCTGAAAAAGTCAGTAATTTCATAGTGTCTCTCTTTTAATTCAAATATAATTATATTTCAATCATCATATTATAATTTAGTTTATTATATAGACTAATGTATGTCATCTACTTTTTCTACTCTTTTCGTGATCCATGTATTTATTAGAATATGATATATTATGGTTTTGTGTGATAAAAATATTGCATTGCCTTATAAATTTTGTAATATGAAATCTCAATATTTTATACTTTGTAGTAACAAGAACATCAAATTTTAGTGAAAGATAAATTTAATTTATAAACTAATATGTGACACAATCAAATTACGATACACGTATGAAACCCTTGTAGTACAATAAACAAACATCGAGACATTTGACTATTTTCATAACTAGTTTTCAAACAGCTAAATACTTATCTTTTATGCTAAGTAGTTTTATAGTACGAAATCAAATTTACCAATTCTATCTTTGATAATTACTCAATCTCGTGTTGCTGTAAGGGGGTGAGTTGTAGGGGTGGGCAGAACCGGCCCGGTACCGAAGAACCGGACCGGAACCGGCCTTTCGGTACCGGGACCGGTACATAAATATGTAGCACCGGACCGGACCCGGCCCGGTGCTATAGGGACCGGTTCTACCCGGTACCGGTTCACGGTACCCGGTACCATTGAACCGGTACCGGGTAGAACCGGGATTTCAGAGTTAGGTCTGAAATCCCGTCCCGCGTCCCCTCCCCTCCCCTGGCCTCTCCACTCTCCTGACCTCAAGTCCATCGGCCTCTCCACTCTCCTGCCAGCGACCGCCGAGGCGCCGAAGAGCGAGATCCGAGCTCCATCAATCGTCAGCCAGCGAGATCCAAGTCCGAGCTCCGTCCATCGACCGTCGCCAGCGTCCAGTGAGCTCCGAGCTCCATCCATCGACCGTCGCTCCATCCATCGACCGTCGCCAGTCCGTCCATCGACCGTCGCTCCGACTCCGAGCTCCAGCTCCATCCATCGCTCCACTCGGCAGTCGGCACTCTCCAGCGAGCTCCGGCCTCCGAGCTCCATCCATCGACGGTGCCACTCTGCCAGGTCCGATCTCCGTCCGTCGTCCGAGCTCCGACTCTGTCCAGTGTCCATCGCCACTGCCGCTGCCAGCTCCGACCTGTCCATCGCGTCCGAGCTCCGACTCTGTCCATCGCCACTGCCGCTGCCAGCTCCGACCTGTCCATCGCGTCCGAGCTCCGACTCTGTCCATCGCCACTGCCGCTGCCAGCTCCGACCTGTCCATCGCCACTGCCACTGCCACTGCCGTCTGCCAGCTTGGTTACTGGTTAGCACTCTAATCTACTCTGTAGTCTGTTATGTGTAGTGTTTTGATGCTGAATGATCTGTTTTGGGCCTTTGACAATAGTTGAAACAATTGATGAATGATGAATGAATTCTGTTATGCTTAGTGTTTTGTTGAATTATCTGTTCTGGCAATGGTTGAAAGTTGAAACAACTCATAAATGAATTCTGTTCTGTTTAGTGTTTTGCATATTGGTAGTTGGTACATGTCAGTTCAGTGTTTATTGTTTTTCATATTGGTAGTTGGTGACTGTTATATTCATTATTCTCAGTGTATTGCTTGTGTTTATTTATTTATTTCAGAGGTTATTTTCTGACTGTTATGTGATTCTGATATGTATTTTGAAATTGTGTAAAATGTAGATAATGGATAGCTTTAATGATGAAACAATAGAGAGTGTTAATGTTAATCCAGTTACTGGTCAAACGACGAGGAAAAAATCAGATGTTTGGAATCATTTTACTATGGTTGAAAGCACTGATCCAAACAATCCTAGAGCAAGATGTAATTATTGTGCTCAGACTTATGCTTGTCATCATACAAAGAATGGAACTTCAAGTTTGAAAAAGCATATTAATTCTTGTAAAAAGTTATTGGCAAGTGTAGATACGAAGCAAAAGACTTTAAGCTTCAATACTGTCGATAATATGGGATCAACTTCCACATCTGCATCATTTAGTAGTGCAACTTGCCGAGAACTTCTAGCAAAAATGATTATTGTTGAAGAAATGCCTTTTAAGTTTGTTGAATCAGAGGGATTTCGAGTTTATTCTAAATATTTACAACCAAGATTTGTTGTACCCTCTAGATCTACGATTGCACGAGATATTATTGGCATTTATGAGAAAGAGAAGTCAAAGTTGAGAGATTATTTTAAGAACGCATCTCAACGCGTTTGTTTGACTACAGATACATGGACTTCTATTCAAAATTTGAATTATATGGTTTTAACTGCGCACTTTGTTGATTGTGATTTTGTTTTGCAAAAGAAGATCATCAATTTTTGTTTGGTTGCAAATCATAAGGGTGAAACCATTGGAAAAGAAATAGAGAGATGTTTATTTGAATGGGGGATCGAAAATGTTTTCACAATTACAGTTGATAATGCATCTTCTAATGACGTAGCCCTTTCTTATTTGGTGAAGAGAATTCGAGCTTGGAATGGTCTAGTTTTGAATGGTGAATGTCTGCATGTGCGCTGTTTTGCCCATATTTTGAATTTGATAGTATGTGATGGTTTAAAAGACCATTACGAATGTATTATGAGAGTACGTCGAGCAGTGAAGTATGTTCGATCTTCTCCTGCTAGACTACAAAAATTTCAGAAATGTGTTGAACAAGCTAAAATTGTGTGCAAAAGTAGTGTCTCTCTCGATGTGGCTACAAGATGGAATTCCACGTATTTGATGTTAGCCAGCGCAGAAAAATTTGAAAAAGCTTTTGAGAGATTGATAGAAACAGATGATTATTATCTCGCTGATTTGGGTGGAGAAAGTCCTCCCACAACAGAAGATTGGGCTAATGTTCGAGAACTTGTAAATTTTTTACAGGTTTTTTATGATATGACCTTAAATGTTTCAGCCTCATTGCATGTTACTTCAAATACATATGTTTGTGAAGTATGCAATTTGAAAATGGTTATTCAAGAGTATGTTGAATGTGATAATCCATTATTGAGGCGAATGGCTATTGGAATGGAAAGCAAATTTGATAAATATTGGGGAAGCTGCGATAAAATGAATATGTTGATGTATGTTGCAGTTGTTTTAGATCCTCGACATAAAATAAAGTATTTGAAACATTGTCTTTCCCTTGTAATGGATTCTGATAAGACAGATTATTTGTTAAGCCAAGTACAACTTGTGATTAAAAATTTATATCTCGAGTATAAAGGTGATGCGGGATTGGAAAATACAGAAGACAACTATAATAGTTCAAGTGTACCAACCACAACTGCAAGCTTACCACAAAAGAGCAATTTGAGCCACAATAAGATACATGGGCTGTTTCATAGTCGCCCAAAACAACCAAATGTTTCAACTACACGATCAGAAATTGAAAAATATTTGTATGAAGAATTGGAAAACAATGCAGACAAACTAGACATTCTCATGTGGTGGAAAGTAAATTCATTCAAATACCCAATTCTAAGCAATGTGGCAAGAGATATATTGGCCATTCCTATTTCTACTGTTGCATCGGAGTCAGCTTTTAGTAGTGGAGGAAGAGTACTTGATCAATTTCGCAGTTCTTTGTCCCCAAAGACGGTCGAAGCGCTTATCTGCACTCAAAGCTGGATTCGATCCTCAAAATATGAATCAATCAACATCAATGATGATACGAATGAGCCAGGTATCTTTCATATTTATAGTGTTTTCTTTTTTCTTTGTTTTATTTATTACTATTTTTTCTAAATTTGTTTTCAATTTATATTTTTCAGATATTATACAAATTAATGACGTTGATGATGAAGTGAATTAGTAAGGAATTAATAGTGATCTCAGTGGTATGCTTTATTCACTCCTTAGCATTATCGTTTATAGTTTATCAGATATCTTTGATGTGTAAAAGTCATGGTTCTCTTCTATTTTGGGAATTAGGATAAGAGAGACAAAGCAGCAGCCAGCCCTGCCCAGCCGGCCCCGGCGTCCCGCCTCCCTTCACGCGCCCCCGGCTTGAACCGTCGTCATATGTGGATTGATTAAACTAGTTTTTATTTAGTTTGTTTCATTAAATTTCTAATAATTTTAATTACTTGTTCATCTATTTTTATTTAGTTTGTTTCATTAAATTTGCAGTAATTTTAATTTTAAAAAAACTATTACATTATATTATTTTTAATATTTAAAAAATTAGGAAAATAAACCGGTACCGGACCGGAACCGGTACTGGAAATCCCGGTCCAGAACCGGTTCAGAACCGGTTCCGGTACCGGTCTTCACAAACTTGGCACCGGTACCGACCGGTCCGGGACCGGACCGGTCAGAACCGGACCGGACCGGTCCCATGCACACCCCTAGTGAGTTGACAGCAGGTTTAAGCATAATGTGACGTTGATCTGTGAAAGAAATGGGTGACTTATGCATGAAAACATTGTGTTTTGGTGATGATAGAAGGTTAGAGTTATACAGGCAGCAAGATTGCATCAAGACTAAACAAGTTATTATTTAATCTCTCTTTCATTTTAAATATAGTTATATTTTGCATTACTTATATTATGTTTAGATGATAGGATTCAGTTTAGATATGCAAAGAATGCAATATTATATAAACGGGTAGACATCGTCTACTCATAACTTATTTTTACTAATTTGATCGTCTATATATTTTTTAGAATTTTAAATAATTTGCTTTTGTGTAATAAAAGTATGGCAAGTTATACATGAAACTTCAAGAATAGATAAATTTCATTAAGAGAAAGTAATATAGGCCGCAAACAAATCTTGAATCATGTTGAAAAACTTGTAGTTATATATACAAGTACTGAGACATTTGACGACTTTCACAAATAGTCCCTTAGGACACAAATACTCATTCACTTAAATTCATATGCAGTTTTATAATACAAAATCAAATTTACAAAGTCATCAAGATTTGGTAACCTCTATTCTACTGTTGCATCATACAGTCAACGATAGTGCATTAAGGCTAAAATGTTTTGTCGTTTCAATGATAAGATTTAAATGATGAGGTATGATTAAGATTACATTAGGGTTTGGCCATATTAACTTATGAAGATTGCATGATAATATGATGACTAGATGATGATAGAAGGTTGGAATTTATTAAGGCAAGAAGGTTGCATTAATGTTATACAGGTTTGTACTTAATACTTTCTATTTTTTATTTCCAATATAGTTATGGTTTGAATGATTGTCATGTTTTTTGGATAATGAGATTTAATTTAGCCCGAATGATATAAGTGATAGAGGGTTTGAGTTTATAAAGTCAATGATGTTGCATTAATGCTAAACAAGTCAGCTCTGAATACTCAGTTTTTGTATTTCCAATATAATAGTTATGTTTGGATTATTGTCATATTTTTTTTGGATGAGGATTTAATTTATATAATCTTTGCATCATACAAAGAATTGAATATAATTTATTGTATGAACTAAAAAATATCATGTACTTCAGATATGTTTAATATAATTTTTACAAAAAATTTAATTTAGTTTATTATATAAACTATACACACCATGTACTTAAGAGATATTTTCTACTAATATGATTGTCTTTATATTTGATTGTTATTGCCATTTTGTTTTCCCTTTCATTCACTTCCTGCCTTTACCCTGTCTTTTTTATTCACCTTATATTTTAATCTTACGACGTTTAGTTCTTGACAAAACCTTATATTTTAATCTTACGATTTTCCTGCCTTGACTTTGTCATTTTCTTGTCTTTCATTGCAATGTCATTGTCTTTTGTTTGTCTTTGCCATGTCGGTGTCATGCCCTTGTCATTTTCTTAATTTGACCTAGGCTTTGTGCCTTAACCTTTTGGCATTTTCTTAATTAAACTAGACATTTCCTAACCTTGGCATTTAACATATGTAATACCCCAAATTTTTATATCGGACTTTAATAAGGGTAATTAGAGTAATCGTCAATTGATATTTGGAATAAATTAGAAATTGGAATTGAGTTGAGATTAATTTAATTAAATGAATGATTTAATTAAATTATTAAAGAGAGATTTATTTGTGAGGAGTAATTTATTGGATAGTTAAATTAAGAAGATATAAAATTTAAGGAGGAAGGAATGGGTTGAGAGAAATTAATTGATGGAAAAAGGAAAACTGAACCGGTTTGGTTCATGGCCCAGTTCGCTGGTTCATGCTAATGGATGGGTTGGTTTTATTTTAATGAAATCAATGGGATATGATTTGAAATTAAGTTATTTTCAGAAAGGGTAAAGTTGGTGAAGGAGAGAGAGTGAAATCGAGAGAGTGCAGGGGACGGTTCGGGTGAGCTTCCTCGCCGGCGAGCTCAGGCGCGGGTTTAGGCGACGAGTCTGGCGCGGTGACGACTTCCACAGGCGGCGACGAGTGAACGGCGGAAGAACGGTGAGTGAACGGCGAGTGAACGTCGGGATTGGGCTCGGATTCGGTGGCCTCCCGTAGGCGTGTTTTTCCGATGACATTTTTGGGGTAAGCTTGGTCGATTTCCCTTCTCCTTTACGTGCTATTGATCGGAAGTGGACAGGGTGTGATGGCAGCGGCGATTTTCGCAGTGGCTGGGCTATCTCCGGCATCGGTTGGGTTGCTGCCGGTGACCTCGAATTGGATGCTCCGATCTGGATCCGTCTGGAATCCGGTCTAGCGGTTCGGGTTGAGCCGTTGCTGCCTTGGACGAATCTTCCAGCTTTACTTTCCAGCTGGAATGGTGGAGGAATTGAAGGAAAAAGGGGCCACTATTAATTACAGTGAAGAAAATATAGAGACGTTGTCGGGAGTGAATTAGCACAGTGGTTGGGGTTTGTTGACGAATTTAAGCGGCTGTCGGGCATGAGTGGAGGATAAATTGGCAGAGGAGTTTTGTGCAGGAGACTTCTCTTGGGGTTGCCGAGTGAAGCTCTCGGGTTGAGCTGAGAGCTGTGCATGAGAGCTGATGGTCGAGAGCTGTAAAGGGTGGACTGCTTGCTCTCGGGTGCAGGAACAGGTAGTGACCTCTTCCTTTATTTTAGATGTGTTCTTCATGGGTGATGAGGAATGTGGTTAAGTGTCTGTTAAACAGAAGTATGCCATGATTTACAGTTGTTATGTATGTTCTTGGATGGTGGAGGATTTGATAAATAGTTGTAGTTTGTGGTCAATCATAACTGAGTATGCTCTGAGAATTTGAATTACTATAAAATGGGTACTGCTTCGATCAAGTCATTATCATCTTAGTCGTTATGGTTGAATTTTAAATCTAGATAATAATTGATGAATTATTGGTTGTGTTACTCAGTTGTAATTGTAAATGATAGAGATGGTTACGTAAGAATATGCACCTTGGTTATGAGTTGGGTTGATGTTCTGAATTAACTTATTTAATGGTGAAATATATGGAAATTCTTCTGGTGGATGAATCCCATGATATATATATACTCTCTGTGTGTCCTTTTGGGTTATGATATTGAGTTAGAAATGCATGCCATCGTTTTGAAGTTGGACTAAAATTCTGTGATGATTGGTTTATAAATGTAAGCCTCAATTGGTTATTTCTTCTGGTTTAGCGAAGTACACCATTGACAAAATATACTCATTGTGGGAAATGAATTATCTGTCTCTTATTGTTAATATTGGTAAACAATACCTCTGTTGGGTTGTTAATCTGTCGTTGGATTATCTGCTTTGGTGTAAGTAAATAAATACAGCCTTATGAAACACTTGGTGAAATGCTTCTGCTGATTGCTATGTTCGGTTGGTATTTCGAAAGCATGAACATGTTAATGAAGGATATATTGGTTTAAATTAGAATTGAGTAAAAGCATGAATGAATTGTGGAAATAATAAGTGTTAAATTAATCTTGGATTAATTCATGCACGTTGGTTTTAAATTCGGTTCACTAGTTGGATAAATATGTGCTGGAAATTGGATTAATAATGTCTCGGTTTAGATATTGTTATTAAGTGTTGATTTATGGGCTGATAACTTATGGATGAAGTTATTATGGTAATTATGGGCATGTAATCGGTGGATGGGATACTTTGTCATATATTAAACTTAGTTTCTAGACGCTATCGATTGAGATTGATTAATTAAGTTGAGTTATATTAATGAAACGGTTTCGTTTAGGAAATTCTAGTCAGTGACATATAAGAATTAAAGATAGGAAAAGACGACGAGATTCATAAGATGATTAATTGATTAGATTAATAATTAAATGTTATTAAATTGTGAAGGTACAAAAAAGAGAAGAAGAATAACGGCTAAACGCTAATGCACGTTAAAGATACGAGGTAAAGAAATTGAGTAGTCGTGGCCAATGGAGGCCCTACACCACAAGTAGAGTGCGTGAGTTTGGAGGTGTTTAGTTCTTTAAATGTCTTGTTAAATGCTCTACTTTATGTGCTGTTAAACTCTCTCGTTACTTTACTTGCTTGTTCTTACGTGAATAAATATGATTGTTGGAAAATGTTATTGCTTAGATAGATAAGTTAAGCCTGAAAGTATGAAGGAGGAGAAAGATTATCGAGAATGACCTGTTCTTTATGAGTTACTGACTGTTTAGTTCACATGCTGTGTATTTCCTTAAGTTTATATTTCCTTGCTGTTAATTGTTCTGTCCTTACAAGTATAATTTGATTAAGCATGTTTGATCCGACGCTTGATTTACTAAGAATGTTTACTTGAGCATGTAAATGATTAAGAATAATATAAGTATGTTAATAAGTTTAGTTTAACCAATTTAGTTGCATGTTAAGCGATAAATGATAATCCTTTTAGTATGTTAATCACTTTAGTTAAAAGATAATCAATTGAGCCTGTTAATCAACTAAAGTGATTATGATTAGAGTAATTAACTAGAATCTTTGTACGTTCATAAAGTAAATCTTGAGTATGATTAATTGACTAGAACCCTAAAATATTAATTATAATGACCTCCATGAGCATGCTAATTAACTAGGTTAATTAGCTAAATGTGATTTCTTAGTGAGCATGGAGATGATAGACTGTAAGCATGTAAATTGACTAGATTAACTAATGAGTATGTTAATTAACTAATTAATTAGAATGAAATTGAGCATGTAAATTAACTAGGATCATAACTAAAATAGTTATTTTATCTTCTTGAGCATGCAAATTAATTTAGACAACTTATTAAAATGATAGTTCGACTTGAGCATGTAATAAACTAGGGTAATATTAATAGGTTATTCATTCTTGTTAATATTTTGTGTATTTCTCTTTACCATACTTTCCTTTAATATAATTATATTGTCTTTGTTGCAATTTCTTTTATTGCTTTACTTTACTAAAGAATGATGGAAAGATAAAAGAAAGAGGAACTAAGTATGAAGGAAGTTAAGAGTTTCATTGACTAAGTGAATGAATGCTTTCGTTATTGTTTTATTGCTTACGATCTTGATTTCAATTACATGTCCTTAGTATGTTAGTTTCTGCTAAACCAAAGTATGATTAGTTAAGTAGGATAAAAGCATGTAATTAACATAGAAGCATATTAAATTAATTAGATAACTTATTTGAATAATTGCTTAGAAAGATAAACGTAGGAAGCATATAAATGGACTAGGAAAAGTTGCTCTTAATTTCTATTGAATTAGAAGCATGTTAAAATAGTCAATTCTTGTAATGCCATGTTCTGTAAATTCAAGTTGTATTTCTTGTTTGAATCTCTTGCCTAACTAGTTATTTATTCTCATTAAATTTCTGTAATTCCATGTTAATTGTTATTCCTTATGGTTGTTCTTTCTATTGTTATGAATTGTTTTGATTCTTTCCCTATGGTATTGTTACGTTTATAATAATAGAAACAAATAGGGAGTACTACCTAAAGACAAATAGGGAGTATCACCTACGGGGTGAGTACTCACAAACAAAACGTGAGGAAAAAATAAATGAACGAAATGAAAGAACGATGATGAAATGATGATGAAATGGGAACTAAAGATCGGAAGGGCAGTGCGGGTTTAATCAGGTAGCTGGCCAGGTCTCCTCCCTATTCGGGTATGGGACCAGCTACCCTAGGTGGTTAATATTCGGTAGGCTACTAATTCAACTCGATGTACGAGTAATGAACGAAAGAACGAACGCACGCAACAGAACGTAAAGAAAGATTTGGTTTGGACCGGCATCCATTCCAAGAAAACTAAAAAGTGGTGTATGTGTATGTATATATGATTGTTTTACCTCATTTCCTTACTAAGCCTTTAGGCTTACAGTTACTTGTGGTGTAGATATAGGTATGAGTACGAGGAACAGACTTAGGAGTAGATGCAAAATACAATAATCAGACAATAAAGCAGGGATGAAGAATTTGCACGCGCGAGACTCATGGCTGGCCAGGCTTAAATGAAAAGAGAAAACAAATGTAATTGAAATTATAATTAATTGTTTCGTTCCTTTTAAGTTCTTTCATTAAATTATTTACGCTTCCGCAATGTTTTAAAATAAATGATTTTTATAACGCTTCTTCACTTTCCCAATTGGTTTTCACAATGAGTTTTAAGAAGGGTCAGTAGCGATCCGGCTTTAGCGTCGCGCTCTGATTTCGTTTTATAAAATTTTTAAATTTCTCGCATTTTCAAGGAATTACGAAAATCTGGGTCGTTACAACATATCCTTGTCATGACCTTACGTGCCTTGCCATAGCTTTGTCAATTCCTTGACTTGGCCTTGCTATCTCGCCATTTCGTTCTAGTTTCCCATTCGTGCCTGGACCTTGTCATTGCCTTGTCTTGCTTTCCTTTGCTTCCTTAGAGTGTGAGTTCCTTCTCTTTTTCTTGTTGTTGGACTTGCATGCAATATGGTTTTTATCATTTCTTTACCTTGTGGTTGTCATTTTCTTGTCTTCACTTTGACTTAGTTCCCTAGCATTTAGTAATTTTCCTTATTTAGACTTGTTATTTCATAACCTTGGCATTGCCATTTCCTCATCGTGACCATACAATTAGCATTCCTTAGCCTTGTTATTCCCTTAACTTCAGCCTTGTTATGTTTTTTGCCATTGACCTTGTCATTGCTTTTTTGTTTCCCTTACATGTGTTCGCCTTTTTTTTTTTTTTTGTGTCTTGCTTTCCTTTAGCCCTTTGATAGTTTCCTTTTACCCTACAATTGGACTTGAATGCAGTAATCTTATCGATCTATTCCTCGACCTTGTCATTTTTTTGTCTTGACCTTGCCTTTGTGCCTTTGCATTTTGTTATTTCCTAATTTAGACATGTGCTTTTATAACCTTGACATTGTTATTTGCTTGTCACGGCCTTAACTGTAATGTCCCAAAATTTTAAGTCTCTATTTGTTTTTGAACGTGGTTCGTCAAAAAATATTAAACCATTACTAAAATAGAAGAAAACATCCATCAATATAGGCAGCAAGAAACCATAATCGAAATACAATATCATTATTATTAAATACAAATAAAACATCACGAGTCAAACCAACATTATTACAAAATTTTTTCATAAAAGAAATTCTCGCGGGCCGCGAATAGCTAGACAACCACAAGAGCCATCCATGGAAACCCATCTTTAACAGTATTTGTCATCAACTTCATCATCATTTGCATCTTCTCTAAACATATCACCTACATCAAAAGGTTCAAACTATGAGTTTAACGCTCACTAATCATTGTAAATAAAAGAAAATCCTGAGTACAACGCAAATACTATATCCATGACATAAACATGACAGTTTGTAACATTTTAGTTTCTTTTACTTTTTTAAACTTTCTTTTCTTGCCTTTTTTCTTTTGTTCTTTCTCTTTCCAAGAATGAATAGGCTTGATAATGGGACACCTACTACTAGTCTCCAACCTTTGGGAGACAGACTCGACATCAATTGAGTTCTTTGTTACATATATTCATCATCTTCTATGTTTGTTACGTGCAAAGTACATGCATGAAAATATCATCCAACACAACAAGTGAAGCCACGAAAAGAGAAGATAAAAAAAACTCTTTATATTCAATTGAAGGCTAGACTCCCAAAACTAGAGTTTTGATGGAGGCCTCAAAGCCTAGGCTCCTAACAATCGGAGTCAAAACTCTTTATGTGTACTGGAGGCCTAGGCTTTGATGGAGGCCTCAAAGCCTAGGCACCCAAAATCTAAGGCCAAGTCGCTTGAACCAAATCAACTAAAATTCCTACTTTTCTTCGAAATTTCTGCTCTAAAACACTACTAGCTTAAAGATAATAAATCCAACACTTAAAATACCTCATTCTTTGCATGATATGTCAACAACAATCAACAAACATTTCTATTTTCTAGATTTTGAATCTAAAAGTTGCAAAAACTAATAATTGGAGTTGGATTTCCTTTCATAAAGCCGAATTAAATCAATTTCCAATACTCAAATGCTCCAAAACTTGATCTTACCTTCAAATCCTTGGAGTTGGTCTTCAAAATTTCAAGAATCTCCATAGAAAATTCAATATCCTCACTCTCTAGCTAGCCACCCTTCAACATCCAAAAATACAACTTAAACTATAATACTATAGTGAGTCCAAACGGTTAGTACTACTGTAATGTTATGAAACCATTTTTTCTCTGGAGTAGTTGACGGTAATTTTGACGGAAGATAATAAAAGAAGAGGATGGTCAAATCGAGAAGTCAAACGAAGTGACCTGCTGAGCTGTCTTCCATTACTTGCAATCTGCTGGGGTTTTTTAAAAGGGGGCAGAGGCAGTGTAGGTTTAAGAATAGAATATTGAGAGAGAAATTATCTCCAGATGAGAGAACGGGAAAACAGGGAGCGAGAGACAATTGGGAAAAACAGCAGAGAGAGGGTGATCTCTAGGGCAGAGACAGACGGAAGAAGAGGATTTCAGCGAAGATCAGAGATGAAGATCAGAGACTGAAAAGGTTAAGTTTTTCCTTCTGGGTTTTTTGGTTTCTTGACAGAGAAGACTCTTCTGGACGTTTCTCTTCATGGTTATATGCTTCTTGCTGTTATTTCTCAATTCTTTGTACTCTTGGATATCAATAAATTTGATCGACCATTACCTCCGTGGATGTAGGACGAGTTTGTCCGAACCACGTAAAACTCTGTGTTCTTTTACGTTTTCTGTTTTGTGATAATTATGAGATAATCTGGTTAATAGATAAATCACAACAACTACATCCAAAAATACAACTTAACCTATAATACTATAATGAGTCCAAACGAGTTAGTACTTGATATTGTCTCTTTTAATGTCAAATGTAGTTTAGTTGATAGAGGGTTTAAATAGAAGTCTCGCTCATTCTGTGGCAACTACGACAAGTGATGCTGAGGTAAATTTAAATGCGACCACATATTAGAATAATGCCAAAGTTTTAATGAACACTACTGTAACTAAGTTTCCATTATACTCTCTTTGCTTAAATGATTGATTCTCTTTTTCAACTTTAAGTTTTTGAAGGCTTTAGAGATTGTAGATACTCAATTTATCTGCTTCACCTATGTAGTTTGTATACATAACGGAATAACTCTATAAATTTTCTATTTCTTTGTTTTAGTATTATTCTACAAAAAGATCTGAGATATATATTTTTTTAATTTATTATAAATGTCTTGTTATAACTTCATTCTTATTCTATTAAAATACTTTGATAAGGGAACTGATGAGGTCGAGGGTTGGAAGTGGAGACAAATATTTTCAATTATCATTTTATTTAAATTAACTTAGCTAATTTGAGTTATGCAGAAATCACCTACGAGTAAAATTCATTTATGGTCATTTCTTAAGATGCATTACATTTTTTATATGTTTTGATAATAATTTGTATTATATCACATGGTACTACTGTTTATCTTTCATTACAAATAAACGTATATTTTAAATTCAATTTTTGTTAGTTATCATGTTATTCTTCATACACACGTAGAGAAAGATTATAATGAAACTAAATAAGTTGTACTAACTATTGTCGATCTTTCATTGCAAATATATTTATTATTTCAATTATTCCATATTTTAATTTTAATTTTGGTTATGTAGACTACAATAATACAAAGAAGCTAAAAAATTTAGTTCTTAATAATGTCTATCTTCAATGTCAAATGTAGATATATTTTATATTATTGTCTTCTTTTAATTTTGTAGGAGGGTTTGAGTTGTGCTGGTCGCTAGACTATGGTGAGACAATTTTGTTGGTTATATAAATAAGGAGCTTTTACTTGAAGCAGGTTGTTCTTAATGATCTTTAAGATCCTAGTTATGTGTAGAAGTTGTCTTTCTGCATCGATTAGTAATTTGTTTTAATTAACTGTCATAATTAAGCATGTAGATATTTTATTAAACTAAAGTCGTTCATCTCATAACAACTATGATAGGCGATATAGAGGTAAATTATAATGAGCTCACAATTTTAAATTATTGCCAAGTTTTAATGAACACTCCTGTAATAAAGCCTCCATTATAATTGCTGAGTCACTTGTATGTTTTTTTCCTCTTTATTCTCATAGTTTATTCAATTCATTTAACTGTCATATTTTATTTAAACTTTGTTGTCAAAAGAGTGATTCTCATTTCAACTTTAATTTTCTTGCATACTTCAGAGATTGTAGATACTTTTTTCATGGGGTTAAGAGATGGAGCGAGAGTTTATTGAAGGTATATGTATTTTTAATTTCTTAAAAATGCTTATATTGTTGGAAATTAATACGAGAAAATATTCAAAGGTCTCGTAAATCTTTTCATGCACCATATATAAAAAAAAAAAAAAAGAGTTGACATCAAGTTTATGATTTTCATCAATATAGCTAAGAACGCATTACATTTGCTTCTTAGTTTTTATTTATTTATTTTTATTAACAACTTATAAAGTGATTTTGATGTACAAAAAAATATTCATATGATTTTTTATGACTTTCCTCTTTATATCTTAAGACATCATGCTGATATTTTTAAGATTCCAATTGTAATGTGTGTCGATGATGGTTGCTTTCATGGTCTATACTTCTTTGATGTATTGATAAATCAGTGGCTTTTTTATGGAAGTACGATGATTATATCTTCCATCCGACATAGTAGTGAGGCAATTTGTTTTCCTAGTTTATGTTATTAATGTTTTGATAAGCTAGGGGATCTGCTACTATCAGGCTCATGTAAAAATTGTAAGCAGTTTGGTTTGGCAGCTAAGTACTATCATCGGTGCTCATTTCATGTATTTTTTAATCTCATCGACTGGATTTTTTCTCGGATATTTTTCTTTGGATTCTGTGACTTTGAGCAGTTTTGCACAGTTTGACATATGAGAAGCTTCAACAACATTTCAATGAGGTTAAGGTACCATATATTTGTCTTTTTTTAAGAAAGTCTCATTAATTTTTGTTTTCACCCCTTATTCTATGGCTTAAAACATCTTTGGTGGAACACGATTTCCAAATGGAGTAAGGAGAATACACTAAGGAAGAAATTAATTGGAGTTTTGTTGATTTTGTTGACGATCAAGATATTCTTGATCTTATTGAAATGATATATGATATACTTACTATATTAATTTTTTCTAGGCATAATGATTATGAAAAGATTTTAATCTTGGTTTAACAATAGTATTAGTTGTTCTCTTTAACGATGGTGAAAGACCATTTTTAACTTTATTTTGTTTCTACGGTGGTGACAGGGATATTTGAATTTTAGTTCTCTCAGTACTTTAATCTTTCTCAATAATTCTTCTACAAAATAGATGATGATTGTTAAAATAAAAATTGTGTTTCATTTTTGTTGTTGAATTTGAATTTTCTTTTGTTTTCTTTTTTTGTTGATGTTGTATAGTCGTATTTTTGAGTTTTTTTTTTTAATTTTTTTTATTCTTAAAGGATTTTTTGTTGTTGTTCTTCTTGGCAGACAATATAACGACCATACCAATGATTCTTCATAAGTATTATACACCATTTCTCATATTTATTGTTTTGTCCATTTTGAACCTCCTCGAGATATGCGATTTGTTTATCAGTGCTTGCATAAACTTAACATTTGCGTTTCTCTAAAATGCATATTGTGAAAGCTATTATTCATGTTGGTTAATCAAGAAACTTTCACATTTTCAAAACTATATCACAATGCTGGTTTGCTTTTCAATATACCATCTTATAATACTTACTATCTATGACAAGTGACTGATAAACAAAATAAAATATTTTAATTATAATTTTAAAATTTATTTATTTTAATAATGTAATTTCTTTATTATTCTAATTAAGCAATCAGAGTAACTATAATATAAGTGGAACATCAATCAATGAAGCATATGTATTCTATAAAATAAATTGTCGATCATCATCTTTCCACCTGGCTTTGCATGATAAAAATAAAAGGATTAGAGAATGCTATATAAAATTCTCCTTCACTTTTTAACATGCTTAGGGCAAATTTGATTTGCCAACTACATCTTATATTTTATCTTCGTTTTCTTCTCCAAAAGGATGCGACTTGGTCACGTTCTTATGGTTGGAGGGTAGGAAGCATGAAATAAACTTATTTCACACATGACCACAGTCATGATCCATGTACATATACGCATACCATGCGTGCCTAAAAAAAAGTGGGAAGTAGCCCAAAAAAAACTTAAATGCTCAATCTCTCAGAACAAGTAAGCTCAGACAAGTTTTTCACATTCATTTGAGACTAAAATTTTGTATTCTTGAACGAGTGGAGACCCTACAACTAATAACCAATTGAAAAGAACTTGCGATTTTGTAATTGAATGTCATTTATAGTGGATGCTAAAGGAAAGATCATGCATGATTTCAACTATTTGCCTCAGCTTTTGTTTCTTTAAACAAAATAGATAAATCAAAGGTAGGAAAATTAAAATGAAAAGGAAAGTAAAGGGTACTTGCAAGCAGCAACTCAAGTGGCAAAAATGGGCAATCATTCTTCAACCACAACAATCCAAATGAATCAGAAGCATTTTTTTGTTCGTACTCTGCCCTTGTGATCCACATCGCATGTCATTGCTGGACAATAACTACCTTAACTCTTGTGGAGTTTCCAATCCTCAAATTAAAGCATTTTCTATCAATGATTGAATAATTAAATGATAGATGCATGTTTTTATAATTTTGTTAACAAAAAGGTCAGTTTTTTAGTTCTCAAACAAGTTTTTTTCTTTAATATTGGGCTATTGCCTTTTAATTTGTGTATGAGAAGAAATACACCAAGTTAATCAAAGCCTTGAAGAGTTTCCCAAACAAGTCATTAATTTTTATGATGAACTAACAAATGTTTGCTTTCATTAGTGGTTGTACTCGATTATTGATGGTCTCTTTCCATTGATTTCAACTTTATATCGAATAAATCGCATTAAAAGGTAAGTAAAACTATATGTATATGTGCATCGCATGTACCCAAAACTAAACCTGAAAGATTAAAAAGATCATTTTTAGTAAAAACTGTGAAAAAATATAATAAAGTGTTTGCGAATTATTATATAATAAAGTGTTTGCGAATTATTGTGAGTAAAAGTTGAATTTTTTATGTGATGCCTTACTATTAGCCATTTGATTTGAAAAGACATCATTCTCTCGTTGGGTTAAAGATACTATACTGTAACGACCGAAATTCTTTTTGGACAAAATTTTAAATGATTAAGGAGTCATTCAAAGTATTTAATAATTATGAGATCGACCTATTGATAGGGTATATTATTTTATGATTATGGAAATTAAATAAGAATTTATGGAACTTCACAGTGAGTACTATCTACATAGGAAGTATTAATTAGAAGGGATAGATAAGAAATATTTGAAAAAATTAAGTGGAATTATAACAATTAAATTGAAAAAAGAGTTGGAAATTATGTTGGGATTAATGCGTTTATTTTGGTACGAGGATTATTGGCAGGAGGTGGAATTTTTGGAAGGGAATATTGGGTCAAAATATAAGGAATTATTAAGAGAGTATTTGGAAGGATATATATATAGAGGTTAACTGTTGGACTTCATGGCTTATGATTCAGTTCTGGGAATGCTTGGTCGACTAAGGATTTTGTTAACACACACACACACACATATATATATATATACACGTTTTAAGCTCACAACAGGGGAAGATTTATTATGGCATAAGTATGCAATTGGGTTAGGAGGGACGTCCGTGGGCTAGGAGGGACGTCCGTGGTACGCTAGAGAGTAGCGTAAGGCAAGAAAGAGAGCTTAACATAACAGTTTAGTTGAATTAATATCTTATTACAAGTGTTTATACTAGCTAGTTGATTAGTCAAGCGGTTAATGTCTTGGTTTGTTATTACAAGTGTTTGAACTAAGGGTGTGCAGGACCGGCCCGGTACCGGAGAACATGACCGAAACCGGTTCAACGGTACCGGGATTGGTCCTTGCAAATGGAGCACCGGACCGGATCCGGTCCGGTGCTGTCGGGACCGGTTCTACCCCGGTCCGGTCCTTGGTACACAGTACCATGGAACCGATACCGTGTAGAACCGGCGTTTATGCAGTTTAATTAGGGGTCAATTTTTTGATTTAGGGCAGAGCAATAGCGAGCGACCCCCCTAATCCATTCCTCCCATCCCGACTCCGAGTCCCCTCCAGCCGTCCAGCGTAGAGTTCAGCGACGACCGTCGACCTCGTGTTCTCGTCGGTCGGCCAGTCTCCTCCAGTGTAGCGAGCTCCGTCGTCCAGCCTTTGCCAGTGCTAGCGACCAGCGAGCTCCGTCGTCCAGCCTTTGCCAGTGCTAGCGACCAGCGAGCTCCGTCGTCAGCCTCTGTCCGAGCTCCGTCCATCAGCCTTTGTCCGAGCTCCGTCTAGCTGGCAGCCTCTGTCCGAGCTCCGTCCGTCAGCCTCTGTCCGAGCTCCGTCCGGCGTCCAGCCTCTGTCCGAGCTCCGTCATCAGCCTCTGTCCGAGCTCCATCCAGCCTCTGTCCGAGCTCCATCGTCAGCCTCTGTCCGACCTTCGTCGTCAGCCTCTGTCCAAGCTCCGTCCAGCCTCTGTCCGAGTCTTCGTCCTTCGAAAGTCGCCAACTCTCGAGCTCCGTTCGTCTGCCACAGTGCCACTGCCACTGCCAGCTCCGGCCTCCGAGCGGCCAGCTCTGATCTCTGTCCATCGCCACTGCCAAATTGATTGGTTAGCACTCTAGTCTACTCTGTTAGTGTGTTTTGTTTAGTGTTTTGCATATTGGTATAATCTGTTCTGGCAATGGTTGAAAAAATTGATGAATTATGTTATGTTCTGTTCTGTTTAGTGTTTTGCATATGAATTCTGTTCTGTTTAGCGTTTTGCATATGGTTGAAAAAATTGATGAATTCTGTTATGTGATTCTGAGATGTATTTTGAAATTGTTAAAAATGTAGATAATGGAAAGCTTCAATGATGAAACAATATAGAGTGTGAATGTTAACCCTGTTACTAGTCAAACGACGAGGAAAAAATCAGATGTTTGGACTCATTTTACTATGGTAGAAAACACTGATAAAAACAATCCTCGAAAGCTGATCAATTTCGCAGTTCTTTGTCCCCAAAGACGGTCGAAGCGCTTATCTGCACTCAAAGCTGGATTCGATCCTCGAAATATGAATCAATCAACTTCAATGATGATATGAATGAGCCAGGTATCTTTCATATTTATAGTGTTTTCTTTTTTCTTTGTTTTATTTATTACTATTTTTTCTAAATTTGTTTTCAATTTATATTTTTCAGATATTATACAAATTAATGACGGTGATGATAAAGTGAATTAGTATGAAATTAATAGTGATCTCAGTAGTATGCTTTATTCACTCGTTAGCATTATCATTTATATTTTATCATATATCTTTTATGTGTAAAAGTCATGTTTCTCTTCTATTTTGTAGGATGCAACCTGTTGACTATTTTGTAAGTTTCTCATTTTAAGTTATACTTTACTCTAGACATCATTTATCATATATTTGAATTATATAATTCTATTTTTCAATATTTTTTCAGTGGATGCTTCAAGTTTTGTGGCTCGTCGGGTCGCGGTGCATACACGTTAATATGAAGAAAAGCTTGCCAAATGCCAATGTTAATATGACAATTATGTAATTTTTTACTGATATTTGCATTTTATATTATTATAATTTTTCAATATATTTTTTAATATTTAAAAAAACAGGGTACAAAATCGGTACCGGACCGGAACCGGTAAACTGTGGCACCGGTACCGGTCTTCCAAAAAATGGACCCGATACTGCCGGTCCGGTGCCGAACCGCTCTAAAACCGGACCGGACCGGTACCGTGCACACCCCTAGTTTGAACAATCATTGGCAACAACACAAAATGAAGGAAGCTACACAGAAATATTCAACTAACACTAGGGAATTTAACAAGGAAAGCACGGCAAGTAATCATCCAAGGAAACCATTATGAATTTTTCTAACTAACAATCACAGTATAGCATAAGGGAATTAAACATAACGGGGAATCCAAACATAAAACTCACGCAACCCTACTCGTGGTGTAAGGCCTCCAAATGGCCAAGACACTCTTATTTCCTTACCAATTTTGAAGACACTAAAACACTCAGGGACAACTCTCCACTGCACGGCAGCCAACAGCTCCAGCAGCAGCTCTAGCTTCCAGTTCACAACTCTAACTTCCTAGCTCACCTCACTTCACTCACGTTCATACACTTAGCATACTACTCCTCCACTCAACACACTCAACCCATTGTCACTCTCTCACATGCAGGAAGAACTCTCGCAGGGAAGAAAGAGAGCTCTTGCAGAGAAGGGAAAACTGAACCATAAGGTGGAAGAGGGAAGGGAGACATTACTTGGAAGGGGGAGGGACACCATGAGTGCCTAAGGGGTAGAGAGGGAGATGGCTCCAGACAAAGGGAGGTGACTTCGTCGCTTGGGGTGGGAGAGGGTCATTCCCTGTGGGAAATTCAGGCTATTCTCTCGATTTCCTATGATTTTCCATCATTTTATCGCTATTTTAATCATAAGTTATGGGCTAATTCGAACGAGTGTGGACGCATAGGTCTTTTAAGCAAGGCTAAAATCTCACAGGCTACATTGAGGCTTCAGATTGGAAAAGGCATCCCCGTCCTGTCCGTACCGTCCGCAAGTGACTTGCGGACGCGATGGTGTCTGCGTGTCGTCCGAAAGTGTCCTAAAATCGGACAGAGTCAAATTAGACGAAGCTACTCCTCTTCTGCAGGCATCCTGACTCATCTGAAAGTCACCAGAGTTGGAACAGATGCGATGCAAACGCAGCTCCACTCGTCTGCATCGTCCAGAACCTCGTCCGTGACTCCACTGCACAGTGAGGTCAGGACGTAAAACCTCGTCCTATGTCGTCCCCAAGCTAAGGGAGATGTGCAATGCATTTGCAAACAACTTGTCTCGTTCGCATCGTCTGGGACCTCGTCCGCAACTTCACAGCACAGTGAAGTTAGGATGAGACATCGCGCCCTGAGGTTCGTCCCAAGCGTCGGGGACGCTATGCGTCTGCAGGCGTCCAAAAACGCCCTGGACAACCTTTTCTCACATTTTTCGCACTTAACTCCTATCCCATAACATTTTTCCCATAAATACACATCATAGAACGACACGTATAAATACATGATGAGATGCCCCAACAATCCTATTTTTTAATCACATCGCGTATAAGGGGCAAACGTTAACGGAATTACCTCTAGACTTAACGCTCTAGAACATCCTTGGTAATACCTCGATAATTGTCCAACTAAAAAAGTCGAGGTGTTACAATATCACTAGCATTTATTCAACCCTTCAAGGAAATGTATGTGGACTAAGGAGACCATTCTTAGGATGAACTGTATGGATAAACGGAATAGCGGTCTAAGTTTGATAAAATAGAAATTTCAAAATTTTAAAATTCAAGCATAAGGACTAATTGGGGGTTTCTTTCGGTGTTGGACAAGAAGGCACATACCAAGGATTTAGAAAGAGGAGATGATAAAACCTACCCTAAGGACCGACTCGTCGTCATGTAATGCATTTAACTAGTGTAAGGAATATATAATTCGAATGGACATTTGGTCTACTTGACAAGGTTATAAGGATTATGGCTTGTTTATGTTTGTTGTTATTCCTATACTGAGCATCTAAAAATTTGGTAAAATGGAAGGATTTGTTGATTAGATTCGAGTGATATTAGTGAGTCTATCAGGTTTAAGTGGGATGTCACAGTCTTGGCCGACGTTAATAAATAGTTAGGATACCTTCCAGGTAGCGGAGAAATGATGTGTAAGGATGAGACACGATTTTAGAAGACCTGTGAAGTTAGAACTAAGCATCGGGGGGCACTATTGGTTGCATGGTACAAAAGGGTACAAAAAGAAACCTATCCGATGGAATTAGAACCTAAAAGTGTTTGGGAATCATAGGGGTCAATTTTTGGTTATGCAACCTGGGATGAATTGACTTGCCTATGGACAAGGAAGTTGTGTCAAGAGTTTTACTTTGATTAGAATTAATTTGAAAGCAGGATACTGAGTTGTTACGCAGGTTTTGGTAATATTGTGGAATATTGCTGCTAGACGAAATAGTTAGGCATATTCATTAGCAACCTCAATGTTGTTGGTACTGGAGGGATCGGTCTATCTAAGGTCTCAAAGTGAGAAAACTGGCAAGATAAGGATCATGAACACAAGAATTTTGATTGAGTTTGTGATGTCCGAAATTTAAGCAAGAAATGGAAGGAGAGTTGATCCTCTCACAATGAGGAATAGGAGGATTGGAAATGTTTTAGAGATTGTTAAGGACCATCTTATGGGGCACCTTGACAAATAAACGTTGCAAACACGAAGGAAATTATTTAATAAGGTTACAGTGCGAGATTTTTCCCATATCCCAAAAGCCTAAATTACACTTTCCCAATGAAGGAGTTCAATTTGAGTCAAGAACACTGGCCAAATTCTGTCAAGGACTATGAAAGTGAAATCTAATTAATCCCCTAAAGAAGCTAAGTTACTCGGTCTGAAGATTCTTTCAATAGCTGCGGAAGCAATGTTGGTAATAAAACAATGAATACTACCAGCTTAAAGTTGACAAGAGAGCAAAAGGTGTGGAGAGCTAGTATATAACTAGGGGAAACACCTCTTTCTAAAAGATTCTCCCGTAAAGGAGTAAGGAGGTTTTAGGTAAGTGGAGAGAAGTTGTTCATTAAACAACAGAGGGAAGATGGATTTCAAAATGCCTTGAGGATCGCTAAGAGACATTCTGTGTTGTTACAGATAAATAGCACCTAAGAATTTTCATGGTTAAGGACATGGCTCGAGTAGTCGTACCATTAATCAATGTTGAGTTGAGAAGGGGAGCCTTGTGAGACTTCTAATCATCTAGGATAAAGGAATCATCAACAGGGGAGTGTAAGAAGTTAACTAGGACAATTTTCCTTAAGTTATTTCCTAAACTTATCATCTATCCAATAATTCCACACGATAAAACTCATTCAGTAAGCCCACCTATCAATGTTTATCCACCATACATCTTCTTCAATTAAATAATAACTATCCAAAGATCAAACCCTAATCTTTTCCCATGTTTGAGCTCTAACTACAATATGACTAAGTTCATTCTTATGTTTATTAAACTATTTCTACCAGGTTATCAACAACAAGTTATCATCTTCTCAATCTATCAAAGCAGTAAAATGAACGAAACAAACAAACCCCATACAATATAATTCAAAACCTAATCCATACCATATAGTCCAGAACCCATTTATCAAAGAATACTTCCAAAATATCAATCGGGGACAATAAATCTCCACAGTATAGTTTACTCTATTGCTTAAATCTATTATGCATCAATTTCACATATTATTCTTCATCATTGTATATCACCAATCACAACAGTACATAACTAAAACCCATTTTCCATGCAAACTAATAGTCCTGAATCCTATCATCAATTATTAACAACAGAGTCAAGCAAGTTGCTTACCAGAAGAAACACGAACCCAGACTCCTCACAGAACTGTTCCTCCTTTCTTCCAAAACCTTCATGACTCTCTATCCCTCTCTCGGACCCTCACGGCCAGTTTACCAAAATTTCAGATTCTCACAGCAGCTTTTTATTCTCATTCACAGACTCATCCTCAAATTTCAGAACTCTCTCTACCATTCTCTTCATGTCTTTCTTTCCCTGAGACTTTTTGCTTCTGTCTCTTTCTCTCTTGTCTTTCTCACAAACCCTCTCTCTAGTATTCTCAAAAACTTTGCCAGAGTTTCCCCACTGTTTCTCCAAAAACTCTCTACTTCACTCCATCACCCGCTATTTATAGACCAGTCACAATGTTTATTGATCAGTCCAACACCAAAATCAGCAGTTGATCAAGCGATCAACTGCTCCCACGCCAAACTCAATTCCTACCATTTTCCGCCTCTGCCATTCTTATTTTCTTCCTTAACTCTCACTTAACTTTTATTCTCCTTTACTAATTCAACAATATCCTAACTAATTTTCCACCAATTACAAACTAATTATTATAAATACCCAAAACAACTCTAATTATTCTCCAATAAATCTTCAATAATAAACTCATCTCATAATCCACCAAATACTAATTAAAATGCTGTAATCTCCCACTTTTCTTCCAACCAATCATCCACAATAAATTTTTAACTATCGTTACTTATCGGGGTATTACAGATAGTGTTAAATGATGTCGTTTGGCTAAAGGAAATGCGAAAAGATGTTAAGTGTTCGAAGCTAAACATCGTTGTTTCAGGTTTAGGAACGTATTCGCTGTAGTGTAAGCGCTTGCGGCAGGAGAGGGTAAGAGAAGAACGACGACGTTTGGATTAAAGGAAATCGGTTAAATGTTAACATTGAGGAAACGTAGACATCCACAGAAGGAGATGTTTTCAGAATGATGACATGGCAGCTGGAGAATGGCCAATTTAATCTTAAGGAAGTGAATATTCATAGGGAATATATTCGCAACGGATTGCTTCCACAACTGAAAACTATCTTTTTTTTTAACCTGCTTTCGAGCAATTCACAAAGCTTGTAATGCATGACGCACTATTATTTAGAGGATAACAAAGGACTCTTAGGGTAGTAGAAGGATTAAATCAAATAGAAATTATTTAGTAGTTAGCAAAAATTATTTAGTAATTATCTTGTCATTGATATTATTGTTCAGGGGTTACTTTGTTAATTATCTAAAAATTATTAATGGTTTATTTTTAACTAATTTTATTTTTATTTTTTCATTTATTAAATTTAGGAGGTTGAAAAAAAACGTGATATTAAACTAAGAGAGGCAGAGGGGGGAAGAGACAGAAATGTATCCGTTAAAGTAAAGAGGAAAGGGAGCGTAATGGACGGTGGTAATGTGGCTTTGAACAAAAGGGTTTGCTTGTAACGTACTCAGCCCCTTATTGTTTGAATGAACCGTCTTCTGTCTCGCTCTCTCCCTCTCCCTAGCATTTGCAGATCTCTCTCACTGCGTTTACATCTTACTTTGGATTTGCAACTGCGCACTGTTATACTCGCAAGCTTGCCTTTTCATCTGTCTTTTGATTATCCGACCTCACTGCTGCTGAGTTGCATTAGGGTTCTATTTTACTAAATTTTCGACTTCGTAGTTGCCGCATTGTTCAGGTTTTTAATTGATGTTTTTTTTAAATATAAGTTTCTACTCTATTTCAGTCGTTTTCTTCTTTCTGTTGATTTTTCCCTAGATTTTTTCCATCATAAGTCGGTTCTTTGTTTTCGATTTCTCCATTTTGTTGTTTGTTTGTGGTAGATCTCTTCCCACTGATTGATGCTATATTTCAATTATTTAGTATCTTCTTGAGACAGATCTACGCTGATGTTACTTAATTTGATTTTGATTGAAAAAAATTTGTGATCTCATTGTTGAACGACGTCGTACTGTTCTCAGAGTTGTCATCTGAAAGCCCTGGTTTTTGCACACTCACAATCATGGTTCCATAAGCTATGCTTATACAAGCATACCCAACGTGCAGTTAATTGTGAGAGATTATCCATGATAAGTCTTGGCATATTGGTAAATTTATCATTTTCTTATATACTCAACCGAATGCATCCTTCTTCAATTTTCCCGATGTTGGATATTATATGGTTTTATGACTTATTTTTTTGGTGTTTTATCCAGGCTGTTGGTTTTTTAATGTGCCATTTCTTAGAAAGAGTATAATGATTTGGAGAAAATATTCTGGAGAGAATCAAAGACGAGTTGGGATTGGGACATGCAGCTTTACTTACCTGCCAAGGAATTATGGAAGGTGACCAGACAATCCTCACTCCTACAGATGGCCATCCTGATAATGTGCAGAAAGTGCGGGCTCTGCATAGGTAATATCTAAATACTTTTTATATTGATGCATATTTCATTTCATACTTGTCAGGTTTCCTTCTTCAGATTATATTTGTTTTTGTTTTTTTTCTTTTGGAAAAGCTTTATTTTTTTATGCAAGTTTATAATACCGTAAATGCACTAGTCTCTCTTTCAAGCTACATACTTCCTACCTTCTATTTTGTGTATATTGCTAGCTTATAATTTTAAATTTGTTGTGTTTAAAATTTACTTTATTTTAAAAGTACTTATCATGTTGTTTATCATGTTGTTTATCATCTAAGTAGGAAATTGCAAGTAATCAATTGAAAACATATTATACTATTTTGTGTTTATCATGTTGTTTATTCAAAAACATATGAAGGCATTAAAGTTAATATGTATTTGATGAATGCAATGCAACTTTCATGAACTTCAATCCATCTGTATTGTTGTTAATGTTATCTGCAGGCGAGTTACACTGTGGATTCTTCACGGGAAAATATTGGTGCTTTTGTTAATGCTCTGTTGCTTGTGAAGCCTTCAGGCTTGAAGAAAGGTAAGTGTCTGAAGCTAGCCATTTTCTAGTCTCATTATTTTTAATTAATTGCTATATTAAGTCACTGTGATTTCGATTTTCGACCGAAACGAAAACGAACTAGTCTGTGTAGGGCACATTGGATAGTGCACACACTGTACAACTTTGGTTTTTAAATTTTTTTTAATATGGTCGGTTCGGTTGGTTCTGATTCGGTTTTCTCTTATCATTCCACTTAAAACCGACAATCAAACCGAACCGTTCAGTTCGGTTTGGTACTAACACAAAATATTGCCATTATCAAATTCGAACCGAACTAATTAAAAATACTCGGTTCGATTCGGTTACCCGATTCGAACCGAATTGATTTCCACCCTTATTATTTGGTACAAGTTTACTTTGCTTATTATTGTCATGGTAATTTTTAATTTCTAATGAGGATTTGCACAAAAGAAGAGATGAGGATTTGGAAGTTATATTTATTTTCTGTGCAGTGTTGCCTGGACTCTAGCATTTTTGTTGAAACGGTATGTGCTAATAGGAATTCGTGATGGCTCTCATGAACCTAGCATTGCCCATTTTGTTGACTTCTTTATTTCTTAGGTTGTTTGAAAATATCAATATCTCACTTCTTTAAAATAGATGGGAATGCAACCTTTAGTTAGTCTATTCCTTACATTATTCTTTTGGAAATTAAATTGCTTAAAATTATTGTCTCAAAATAGTTTAGGTCGAAACACTCTCAAGAGAATACTTGGCTGCTAGGTTGACCTTGACTGTTGATGCTGCCTTAGTTGAACTTTAGGTTTTCATGCTAACATACTAAACGTATTAAACAAAGGAAGGTATAAAGCTGAAAACAAAATGATTTGAGTACAAAACTTGCAGGATTTAAATCTAGACAGCATCAACAAACAACGGTAACAACTTCAGTTAAGGACACTAATTATTATTCTATTTTCCATTTCCATCTTTAGTTCATTATCCATGTCAAATATCAGAACACTTATTACATAAGAAAACCAAAAAATGAACCAGCTTCACACTTTTCATACAGAACTTCACTTTTCCAGAAAACAATTCCACAACAGGGCTTCACTTTCATTTAATTCATCATTCTCTTCTTTCCATCATGTTCATATCATTGGACATTATTAAATCATTTCATGCTATTTTTTTTCACTAAATTATGTGCAGGAAATTATAAACCAAAAGTTGCACAAATTGGAAAACAAGAATCAAGGAAACAATACTTGTGGGTAGGGCTTAGATAGCCAAACACAACCCATTCCTTACCTTCTCTTGACGATATGAAGCAAGGAGAACTCTACAGCCAATTTCCACACTCCGAAAAATTTTGGATGCAACCACTAACCAGAAAACTACGCAGGGGAGAAGGTTTAAGAAGAGAAAGACTTACCTAGACGACAAGGAGGCAAAACGTGCGAGTAGGGTGGGCTACACGGCGGCTACCATGACTTCCTTCACCGAAAGCGCGAGGAGTAACTCGCAAACGTCCAATTTTCGTCGATTTATGCTGACTTTATTCCTGATTTTTCGTAGATCTGGTGCATTGCGGATGCCGTACAGTCGTCTGCTGCGTCTGCGTCGCAAAATTACACAGCTAAATGGCATCCTAAACAGGCATCGTTAGCGTCCAAAATGGGTTTGCGGACGCCATTTGGTCATCCACATCGTCCGCTTGTGTCGTCCGGATGCTCCCTGTTCATACAGATTCAATGCGGACGCTGATTTATTCGTCCGCACTTCCCCAGCCAACGTCCGCAACACACAATTAGTGAGTATAGGATGCTGTTTTTGCATCCCATGCATCCTCAAGTCTAACTTTTCATCATTCATACATATTTTCCTCAACATTCGTCCATGTCAGATGCATACGAAGTTAAGAACATTCACAGAGAACATTCACATAATGATGTAATATAGGAATATTCTCTCCGTTATGTTTGGAAACAAAATTGATTACATAGTTAATCAGAAAATTTGGGATCGGGTTATTACATTCTACCCTCCTTATAAAAAATTTTGTCCCCAAAATTTAGTTATCAAACAACTCAGGGTATTTGGCCCTCATATCATCTTCTTTCTCCTAAGTGGCGTCCTCATGACTATGATTTTGCCACAGAACCTTGACCAGTGGGATTCGTTTGCGTCGCAGCTCTTTCACTCTTGAATCTAGGATCTGAACTGGTCTCTCGTTGTAACTCAAATTAGGCTGAACGACGACATCATTATCACCATTATTAGTGGGAGGGGCTAATATGGTAGCATTATCAAGACACTTCTTAAGCATAGATACATGGAAGACGTTGTGTACACCTGCCATGGAATCTAGTAATTGAAGTCTGTACGCGACAGGTCCTATTCTTTCGGTGATCACATAAGGTCCCACGTATCGAGGATTTAGTTTTCCTCTCTTGCCGAACCGAACGATACCTTTGAAAGGAGATACCTTAAGAAACACTTGGTCCCTTCCATGAATTCCAAATCCCGACGTCGGTTATCGGCATAACTCTTCTGACAACTCTGGGCTACTAACATCCTTTGCTTAATTATGGCCACCTTTTCAACCGTTGCTTGTACTATCTCAGGACCCAAAAGTTCGGCTTCGCCAACTTCATCCCAATACAAAGGAGATCTACACTTCCTTCCATATAGAGCTTCGTAAGGTGCCATACCGATAGTGGCCTGGAAACTGTTATTGTATGCAAACTCTACCAACGGTAAGAATTTCTTCCATTTGACATGAAATTCGAGAATGCAAGCACGCAACATATCCTCGAGAGTCTGAATAGTTCGTTCACTTTGACTGTCGGTCTGGGGGTGAAAAGCTGTACTGAACTTTAACTCTGTGCCCATTGCTCGATTTAAACTTCTCCAAAAGCCCGAAGTAAAACGCGGGTCACGGTCCGACACAACCAAAACTGGAACTCCGTGAAGCCGGATGATTTCCTTGATATACAATTCGGCCAATTGACTCAGGGTATTACTCATAGATATTGGCAGGAAATGCGATACCTTTGTTAATCGATCAACAATTACCCAGATGGAGTCATACCCTTTACTTGTTCTAGGCAAACAGGTGACGAAATCCATTGTGACGTGCTCCCATTTCCACTGAGGAATTGGTAACGGTTGGAGTTTTCCACCAGGTCGTTGGTGCTCGGCTTTGACACGTTGACAAATGTGGCACTTTGACACAAATTCTGCAATTTTGTACTTCATATTTGGCCAATAATAATGAGTCTTCAAATCTCGATACATTTTACTACTTCCAGGATGTGCTGAGAAACTGGAGGTATGAGCTTCATCCAAGATCTTCATCCGAATTGTGGCGTCCTCAGTAACGTACCATCGATTCTTATATTTAACCATGTCATTAGCAGATGTAGAGAAATGTTGATACTTTGGGAGGGTCGGATTCAACTTAAAGTCCTTACATACTTCATTGTCTTGCTGAGCTTCTTTAATTTGTTCAAGAATTGATGGTCTTAAGGTTAACTTAGCCAAAATCACATCCAAAGGCGTTGGAACAATCTGAACATTAAACTCCTGAAGATCCTGTTGAAGTCTTTCGGGCATGTTTCTGCATACAATACTCATCACAGAAGTCTTGCGACTAAGAGTATCTGCAACCACATTTGCTTTTCCTGGATGCTATTTAATGTCACAGTCATAATCCTTGACGAATTCAAGCCACCATCTTTGACGCATATTCAATTCTTTCTGAGTAAAGATGTACATAAGGCTTTTGTGATCCGAGTAAATTTCGCAGCGCTGTCCATAAAGATAATGTCTCCAAATCTTGAGAGCGAAGACCACAGCTGCAAGCTCTAGATCATGAGTAGGATAATTCTTCTCGTGTACCTTCAGTTGTCGAGACGCATAAGTGATAACCTTTCCATGTTGCATAAGAACTCCACCTAATCCCATTTTTGATGTGTCACAATATATACAAAATTCTCCATCTTCTGTGGGCAATGTCAAAACTGGAGCTGTAGTCAATCTGCGCTTCAACTCTTGGAAACTATTCTCACATTCGCTAGACCACCAGAATCGGGTATTCTTCTTCGTCAGACTAGTGAGTGGTAAAGCGATCTTTGAAAACCCTTCAATAAAACGCCTGTAATAACCGGCCAATTCGAGAAAACTTCTTATTTCACTCACATTGTTCAGCGGTGCCCACTCGGTTACTGCTTGTATCTTTGCTGGGTCAACAGATATGCCTTCTGCAGTAATAACGTGGCCTAGGAACCCAATCTTGCTTAGCCAAAATTTGCATTTAGAAAACTTTGCGTATAACTGATGTTGACTGAGAACAGTTAAGACTATTCATAGATGTTCACAATGTTCCTCTTCTGACCGAGAATAGATTAGAATGTCGTCAATGAAGACGATAACAAATTTTTCCAGATAATCCCGGAAGACGCGGTTCATTAAATCCATGAAGGCTGCCGGAGTGTTGGTAAGTCCAAAGGACATCACTAAAAATTCATAATGCCCATAGCGTGTACGGAATGCTGTCTTGGGTATATCGTCAGGTTTAACTTTCAACTGATAATACCCTGACCGTAGATCAATCTTGGAGAACACTTTGGCACCACTTAGCTGGTCAAATAGATCATCGATCCTGGGTAGCGGATATTTATTCTTAATTGTCACCTTATTTAATTCCCGATAGTCAATATACATCCTTAGAGTTCCATCTTTCTTCTTGACAAACAGTACAGGAGCACCCCAAGGGGAAAAACTGGGACGAATAAACCCCTTAACAATTAATTCTTCTAGTTGCTCCTTTAACTCACGTAACTCCACAGGTGCCATTAGATACAGATGTTTAGAAATGGGGTCCGTACCAGGCTGCACATTGATTTCAAACTCGATCTCACGGTCTGGGGGTAAACCGGGAAGATCGTCGAGGAAGACATTCGAAAATTCTCGTATCACATTTACATCCTCAACTTTAACTTTTGTGATAACGGTAGTGTCAACTATGTTGAGTAAGAATCCTTCACACCCCTTTTTGAGTAACTTTTCTGCTTGAAGGGCCGAGATAACAGCGAACTTTCCCTTCTCTTTAATCCCTCGAAAAGTGTGTCGTTCGCCGATCGAAGGGTAAAAGCAAACTTCTCTTTTCTTGCAATCAATGATTGCATGATGGACAGATAGCCAATCCATTCCCATAATAATATCGTAGGCTTCCAGATTCATAATAATTAGATCAGCCTGAACTAAACAGCCATTGATATCTACTGTGCAATTCTTGAGTACTCCGTTCGTAATCAACCGATCACCAGAAGGTAACAATACCCGGTGCATGAAATTTGTGCTTTCGGATAAACAATTCCCCTTTTCGCAAAACTTGGTGGAAATGAATGAGTGCGTAGCACCGGAATCGAATAAGACATAAGCCTCACAACCCTTTATGTATATCATTCCTGTGAGAAATTTATAAGTTATTCGTTCTAAGGTAAATGCCTACGTTAACGTCTATGTTATTGAGGGAAACATTTTAAACAGAATGACACAGATAATTATTAACAATTAAATAGGGTGTACCTGCTACAACTGCAGGTTGATCCTCATCATCAGTCCCGTAAAGAGCGAAAACTCGAGGTGTGACGAGTAGAGTCAGGCATTGTCTAGCTCTGTGCCCAGGCTGCCCACAAGAGTAACATTTCTCCGTGCCTGCAAAGCATTTGCCCTTATGAATCCTCTGACATATGGGACAGGCAGCTTGCTGAGGAACAATAGTTGTTGGTATCATAGGCCTTTTGTCCGTTGGTATCATAGGCCTTTTATCAAGCCTCTGCTGTGGTTTAGCCCCAGCTGGGCGCTTAACTCCCTGGGTTGCGGCAGGACCACTCCACGACTGCTGGCCTGCACTAGACTGGCCTGTACTGGGCTTCCACATTCGTTGATTGGGATTACCTTCTCTGGGTTTTGTCACAGGAAACTTTACTCCTTCAACAGCAAGAGCTCGGGATACCATCTCTGGATAGGTAATATCTTTAGTGCCAGCTCCAATTACTGATTCCTGGATTTCTTTTCTCAAGCCACGCACAAAATGTCTAACTTTGCGCTCTTCAACTGACACCAAATGGGAAGCATAGTGTGACAAGGCCTCGAACTGTTGTGCGTACTCAGATACAGTTCTTGTCTGTCGTCTATGTAAGAATTCTGTCTCCTTCTGTGTTCGGATCGTATGGTTGAAATATTTGTCGTTGAATAATTCTTTAAATGTATTCCACGTCAGGACCGCCACATCTCGAGAAGCCTTAATTGTATCCCACCAAAATCTCGCTCCATGACTCAAATAATATGCAGCGCATTTTACTTTGTCAGTCTCCTCAACGTCTGCATAAGAAAATTTGTCTTCCATGGAGTGAATCCATTCTTCAGCTCCAGTAATATCTGATACATCGCCATTAAAGTACGGAGGTCTAAGTTTCTGAAATCGATCCCATCCGGATCCTCTCTGGACCGGCTATATCTGTAGGTCCTGGTTGTCTCCATTTCCGTTTCTCTGAGCCATAATGGTCTCCATATATCGAGCCTGCTGTTCCATAAATTGATTCTGTCGCTCGATCTGTTGTGCTTGTTGTTTTATAAATTCTGCCATACGCTCAAAAGTTTCATCCTGTCCTTGATTTGCATACGGGTTTGGTGCCCTGGGTGCACCTCTCAATCCGGGTAATCGTCCTCGGCCTCTTCTTGCCATTTTTGATTTTTAATTCCTACATATCCATAGACGAATAAGTCTCTACAATCATAATTTTGTTTAAGGAAAAATACATTTCTATTCCATTAAAAAGTTGTCTTCATTTCTAAAGGTTGTCTTCTTCTACTTACATTAAACATTTTAGGATTCTCAATTACGAAAGAGACTAGTTTTATCATCATTTCAAACTATATTTCTTAATCACTTTATTGCTCCAACTTACATGTGGGGGTTTTAGTCTTTTCATGGAAAATTTATTATAATCTTCTATCATTTCCTTTAATCATAGCTCTACTCTTTTCTACCTTATTTCTTTAATAATCATTTAATAAGGAATCCGTTAACATAAGGGAAAACATACTACAGTTTTATACATTCTTGTACGTTCTTAACTTTACTGCATACATCGTTCATACATCATTCATAATAAATCTAAAACATAAGTAAAACTTACAAAGGCATTCCCGTCGAGTTTGAGCTGTCCACAATGAGACGCTTGAGTAGTAGTATTACTTTTATACCCTTTTTCGTCTATTATTTTCGTTGAAACTTACGTTTTCAATCATAAGACATTTGAGCTTGTTTTTATTAAAAACAACGAAACAACTACTAAAACAAATCAGTTCTTTAAAAAAAATCCTTTGCTCTGATACCAATTGTAACGACTCGGATTTTGTAAACCATTTTAAAATACTTAATTAAATCGTTCTAAATAAATAGAGTTATCAGAGTGCAATAAAATCCGAATCGTTAATAAATCATTCATTCATTTTTTTTTTCATTCTTAAAAGAAATTATTCGTAAAAATTTGTGGAAGCATACTTAACGAGAAAACAACTTTTCCTGGAAACGGCATTCAAAACATAGCATTCAAAACATAGTTGAAGTTCAAATCCAAAGTTACGGGATTACATAACCCAATTATTCAAATAAAAACACAACTTCTTTTCTTTATTTCCTCCTTTCCATACCATACCATACTACTACTCTGCTGGCACCATTATCGGACCAACCACAGGCTCCACCGGAATGTCCTCTTCTTTAACTGCTGGCATAACTCCCTCGTTACCTACACCACAAGTAAGGACGTGAGCTTACGCTCAGTAAGGATAGGGGAAAACAATTATGCATTTCACTCTTTAGTTCTCGTTGGAAGGGGGCCACCCATCCAACTCTTTCATTACGTTCGTTTTTCTTTATTCGTTCATCAAACTCGTACATCGAGCCCGGAGATTGAGGGTTTTCCTTTGAGATGGCCTAGCTGTACGGAAACTAACCACCTGTGGGCTACTACTCCCTTTCCCATCTTGGTAGGGGTGTATCCTAGTAGCTAGACTAGATCCGGACTACCCATCTACCTCAACTCCCTAGTTCCGGCATATACCCGCCTTTAGGGTTCTTTCTTTTTATAGTCTTTTTCCTCACTTATGCATGTGAGTACCACCCAAGTGGTTACTCCCTACTTGATTTCTATTAATCATGGACTCAATCTAACCTTTTCCTTAACAACATCTTAACATAGTACAAGGAACACATTTCATAACAATATGAGCATACAACCAACAACAACTAACATATATATATTGAAGAAAAAAAGAGCATATAAGATTGAAGAAACAATAAACATATAACAAATGAAATCCCTACTTTTTGCTTCATTTCATTTGTATCACTCTTAATCCTAATGTTACAATTTTAGCATGTTGGTAAATTTTATCTTTCATTACTCATCTCTACTTAACATATAACAATATATATAGCCTTTCTACAATAAGCTTGATGATAATCAAGAAAATAATGCCAACCAAGTAATGTACATTATGTTTTTCATACACACAGCAATAGTGCATTCCTATTTCTTTCCATATGTTAACCTCCTTACATCCTTAACATACTTAAAACGTTTCACAAGCAATTTTCAACATGTTTAATTATACTTAACATCCCGCAGAACTTCTTAAACATTGAATATCCTTAAACCTTGAGCATTTTACTTGCATGGATATGATTAAAACATTAAGCATTTTACTAGCATGGATATGATTAAAACATTGAGCATTTTACTAGCATGGATATGGACGACCAGAACAGGACTAGCACAACCAAGATATACACACACCAAAAATCCATTTTTCTGCTTATAACTTTAGGTTTTCATGCTAACATACTAAATGTATTAAACAAAGGAAGGTATAAAGCTGAAAACAAAATGATTTGAGTACAAAACTTGCAGGATTTAAAACTAAACAGCATCAACTAACAACGGTAACAACTTCAGTTAAGGACACTAATTATTATTCTATTCTCCATTTCCATCTTTAGTTCATTATCCATGTCAAATATCAGAACACTTATTACATAAGAAAACCAGAAAACGAACCAGCTTCACACTTTTCATACAGAACTTCACTTTTCCAGAAAACAATTCCACAACAGGGCTTCACTTTCATTTAATTCATCATTCTCTTCTTTCCATCATGTTCATATCATTGGACATCATCAAATCATTTTGTGCTATTGTTTTTCACTAAATTATGTGCAGGAAATTATAAACCAAAAGTTGCACAAATTGGAAAACAAGAATCAAGGAAACAATACTTGTGGGTAGGGCTTAGATGGCCAAACACAACCCATTCCTTACCTTCTCTTGACGATATGAAGCAAGGAGAACTCTACAGCCAATTTCCACACTCTGAAAAATTTTGGATGCAACCACTAACCAGAAAACTACGCAGGGGAGAAGGTTTAAGAAGAGAAAGACTTACCTAGACGACAAGGAGGCAAAACGTGCGAGTAGGGTGGGCTACACGGCGGCTACCATGACTTCCTTCACCGAAAGCGCGAGGAGTAACTCGCAAACGTCCAATTTTCGTCGATTTATGCTGACTTTATTCCTGATTTTTCGCAGATCTGGTGCATTGCGGATGCCGTACAGTCGTTTGCTGCGTCCGCGTCGCAAAATTACACAGCTAAATGGTGTCCTAAACAGGCGTCGTCAGTGTCCAAAATGGGTTTGCGGACGCCATTTGGTCGTCCGCATCGTCCGCTTGTGCCATCTGGATGCTCCCTGTTCATTCAGATTCAATGCGGACGCTGATTTATTCGTCCGCACTTCCCCAGCCAGCGTCTGCAACACACAATTAGTGAGTATAGGATGCTGTTTTTGCATCCCATGCGTCCTCAAGTCTAACTTTTCATCATTCATACATATTTTCCTCAACATTCGTCCATGTCAGACGCATACGAAGTTAAGAACATTCACAGAATGATGTAATATAGCAATATTCTCTCCGTTATGTTTGGAAACAAAATTGATTACATAGTTAATCAAAAAATTTGGGATCGGGTTATTACATATATAGAGGATATATACAAAAATAGGTGTCACCTTAGGAGTAATCTGGAGGATTTGTTGAAAATCAAATGTTGGAGACAGCGGTCGATCGGGGCGGTCGATCGGCGAGATGCGATCGATCGACTGATGTGCAGGTTGACAGATTCTGAAGGAAAAACTGTGGTTGATCGCCTGGAGAGAAGAACAACTGCCATGATCGTCCGCCATTCAGAAACAATGAAAAGAAGTGGTCAATCGTAGAAGAGTGGTCGATCGGCTTGAAGAAAAATCAAACGACCGCCAACAATTATGAATATTCTGGAGAGTTTTAACCGACGAAAGATGAAGCGAAAACGTTATCTGAATGTCTGGGAATCGAAGAGTTGTGTCTCATGGCCTTCTGCCTTCAGAGAGTTAATGTTGAGACGTTGAAAGAGTTAATGGACTACAACCTTTGACCTTCCATCTTCCTCTGGACATTTATATTGGACGTTCGAAAAGTTGTCTATAAATAGAGTCATGGGCAGTGAGGTTTCAGAGGAAGAAAATCATGTGGAAGCTCTGTCAATTTGTTGTTAGGACAGATGTTTGTATGGTCTGGTTTGATACGTCCGTCATATAAATACAAAAGACAGAAACAATAAACAGATATTTGTATGGACCGGTTTAATACGTCCAGCACATAAGCAGATGGAATAATAGTAAAAGAAAGAAAAAATAAACAGATGTTTGTGTGGTCCAGTTGGATACGTCCGGCACATAAACAGATGAAATAACGATAAAGACATGAACAGTAACAGGGAAACAAAACAGAAAACAGTATACGATGTTATAGAAATTGTATGTGAATTTCATGTTTTACATTTATACTACGTACTGAGCATTAGACTCGTAGTTAGGTCTCGTTGATGTAGGTAAGGAACAGATGAATGGATAACGCTATTAAATGACGTAATTGATGGATTATTGCTGTGTAGGCATTTGTACTATTAGCGACATCGACCTTGGGTTATGGCTCACATAAATGAAATAAATGTTTTTAAATGTTTTAAAGGATTTTAAGTATTTTATGATTTCAAATAAATGTAAAAGAGTTCCATTGTATGTTTACTCTGAGTTTTATACGATTGAGATTTCCGCTATATGTTACTCTGGTTTTTCTATTACGCAATGGTTTTAAAGAAAAAAAAATTATACGGAAAAGGTTACGAGATGTTACATATTCTGTTTGTATGTATACTAAGACTACATATTTTGTACACATACACACAAACAAAGACTACACTTAGAATAAACAAGTTATATCTTTCTACAATTTATTTTTAATATCTACAGTAGATATATTTTTTTCGATTATTGTGAGTGGGTGATGATAGATGGTGGCTGCTATGTAACGACCCGGATTTCTAAAACGTTTCTAAATTTCATTAACTTACTAATACATAGCCTTTGATTTGCAAAACTTCTTTTTCTTCACTTAAATAAATCAGAGTGCAAAACCCAATCACTACTAAACCTTAAAACTTATTTCTTACCAATTCTTTGAAAATAGGACTTTATTGCGGAAGCGTAATTAAAATAACGAGAAACGTAACAAAATAAGATAGGGTTCATAATTCATAAAAACTAACATATAACGAAAACTAGTTTCAAAACGAAATCCTTCGAATCAACCATTCTTAACATTTGAAAATTCTGTAGAAACATAACCACTTGACTTCTTACTAAATCTTCCTTTCTTCATTTCTCATGCCGTACTACTACTCTGTCGGTGTATCCATCGGAGCTATCACAGGCTCCACGGGAAAGGCCTCCTCCTTAACCTCTGGTATGGTCATCTCGTTACCTACACCACAAGTAAGGACGTGAGCTTACGCTCAGTAAGGATATGAAGAAAATCACATATGCATCTCTCTTTAATTTTGCTTGGAATGGGGGCCACCCAAACCAATTCTTTTCATTATGTTCGTTCTTTACTCGTATCCCGAGTGTGAAGATTGGAAGGTTCTTAGGGGATGAAATCCGCCTTCTAATTTTCTTTTTTCGGTTCCTTTTCCAGCATTTCTTGCCTTAGAGGTTCCTCCTCTTCCGGCGTATCCCGCCTTCGAAGTTTCTACCCTTCCAACGTATCCCGTTAGAGGGTTTCTTCGGTGATGACGTATCCCGCTCATTCCAAACATTTTTTTCTTATTATGCATCCCCTTTTTAGCGTGTCCCACCTCCAAGGTCTTTCTCCATTGGCGTATCCCGCCTCTAGAGTTGTTACCCTTCCAACGTATCCCGACAGAGGGCTTCCTCGGAGATGGCGTATCCCGCTCATCCAAGCATCCTTTTATTCATTCTTTCTCCTCACTCATGCATGTGGTACCATTCCTTGGGGTGCTTCCTATTGGATTTCTATTGACATGATACATCAAACATAGAAGAACAAGAAATCCACAACACATACATAAACTCATTGCATGATTCATTATCAAATGATCTAACCGTGTCTCCATTGAAACAAAAATATGACATTTGCACAAAATAACAGATTTTACTCTCAAAATCATACTAGGATATTGACAATTTGCATGCTTACTAACACAACTTTCTCCATTTAACATCATAGCAATGAAATCAATATTCTTTATCTCAACTCTACGTTATCCAAAGATGTTGCACAAACAAGATCTAGCAATAACAATATCTTCCTTACTACACTTCTATATGGGAATTAATCATGCTTTTGACAATATTGATCAACTAACACATTTTGTACTCATATGTTTAACATCATAGCAATAGCAATATCTTTCTTACTGCACTGCTAAATTAATCATGCTTTTGACAATATTGATTCCAGCAATTAAATCAACCTTATGATTTTGCACAATCAACTCTAGCACTTAAGAAATCAGAGCATCAAGAAATTGAGCATGTCATTTCACGCTACACCTAGCTATTGAGTATCTATCATGCTTTCTAACTAGAAGATCAATACCATTAGCAGCACAAACTAACAGAAAAACCAGTGAAGCTTACAACTACAAATCATGCTTTGACAGAAATAATTTCTTAATTTAACCTTGTCATTCCATTCTTTCTTTTTTTGGGATCTATGGGACATTCCTCTTTCATATTATTCATCTCATCATCATAACATGGAAGTCCATAATAGGAAATGGAAGTTCAATAACAGCAAAGAAAATGGAAACATCTACCTCTCCCTATCTTTGTGATTTGTCGATTAGGAACTAGCATCACAATATCCTTTCATTTCTCTTTCATTTCGTGACATGAACATTCCTTTCCACCTTATCTTACAACCATTCTTGTTTGTTAACATAAAAACAGTAAACTCAAAGAAAACCAGAAAAGGAAAAACATGCAACATACCACTCAAACATGACAAATACTTGGGTGTAGGGCACAAGGCCAAGACAACCCATTCTTTACCTTAAGTTGAGTGTCCTAAGAGCAGCGTGTCTACCAATTTCACCATAGCGGCTTCTCGAAATCATAATAACTTATTTTGATTCAATCGTCGAGATTGAAAGAATCAATTCAATGTAATATTTTTTTAGAAAATAAAAAACTGTATAAAAAAATTTAAGTAAAAAAAAATTGTATATTTGAATCGCTTACAGTTTTAGCATTATGTCTAAGTATTACACTCTAAAAATTTATCGAAATAGTTGTATAGCTTTGTATTAATTGTTAGAGTTCTTATCGTGTAAAGAATTTCTCTTACGATTTAGAAAACTTATTTAATTTAATTAGGTATTATTAAGTATTGGGGAAATAGATTATACAATCTAACAAATATTTAATAATATATTTAAATATTTTAAATAAAAAAAAGTTATTATTTATATCAGAATTTCCATTATACCATAATTCAATAAATCTTTTCTAAATTTATGGTAATATAAATTTAGGGAGATAATAGTTTAAGACAATTAAAAAAAAAGAGTATTCAATTTTATCAACTAATTTCATAATTTTAATAACTTATTCATTTTGAATAAAGAATTTATTCCTAGATTTTCTATATTTATAGAATTAGAATGAAATTATAGAATAAAATATATAATCAAATAAAAATGAAGAAAAAACTTTTTGTTTAGGGTCGATGGGGATTCTTATTTTTCCCATCCCAAAAATGAAAGAACAAACGTGCTAAAACTAAAATTAAAGGTAAAACCTTGTTTATTCTTTTTTCTTTGAACTTTCTTTCTGAAGTTAACTTTTTTCTTTTTCAAAAACGTATCATTTTTTATTTATTTATTTAGTAAACAAAACTCTTTTTAGTTTACATACCCTAAAAGAAAAACAAAAACATATTTAAAGGAAAAAAAACGAATTAAATATAGATCCCATTAGGAAATAATAATAATTTTTGAATTAATTCTTTTTTATTTAACTAGTCTCTTTTTTGAGTTAAAAAAGGATTCAGCTTATTAGAATGTTTAGTTTTTAATTTATTTGATTTGTCGCACAAAAAAACTTTTTGAATTCCCTATAGAAATAGATTTTGCTAATGAAAAAGCTTTCAACGCTGCCCAATATCCTTTGCTTTTCCAAATATTTTTACAAATCCGTTTTTTTGATATAGAAGTGTGTTTTTTTGGAACTGCCATTTTAAAATGAAAATAAGTTATTCATTTCTATAGTTGGATGTGAAAGACATATTTTGTTTAAAAAAAATTATTCGTTACTATACTATTTATTATATATTTATTCTTTTCATTTGATTCCTTTCATAATTTAAGGATTCTATCAAAACCCATTTTAATATATTATGAGAAACAAACATAAAAGAAAGACAAAAAGTATAATAATAAGTATTATTGCAAAAAAGAATACAACAAGAAAAGAGTCTATTCGGGTCTGGTCTGGCATTGTCTATTTTTGCCGTCTTCCGTTTATATATGAATGGAATATACATGTCATAAAATAGATCAAAAATTTGAAAAACTCAACCAACCTTTCTATTTATATGAACTTAATTTTCATTTTCCTTTAGTAAATTCTTTTATAATTTATTTATTTATGTCAAAGGATAGTATATATCATTTTCTTTTAATTGAAAAAAAAAATTCATTCAGTTCAAAAGGTAATTGGTTAATGATTTTGAATAAACGAACTAAAAAAAAAAATAGTTCTGATTTTTTGGGGTTTGGGCTATCGTTTATAATTCATACAAAATTTTTTATTGGTATAATTATTTGTCCTTCCTCTATAAACCTTGTTCTATAAATAAAAGGTTTTGTAATGCGTAAAAAATAATAATCCAAATTTTTAATTTTCTATATCGTCAAAAAAAAAAAAGAAAATTCCTCTTTCATATTATTCATCTCATCATCATAACATGGAAGTCCATAATAGGACATGGAAGTTCAATAACAGCAAAGAAAATGGAAACATCTACCTCTCCCTATCTTTGTGATTTCTCTTTCATTTCGTGACATGAACATTCCTTTCCACCTTATCTTACAACCATTCTTGTTTGTTAACATAAAACCAGTAAGCTCAAAGAAAACCAGAAAAGGAAAAACATGCAACATACCACTCAAACATGACAAATACTTGGGTGTAGGGTACAAGGCCAAGACAACCCATTCTTTACCTTAAGTTGAGTGTCCTAACTAGCTCCTTACGTGCAGCAACTTCCTTCCCTAGCAGTTCCTTCCCACACTTCAGCAAAACACTCTCTCCTTACTTCAGCAAAAAAATGTCGTAGCATAATGGAAGGAGAGTGCTTAAAAATAAATAGAAGAGAAGACTTACCAGGAGACAAAGCGTGCTCCTAGGTTGGGCTAAGCATGGAAAATCTTTCCCTCACCGAAAGTGTGAGAAATAAATAACAAAACGTTAAATTCGTCGTTGTTTTCTGACTTTTAATTCGCAGAGTCTACGGTCTTCGGACGCTTGCGGACACCGTACTGTCGTCCACATCATCTGAAAGTCCAAAATTACACAGCAAATGGCGTCCTAAACATTCGTCCGTACTGTCCGAAATCTGGTTGCGGACACCACTTAGTCGTCTGCATCGTCCGCATGGTGTCGTCCACGTGAATCAAAATTGGACAGATTCATTGCGGACACAAAATTCATCGTCCGCGTCGTCCGCATGTATCGTCAAGATGCTCCCTGTTTATACAGATTCAATGCGGACTCCAATTTATTCGTCCGCCGCATCCGCGTCCTATGCCCAGTCGTCCGCAACGCCTATAAATTCATCATTTTTCATATTTTCTTCTAAATCTTACCCAAGTTAAACGCCTACGAGGGTATACGTCACAACATCGCAACATAACATCCATAGAATGATGTATTAACTCATTTTATTCTTAACAAAACAATTACATCGTTTTAACTGGAGAATTTTTGATTGGGTTATTACATGCTATGCGAATGTTTGGACTACATTGAGTCTAAACATGTTAGTACTTTCTAATTCTTTTTCATTTATGTAATAATATCATTGTCATATAATTTTTCGATGATATGATTCAATTTATGTGATCACACGCACACAAATGATGATATATAACTTATATGATCCCCATACTTTATATATAAATTATACAATCACGCAAAAACTTCATTGCGGCTAAATATGTTAAAATTTAAAAGTGAGTATTTTTCTTTTCAAATATTGATATATTTTAGATTATTGTCATATTGATTTGATGATGAGATTTAATGTATGTAATATTTGTTTATTATATATGCATTGAGACTATATATATTACACAAGCACATAAACAAAGAATACACTAAAGTTAAACAAGTTAGAACTTTCAACAGTCTATTTTTTATTTCTAATATAGATATAATTTTTACGATTTATGTGGAAGGGTGATGATAGAGGTGGTGGCTAAACAGATCTTCTGACTACATTAAGTCTAAACATGGTTTGTACTTTCTAATTATTTTTCATGTCAGTCATAATTTCATTGTCATATATTATTTCGATGATATAATTTAATTTGTATAATCGCACTCACGCAAAGGATAATAATTAATTTATATATAAATTAAATTATAAATGTATACACACACAAGTATTGCAATCAAGCTAAACATGTTAGAATTTATTAGTGAGTATTTTTCATTTTAAATATTGATTTATTTTCTATTATTGTCCTTATTGATTTGAATTATAAGATTTAATTTATATGACATTTGTTTATTATATATAAATTAAGACTATATATAAATTAAGACTATATATTTTACACACAATCACCCATACAAAGAATACACTAAGATTAATCATTTTAAAACTTTCTACGATCTATTTTTCATTTCTAACATAGATATACTTTTTTCAATCTATGTGGACGGGGGATGATAGATGTTGGCTAAGCAGATGTTCCAACTACATTGAGTCTAAACGTGGTTATTATTTTACAATTATTTTTTATTTCGGTAATAATTTCATTGTCATATATTATGTAACGCCCCGTTTTAGAAAACGTGATTTTGTGGTAAATTCTTGGGATATATTTTTTCTTCTAAAACCGTCCTGCTAAAACGATGTTACTTAAATTCTTTTTGCAATAAAACCCTACTTTAAAACCAACTACTAAAACTTGCATTCATAAAACATTTGCAACGGAAGTCTTTCTCACTTAAATATTTTTCTTGCCATAACACAATTAATTAACAGTCCTTTACAATTCGCATAAAAGAATCATTTTATAAAATAGTAAAACAAATCTTCGGATTACCCAACAACTGCCAAGTCTTCATTATGAGCAAGCTTCCTCAATGTGTCATCACATTTGTCATTCTCCTTGTAATACCTGTACCTACAATGCAAAGCTCATCTATAAGTCTAAGACTTAGCAAATAATGCATATGACCGTGAACATGACATGTCGTGACTTTAGTTTTCTTTTCGTTTCGTTTCATTTCATTCCTTTTCGTTTTCTTTGCTTTCATTTCATTTCTTTTCTTTCTTTTCGTTTCTTTGCTATCGTTTCTTTTATTTTCTTTTCGTTTCTTTACTTTCGTTTCTTTTCTTTTCTTTCCTTCATCTTTTCGGATATGAGTAGGCAAGATAGTGCGGCACACACTACGTTTCTCCCTCTTTTGGGAGAGTCTCCAGCCCTTGTGAAGACAGACTCCACCCTTTTTGGGAGTCCTTCGTTAGCTTTATGCAATTTAATGCACTGCGACCCTGGGCGGCCCTTGTGCTTGTCAGTTTCTGGGTTGCACCGTTAGCTAATGTCCCACTGGCCCACCCTTTTTGGGCAACCTATCCTCAGTCACCATTCACGTATTTTCTTTCGCTTTGATATCGATTGGGTAGCCATTCTGCCCAAGTAGGCAGTCTGATTGGATAATCAACCCGCACAAACCTGTTCTTGGGCTACCTACCCATACCACCAGCCTAGAACTCATTGACTTGGTTTGGATGGGCATCCAGTCGCATCTCATGCATTTATTCATCTTTTTATCTTTCTTATATGCTGATTCATGGATGAACATGCAATGCCATATAACTTGGACATTTCTGATAGAACTTCTTCTTTATTTTGAACAATTTTTACAGAGTACGATAGCCCTAGATCACCCCCTGGGTATCTCTCACTACTCGTAGCTCCTCTCCCCCTATCTTCTACCTTCTCTGACTTTTCTTCCCTCCTCCCTCCTTTTATTCTCTCCCCTCGTAATAACCGCTCCATTACAATATTTGTATACTTATTTACACATTTACTCTTGTCTTCTTTCTACAGTAGTAGTGAACCTAACCGACATCTATCATTACTCCCGGCCCAATAAGGAACCTTGTCCTCAAGGTGAAAAGCAAGAAATTGAAAACGGAACTAAGCAAAATCCACCAAGTAGCTTCAAAAAACTGAAGATGCTTCCACTTGAAGAGAACTAAAATTTTCTTGAAATTTCCACAATTGGTCTGAACATCCAGCAAGGATTCTGGATAAATTTGCCACTCCATCTCCCTGAACAAGGAATCAGGTAAAGGAACAATAGTCTAAAAATCACCATGAACTTGTTTCAATAAGGACACATGAAACACCAGATGAATTGATGATGAATCCGGTAACTTGAGCTTGGAAGCAACTTGGCCAATATGCTGTAAAATCTCAAAAGGCCCAAAATAACGATGAGAGAATTTAACATTCAATCTTTTAACCATCGATTTCTTCCTATATGATTGAAGGTGCAACCAAACAAAATTGCCAGGAAGAAATTCTAAAGACCGTATTTTCTTATTTGCTGAAGGCAACATTTGAACCTGGGCTTTATGCAAATGAAGCTTTAACAAAGCTAATATATCATCCCTCTCATGGAGTAACATATCCACAAGCAAGATTACCGAAGAGGAAACAGAATCAAACTTCAATACAGAAGGAGCAAATTGCTTTAATAACATCTCAATTTCCTCTATGTATAGCTCATCCTTTGCTGCCAAACTCAAAGTCTGTGCCCTAACTTCCACCAACACCCCTTGTCCTATTTTTGTTAATGTCTGTAGCATAGCCTTTAAAGAAATATTTGTCTTGCTCAAACTAGGATCACCTCGGATGTAAACTGTTCTGTCATCCAGAGTGAATTTCATTGTCAAAAGTTTCCAATTCAAATACATTTCTCCAATCGATTCTAACCATTTCATACCCAGAATAATATCTGTATTTCCAAGTTTAATTGGCAGAAACTCCTCCATAATTTCCACCTCAAGTAAGACAAGTAGGATATTCTTGCAAATTCCTCCACCCTTAAAAGAGTCTCCATTCCCCAACAGTACACTATACTCAGCCGAATAAGAAACTGGTAGTTGCAGTTCCTCCACCAATTGCTTGGCGACAAAGTTATGAGATGCTCCTCAATCGATCAAAAAAATTACCTTTTTATCTTTGACAGTTCCCCATAATCTTAGAGTGTGAGGAGTGGTCAAGCCCACCACTGAGTTTAGAGAAATTTCAACCGCATCTTCCACGATATTGAATAAACCAGAATCTGTATTTTCATCTTCTTCATTATCTTGCAACACTAAAACCTGTAATAATTTTTTCTTGCACTGATGTTCAACTGTAAACCTTTCATCACACTTAAAACAGAGCCCTTTTTCTCTACACATTTTCATTTCAACATCAGACAAGAATCTTCTACCTCCTTCAACTGCTTTATTTTTAGGAGGAATGGTTGGTAATGTCTCAGTAGGTTCTGTATATGAAGGTCTGGTGGTTGTGGCCATCGTCTAGTTTGGCTTAGGACAACTCCGAACTCCTTCAGCTTTGTCCGATCGCAGAAACTCATTTCTGTCTTCCACCAATTGAGAAGACTCCATCAAATCTTGTAATCCTACTGGTCGCATTAACCGAACATCTCCTTTTATTTCATTTTTCAAACCATTAAAAAATGCACTGAAGTATACTTCGTCAGGTATTCCGATTAAATTTGATACAACAGACTCAAATTGAGTTCTGATTCCTCTACTGTCCCTTCTTATCTCAAAGAGAATAGTCGATCACAACCTGTTCCTGTTCGTAAATGGCCAAATCTTTCCAGCAACCTCTTCTTGAGAATCAGCCACGAATGGAAAGGACGAACTCCACTCTCCCACTGGTACCACGTCAAAGCGGAACCTTCAAAATAAACCAAAGCAGCCTCCAACTTTTTCGATTCAGAGAACCGATTGATGCTGAAGAATCTGTCGGTACGTATCAACCATCCTTCTGGATCGTTGCCACTAAAAACTAGTAATTCCAGCTTGCTCGTCACATTTTCCTTGCTCAGAACCGGTCGATTTTCTTCATCCCTGCCAACTCTTTCAGCTTCAGAATTCCTCGGAAAGTCGTGCGTCTCAGATGTCAGTTGCCGTTCATCCATTTTCTCTAACAGTCTCGACATCTGTTCCTGGATCTGAGAGATGCTACGCTCCATCGTCGCAATCTTTTCCATTTTTTTCAACTCCTCTTTCATTTTCGCCATCTCCTTTTGCCACTCCGCAGCGTTTTCCTTCGATGCCTCAGAACGAGTCATCATCTCGACTGATACAGTGCTCTGATACCAAAATGATAGAACTTCTTCTTTATTCTTGAACAATTTTTACAGAGTACGATAGCCCTAGATCACCCCCTGGGTATCTCTCACTACTCGTAGCTCCTCTCCCCCTATCTTCTACCTTCTCTGACTTTTCTTCCCTCCTCTCTCCTTCTTTTATTCTCTCCCCTCGTAATAACCGCTCCATTACAATATTTGTATACTTATTTACACATTTACCCTTGTCTTCTTTCTACAGTAGTAGTGAACCTAACCGACATCTATCAATTTCACATCAATGTAACAGGAACATAACATCCCCAAATAAATATAACAAAAACAATAAACAATCATCTCCAAGAATCAACAGAAAACAACACGGAAATGAAAAACAGAGAAGACTCACCTAACACTTTGCATTGTAGGGTCGAAAGGCCAAAACACAAACAACATTACTTACCTGGCGTCTGGAACGTTTTTCTACACTTTATTCTTCTTCCTTTAATGCCCTTAAAGGTCGGCTACGCGTGGTCTGGAGGAGGATTTGCTGACGGGGGTCGCGTTCTAATTGGTTAAGGGTCGTTCTCCTTCTAATTTTAAATCTCTTCTGTCACTGTTCTGTGATGATTTGGACGAGTGCGGACGTACAGGCCTCGTCCGCAAGGCTAAAACCCTAAGGCTAATGATTTGCTTCGGACAAAAACTGGCGTCCTTGTCCTGTCCGTACCATCTGCAAGTATCATTTGGACGCCAAATCGCTTCCGCACGTGGCGTCCACGCGTCGTTCGAAAGTGTCCTAAAATCGGACAGAGTCAAATCAGACGATATCTCCCCACGTCCCCAGTCGTTCGGACTCGTCCGAAACTGTCTAGGATTAGAACAGATTTGATGTGGAAGCAGTTTCCCTCGTCCTCACCTCATTCGCGACCTCACAGCACAGTGATGTCAAGACGAGATATTGTGTCCTGAGTCGTCCCAAAGCTCGGGGCGCTGCGTGAAATACATATGCGAACAACACAACTCGTCCGCAGGCGTCCAAAAACGCCCCTGACAACATTCCTCACGCTTTTCCCACTTAGCCCCTATTCCACAATATCCTTCCCATAAATACACATCATAAAATGACACGTATAAGTTCGCGATGTAATATTTTCATACTCCCACACTTGATTACATCACGTATACGGAGAAAACGTTGACGGAATTACTCCTAGACGTAACGCTCAGCACACGCCCTGGGTAATACCCCGATAATTGTCAAACTTAAAAAGTCGGGGTGTTTCATATGAATACCAATCCAATGTGGTATCCCT